>OX419623.1:2500-602500 GCA_948473465.1 Lithophane ornitopus
TAACCTAACCTAACCTAACCTAACCTAACCTAACCTAACCTAACCTAACCTAACCTAACCTAACCTAACCTAACCTAACCTAACCTAACCTAACCTAACCTAACCTAACCTAACCTAACCTAACCTAACCTAACCTAACCTAACCTAACCTAACCTAACCTAACCTAACCTAACCTAACCTAACCTAACCTAACCTAACCTAACCTAACCTAACCTAACCTAACCTAACCTAACCTAACCTAACCTAACCTAACCTAACCTAACCTAACCTAACCTAACCTAACCTAACCTAACCTAACCTAACCTAACCTAACCTAACCTAACCTAACCTAACCTAACCTAACCTAACCTAACCTAACCTAACCTAACCTAACCTAACCTAACCTAACCTAACCTAACCTAACCTAACCTAACCTAACCTAACCTAACCTAACCTAACCTAACCTAACCTAACCTAACCTAACCTAACCTAACCTAACCTAACCTAACCTAACCTAACCTAACCTAACCTAACCTAACCTAACCTAACCTAACCTAACCTAACCTAACCTAACCTAACCTAACCTAACCTAACCTAACCTAACCTAACCTAACCTAACCTAACCTAACCTAACCTAACCTAACCTAACCTAACCTAACCTAACCTAACCTAACCTAACCTAACCTAACCTAACCTAACCTAACCTAACCTAACCTAACCTAACCTAACCTAACCTAACCTAACCTAACCTAACCTAACCTAACCTAACCTAACCTAACCTAACCTAACCTAACCTAACCTAACCTAACCTAACCTAACCTAACCTAACCTAACCTAACCTAACCTAACCTAACCTAACCTAACCTAACCTAACCTAACCTAACCTAACCTAACCTAACCTAACCTAACCTAACCTAACCTAACCTAACCTAACCTAACCTAACCTAACCTAACCTAACCTAACCTAACCTAACCTAACCTAACCTAACCTAACCTAACCTAACCTAACCTAACCTAACCTAACCTAACCTAACCTAACCTAACCTAACCTAACCTAACCTAACCTAACCTAACCTAACCTAACCTAACCTAACCTAACCTAACCTAACCTAACCTAACCTAACCTAACCTAACCTAACCTAACCTAACCTAACCTAACCTAACCTAACCTAACCTAACCTAACCTAACCTAACCTAACCTAACCTAACCTAACCTAACCTAACCTAACCTAACCTAACCTAACCTAACCTAACCTAACCTAACCTAACCTAACCTAACCTAACCTAACCTAACCTAACCTAACCTAACCTAACCTAACCTAACCTAACCTAACCTAACCTAACCTAACCTAACCTAACCTAACCTAACCTAACCTAACCTAACCTAACCTAACCTAACCTAACCTAACCTAACCTAACCTAACCTAACCTAACCTAACCTAACCTAACCTAACCTAACCTAACCTAACCTAACCTAACCTAACCTAACCTAACCTAACCTAACCTAACCTAACCTAACCTAACCTAACCTAACCTAACCTAACCTAACCTAACCTAACCTAACCTAACCTAACCTAACCTAACCTAACCTAACCTAACCTAACCTAACCTAACCTAACCTAACCTAACCTAACCTAACCTAACCTAACCTAACCTAACCTAACCTAACCTAACCTAACCTAACCTAACCTAACCTAACCTAACCTAACCTAACCTAACCTAACCTAACCTAACCTAACCTAACCTAACCTAACCTAACCTAACCTAACCTAACCTAACCTAACCTAACCTAACCTAACCTAACCTAACCTAACCTAACCTAACCTAACCTAACCTAACCTAACCTAACCTAACCTAACCTAACCTAACCTAACCTAACCTAACCTAACCTAACCTAACCTAACCTAACCTAACCTAACCTAACCTAACCTAACCTAACCTAACCTAACCTAACCTAACCTAACCTAACCTAACCTAACCTAACCTAACCTAACCTAACCTAACCTAACCTAACCTAACCTAACCTAACCTAACCTAACCTAACCTAACCTAACCTAACCTAACCTAACCTAACCTAACCTAACCTAACCTAACCTAACCTAACCTAACCTAACCTAACCTAACCTAACCTAACCTAACCTAACCTAACCTAACCTAACCTAACCTAACCTAACCTAACCTAACCTAACCTAACCTAACCTAACCTAACCTAACCTAACCTAACCTAACCTAACCTAACCTAACCTAACCTAACCTAACCTAACCTAACCTAACCTAACCTAACCTAACCTAACCTAACCTAACCTAACCTAACCTAACCTAACCTAACCTAACCTAACCTAACCTAACCTAACCTAACCTAACCTAACCTAACCTAACCTAACCTAACCTAACCTAACCTAACCTAACCTAACCTAACCTAACCTAACCTAACCTAACCTAACCTAACCTAACCTAACCTAACCTAACCTAACCTAACCTAACCTAACCTAACCTAACCTAACCTAACCTAACCTAACCTAACCTAACCTAACCTAACCTAACCTAACCTAACCTAACCTAACCTAACCTAACCTAACCTAACCTAACCTAACCTAACCTAACCTAACCTAACCTAACCTAACCTAACCTAACCTAACCTAACCTAACCTAACCTAACCTAACCTAACCTAACCTAACCTAACCTAACCTAACCTAACCTAACCTAACCTAACCTAACCTAACCTAACCTAACCTAACCTAACCTAACCTAACCTAACCTAACCTAACCTAACCTAACCTAACCTAACCTAACCTAACCTAACCTAACCTAACCTAACCTAACCTAACCTAACCTAACCTAACCTAACCTAACCTAACCTAACCTAACCTAACCTAACCTAACCTAACCTAACCTAACCTAACCTAACCTAACCTAACCTAACCTAACCTAACCTAACCTAACCTAACCTAACCTAACCTAACCTAACCTAACCTAACCTAACCTAACCTAACCTAACCTAACCTAACCTAACCTAACCTAACCTAACCTAACCTAACCTAACCTAACCTAACCTAACCTAACCTAACCTAACCTAACCTAACCTAACCTAACCTAACCTAACCTAACCTAACCTAACCTAACCTAACCTAACCTAACCTAACCTAACCTAACCTAACCTAACCTAACCTAACCTAACCTAACCTAACCTAACCTAACCTAACCTAACCTAACCTAACCTAACCTAACCTAACCTAACCTAACCTAACCTAACCTAACCTAACCTAACCTAACCTAACCTAACCTAACCTAACCTAACCTAACCTAACCTAACCTAACCTAACCTAACCTAACCTAACCTAACCTAACCTAACCTAACCTAACCTAACCTAACCTAACCTAACCTAACCTAACCTAACCTAACCTAACCTAACCTAACCTAACCTAACCTAACCTAACCTAACCTAACCTAACCTAACCTAACCTAACCTAACCTAACCTAACCTAACCTAACCTAACCTAACCTAACCTAACCTAACCTAACCTAACCTAACCTAACCTAACCTAACCTAACCTAACCTAACCTAACCTAACCTAACCTAACCTAACCTAACCTAACCTAACCTAACCTAACCTAACCTAACCTAACCTAACCTAACCTAACCTAACCTAACCTAACCTAACCTAACCTAACCTAACCTAACCTAACCTAACCTAACCTAACCTAACCTAACCTAACCTAACCTAACCTAACCTAACCTAACCTAACCTAACCTAACCTAACCTAACCTAACCTAACCTAACCTAACCTAACCTAACCTAACCTAACCTAACCTAACCTAACCTAACCTAACCTAACCTAACCTAACCTAACCTAACCTAACCTAACCTAACCTAACCTAACCTAACCTAACCTAACCTAACCTAACCTAACCTAACCTAACCTAACCTAACCTAACCTAACCTAACCTAACCTAACCTAACCTAACCTAACCTAACCTAACCTAACCTAACCTAACCTAACCTAACCTAACCTAACCTAACCTAACCTAACCTAACCTAACCTAACCTAACCTAACCTAACCTAACCTAACCTAACCTAACCTAACCTAACCTAACCTAACCTAACCTAACCTAACCTAACCTAACCTAACCTAACCTAACCTAACCTAACCTAACCTAACCTAACCTAACCTAACCTAACCTAACCTAACCTAACCTAACCTAACCTAACCTAACCTAACCTAACCTAACCTAACCTAACCTAACCTAACCTAACCTAACCTAACCTAACCTAACCTAACCTAACCTAACCTAACCTAACCTAACCTAACCTAACCTAACCTAACCTAACCTAACCTAACCTAACCTAACCTAACCTAACCTAACCTAACCTAACCTAACCTAACCTAACCTAACCTAACCTAACCTAACCTAACCTAACCTAACCTAACCTAACCTAACCTAACCTAACCTAACCTAACCTAACCTAACCTAACCTAACCTAACCTAACCTAACCTAACCTAACCTAACCTAACCTAACCTAACCTAACCTAACCTAACCTAACCTAACCTAACCCAGTAACCGACTCTAAGTCACACACGTAACATCGGCTCCGCGCAAAAAATTCGCGAAAAATACACGCATTGTGTTACAAGTGCGAAAAGTTGTCAGTGGAATTGTGAAGTACCAATTCACCTGGATTAGTGTGGGCAAGTCTGTACCTCCACGGGTTGTTGAGCTGGACCCTCGATACTTAGAGGTGCAACAACAACGGCAAGGTTAGTGGAACAGATCTACCCTTAAGGAAGCGGTTGAGACCTATCCAGCGGCACCAAGATCATCAAAATCGGACCAGTCGTCAGGGAGATATTAAGGGGCGGAAAACGTCGAAAACACGTGGTTTTGGTTAGAAAACAACCTCACTTTTCCCCACGTGGTCCTAACAACACGAGGCGTGACGTAAAACCAGCTTTCCAAGCCCTGCCTGAAGACTCCAAAGCCGGCCGAAGAATCAGTCCACAGACCAGCCGCTAGGGTCGCGACTCCACTGAAACACCACACAGGACCCCCCCCCACCCCCCCAACCCCTCGAGGCTACCTCACCCCTCCGCGGCCCAGTTTAGCACCCGTTGGAGCAAGACAGCCGAGTTTGGGCTCGTTTGAAAGGGCACAAAAAGCTCTTCAATTTGGCCCCAACAGAAACTCAAGATTCGGCGTCCATCTCGCAAAACGATCTAGCGAAGCCCAAAAAAAAAAAAAAAAAAAAAAATTACTCATTGACAACCACCATCAGCGCGCACGCAGGACTCCGAAGATCGAGCAAGTGCAAGGCATACTCCGCTACCTGCAGAGCGTCACACTGCAGATTTTCGCAGACCATCAACGACAGCATAACACAACTGTAAAAGTTTGGAACATATTAAATTGTAAGTAAGTCCATCACCTTCTTAATCTATTAATAGTAGTTATAGTAATCTTAGAAGTCGTAGTAGTAATATTATTGATTATTGTTTAGTAGTTACATTGTTTTATAACATCATTATGTCAGCCCCTTCAACATCCTCCGCTCCCGCCAAAATAACCGCAATGGTCACAAAGTCGACACGAACACTTCGCGAGAAAGTTATCTCCAAGTCGGCAAAATCGATACTGTCAGAAACACTGGCGCATCCATTGCCGACAGAAGAGGCACCAAAGGCGAAGGCAGCGTCTGTGCCGGACGTGACGGAGCTCACACACGTGACAAAACCGCACACACCAGCAACAGCGTACAGCTCTGCGTGCTCTGAAGGCTCGGAGCAGCTGGGAGTTGTTAACAGAAGCCGCGTGTCAGAAACGGTTATGCGGTGGGAAGGTTGTAACATATCCCCCCCCAAAAACATAGTCTCAGACGAGGAAGGCTCCAGTGCTTCTAGCCAAACCGACGATTCGCGCAGTCGCCGGGACAGCATCCTATATAGGACACCAAAGAAAGGAACAGGCGTCCATATGGATATGGCGACGGAGGAGGCCAATACCATGCTCCAACAGGGCAAGCAGGCGCTGGAGGCCGCCGGAAATATGAAGCGAGAGTGCAAACAGGTTGCTCACAATTGTCTGCAGGGTCTATACGAGACCGTTTTGTCCCTGTCAGACTCCAGGGCGCGGCACAAATACAACCTAGAGAAGGAGAGGTCACGCCATGCTCAAGAGCTCGTAAGGGTAGAAAGAGCTCACACGCGGGAGATGGAGACCACAAAGAAGACTCTGGCGTTGGTGTTGGGCCGCGCTCGGGACGACATAGGGGAGACCCTGAAGACAACCAAGCTCATAAGAGAATGGCTGGGGGCTGAGACCCTACAGGCGCTAAAGGAGAACGCCGAAACACGAAAAGGGGTCTAGGCCCTAGAGGCGGTGGTGCGAAAAGAGCACGAGAAAACCAGAAAAGAGGCCGGAAGAGCCACGGGATCGCCGGGGAGGGATAATAAACCAAACCCGATCCTGATGCGACTCGAACTTGGCATAGCAAGCGTAACGAACCAATTAGATACGCTAAGGAAGCAAATGGAGAGAATAAGAGCAGACCTCCCGGTGCTCCCCGCCACCACCTCAGCACAAGACCACCAGTGCCACATTCCCGACGAGCTGCTCGCAGCGGCTTCCGGCACGGCTAGGATAGAAGCCGAACTGAAAAAGCTTGCAGACGTCATAGGCAAGCACACAAACAAACCACTTCCACCTCAGGATATCACCTCAGGATATCAAAAAACATCTACAGCCAGTGAAGGAGAAGCTGGAGATAGTGTCCTCGGACATCAGAGTCCTGAGAGACAGACCTCAAGCGCCAACACCGCCAGCGACAAACCTAGACACCGAACTCGCCGTGGTTGAGGTCAGGAAAACGCTTGCGGATATAGTCAAAGGCATGGATAACCTGAGGGACAGACCCAAAACGGCGCACCCCGTGAATAGACCCGTGACCAACCCACCACAGCCGAAGCCTACCCAGTCCAGCCACACTCTGATAGTCTCATCGACGGATCCTAAACAGACAGGAGACAATGTCATGGAGAGGATCAGAGTGGTGCTAGACCTAAAAACAACGGGGGCTCAACTGAACAAGGTGAGAAAGGCCCGCAACCAAAAGGTTGTCCTAAACTGCGCCACGAAAAAGGATCTACCTGGTAAAGAAGCAGTTCAGTGAAAAGGAAGCCCAAACCAGCAAATCCCCTGATCTGTATCAGAGGAGTCCAGGCTCATTACACCGACGAGGAGATGGTGGAGCTGTTAAAAGCTCAAAACCAGAGTCTCCTCCACGGTGTCGATATGGCGAGCCAGACCCTGAAAATGCGGTTCAGGAAGAAAGCAAGGAACGCGCTGGTTTGCCACCCGGTATTCGAGCTCACCCCAGAACTTTGGAAGCGACTTACGCAGGGAGAGGCCAAGGTATTATTGGCCTACAAAGGGTCCCCGTGGAGGATCAGTCACCTCTAGTACAGTGTAGCAGATGCCTTGCGTACGGACACACAAGAACAGTGTGTAAGGAAACGTCGCAAGTATGTAGCTTCTGCTCGGGCGAACACACTGGGAGAGACTGTCCCATAAAACGAGACGGAAAGACACCTACATGCGTGAACTGCGTCAAAGCCAAAAAGGAGGGCCTGGACACGGCGCACGCCGCTTACAGCGACGAATGCCAAGAGCGCCAGAAATGGGATGGTATAGCTAGGGCACGGGTCTCGTATTGCTGAAGCGGAGGGCACCCAACAGGACAGCACCACGGTTGCAACTCGCAGTGGCCCGACCAAAGGATTGCACTTCTTGCAAGCGAACCTGCAGCGGTGCAAACTTGTTACAGCGGAGTTCCACCTAGCGGCTCAGGAAAAGGGAATAAAAGTGGCTCTCGTTCAAGAACCTTATGTAGGAAGAACGGGGATCATGAAACAACACCCTGGCACTCAAGTCATCCAGTGCACCCTGAACCGCCAGAAGCCAGTGAAGGCAGCTATAGTGGTTTTTGGTGACGAGCTGGAAGTCATTCATGACCCTCAGCTCGTCACTGAGAATATCGCCACAGCCACGGTTAAGGTGGGACAACTAAAGTTTGGAGCTGTGTCGGTCTACTTCGAGGGAGACCAAGCAATCACACCCTATCTCAACACACTCAACACAACACTATCAAAAATACACACACACACACCCAACACAATCATCGGAGGTGATATAAATGCTTGGAGTCAGTGGTGGGGAAGCAATTCCGAAGACCACCGCGGAGCGGAGTACAACTCGTTCCTAAACGAACAGGATCTCCAGATACTAAACAGAGGACAGGTTCCAACCTTCGAGACGTATAGGGGAGACAGGCTGTACGCTAGCATCGTTGATGTCACAGTGTGCAGTTTGTCACTCCTAGACAGGATCGAGGAATGGAGAGTTGATAGAGGTCTCACCTCATCTGACCACAATGCGATAACCTTCACGATGCGTCTTGAGAAACCCCTGGAACCAATGAAGCCAATCTCGACACGCATGTATAACACCAAGAAGGCAAAGTGGTCAGAATTCAGGGAACACATAAAGCTCTGTCTTGAGGGGAAAACCATCACACCCGAAAGAATAATTGGAGCCTTAAATCATGAAGACCTGGAGAACTTAACCAGCGAGTATACCTCTGCCATACACCAAGCATGCGAAAAATCAATCCCGAAAAAAGGTAACAGAAAAATAGATCTGAAGCCACCTTGGTGGTCCCCCTCTCTGGAACAACTCAAAGGAGAAGTTCTCAGCAAGAAGAGAAGAATCCGCAATGCGGCACCATCAAGGAGGAACCACACAATACAGGAATACCTCACAGCTAAAGAAAATTACTCCACACAAGCCACTGAGGCCGCCACGGCAGGCAGGAAAGAGTTCTGCACCACACAAGAAAGAGAAAGCATGTGGGACGGAATTTACAGGGTCATAAGGAAAACCGCAAGAAGGGAAAACGATGCGCTCCTGAGAGGCCCATCAGGAGAAACCCTGAGCCCAGAGCAATCGGCGGAACTTCTCGCGAACACCTTTTACCCAGCAGACTCAACAGCAACAGAAACGACCTACCACACACAGCTTAGAAGCCGTACACGAGAGGAATCCGACGATCTTCAAGGATTGTCGGCCGATGACCCACCTTTTACACCTGCGGAGCTTGAATTGGTTCTACAAAATCAAAACCCAAAGAAAGCCCCAGGACCGGATGGGCTGACGGCCGATATATGCGTGACCGCTATCAACTGCAACAGGGAAGTGTTTCTCGCCTTGGCTAACAGATGCCTGGCGCTGTCTTACTTCCCTGCGCAGTGGAAAGTGGCCCATGTGTGCATCCTTAGGAAACCCGGTAAAGACGACTATACTCATCCAAAGTCCTACAGACCCATTGGACTACTGTCAGTCTTGGGCAAGATCGTCGAAAAACTCATCGTGAACAGGATTCAGTGGCACCTACTCCCCACACTCAACACACATCAGTACGGTTTCATGCCACAACGAGGCACCGAGGACGCCCTCTACGCCCTAGTGACGCACATACGAGCAGAGATGAAAGCAAAGAAGATCGTGCTTTTAGTATCACTGGACATAGAGGGGGCCTTCGATAACGCATGGTGGCCGGCCATAAAACACCAGCTAATTAGCAAAAAGTGCCCAAGAAACCTATACTCCACATTAACCTCATACCTGAAGGATCGAAAGGTACTGGTGAACTACGCCAGAGCAAAAAGCGAGAAGGAAACCACCAAGGGTTGTGTACAAGGCTCCATTGCTGGACCAACACTTTGGAATCTAATCCTAGACTCGCTTCTGACTGAAATCAACAGCTCTGGCGTATTTTGCCAAGCCTACGCGGACGATGTGGTCCTGGTCTTCTCCAACCATCAGGTTAACGCTCTGGAGCGCATAGCAGAAAGGACGTTAGACAGTGTGTCTGAATGGGGTGCTCAGAACAAGCTACGCTTCGCCGCGCACAAAACAAATGCGATGGTGCTAACAAGGAAGCTTAAGTATGACACTCCAGTCGTCCACATGTCAGGCGTCCGGCTAAATCTCGTTCAAGAGATCAAGCTTCTAGGGCTGATCATAGACAACAAGCTCACTTTCAACGCACATGTTTCCGCCACCTGCAAAAAAGCTGCGGACATATATAAACAGCTGGCATGTGCCGCGAGGGTGACTTGGGGTCTCAACCGCGAGATAATCAGGACCATATATGTGTCAGTAATAGAGCCGATAGTGCTGTATGCCGCAAGCGCATTGGCGCCTGCAGCTGAGAAACTGATGGTCAGGAATCAGTTAGACTCACTGCAAAGAGGTTTCGCGCAAAAGATCTGTAAAGCGCATCGCACGGTGTCTCTAGTATCGGCTCTGATTCTGTCTGGGCAGCTGCCTCTTGACCTTCGGGTAATCGAGGCCTCGAAACTATTTCTGGTCAAAAAAGGTTACTCTCACGAGTTCTTACCCCCGGGAAGAGAGGTAGAGCGAAAAGTGGGGTACCTACAACAGCCTCACCCCTCAAAGCTCATAACTACGGAATACCAGCAACTGGAGGATTTCGACCCCGAAACCGTAGAAACCCACCAAATAACCGGTCCCCAGATCTACACTGATGGTAGCAAGATAGAGGGGAAAGTCGGAGCTGCCATAACCTGGTGGAGTGAAGGCAGAGAGTCGAAATACAGAACCTTCCGGCTGGAACCACACAACACGGTCTTCCAATCGGAACTATACGCACTGTTCAGAGCCACTAAGCTGGTCAAGGAATGGCAACAGTCTGGAAACAGTCAAGAAATGGCAAGAGAGATACGAGTCCTCCAGTACAGGATCAGTGACCAAGATGTTCTTTCCAAGCGTCATAGCCGCTAAAAGAATCACCAGGGACATAGATCTAACACCAGCTCTAGTCCAACTCTTCACGGGACATGGAGGATTCTCGGCATACTTGCACCGCTTCCATCTGAAAGACAGCCCCGCATGCGTGTGCGACCCATCCACGGAGGAATCAGTCTGGTACCTACTACTCGAATGTCCAAGATTTAGCCACGATAGGACGAAACTGGAGAATGAGTTGAACGTTAACCTAGACCTATCGGCTCTCAGCTCCATCGTAGAGAGAAAGGCTACAAGACCATCTTTCCTGGACTTCGCACAAAAGGTCGTCTTAGTCGCCGCGAGGGCCAATGGCTCCACTGCCACTCACACAACACACCTACAAACCAACACAGCAACCACCAAAATCGCACCAACCAACATACACACAACTACAACACAAACACCAACCTCGTCATCGACACAAACAAACAACGTTAATACACTACCAACAAGAACAACAACACTAACACCAACCCTACAATCGACGCAACCAAATAACGTAACAACAACAAACATCACGCCGACTAACACACATACAACCACAGCAATAACAACAATACTGACCACAACACCTACACAATCTCAAAACAGAACAACAATAAACATCACGCCGACTGACATGCAGAGAACTACAATACTGACACCAACACCAACCTCAGCACAGACACAATCACTCAAACAAATGACAACAATCATGAAACAAACCCCACCACGACTACAAACCACATTTGACCCAACTCTGATACAAAACCAGCCAAACATGACGACCAGCATTATCGCCTCAGACACAACAACGACTTCACAAAACGAATCATCGACTGACGAAATAACCACTACGACGAGGGCCTCCGATGCCAACCCCATACCGTACCTGCTGGCGTGGGGGGCAGCTGGCGAGCCTGGCATACGACTCAGAGGTGTAGCACTGTTCAAGAGACCTTTGGAGTCAGCTTCTACAGAATAAGACCGAGCAAAACCAAAGTCACCATACCACCTGGCCTAGCAGCCCTGATCAATGGAAGCACAGCGAAAACGAGCATCAAAAGCAGAAAATACACCGATCTGCCTGCGATGGATTTCTTCAGTATCCAGTGCCGAGTGATGCGATTCAAAGACAAAAAAATTGCGTTACTCGAGTGGAGAGAGGAAACCCCATTTGCCCAAGCAAGCTCGTTACTCCAACGATTAAGGGAAGCTCCTGGACACTCGGCTCGAATAATCAGTGTAGATGCCATGATCATCGACGGTATCAAGGGCGAAGTTGCGGACCGCCTAGGATGCATAAAAGCCGCAGAAGCGCATGAGGTGATAGTGTACGAGGACAGAGGGGAAACTTTAGGATATCTTAAACCCCCAAAAGAGAAGCACACCGTACAACAGGGCAACCTTTCGTCACCTCAAACAACGCTCAGCGGCTCAGAGCGAATGCAACAAAAAATCGCCGAAGAAAGGGAAACACTGCAGTGCAGAAGTACTCCAGAGCGGCATGGACAGGACACAAGTCGACTTGCCGGGATCAAGACCGGAATCAAGACCTTCCTACAAAACATCTTCACAGATCGTCATAGCGGGGCAACCTGCTCTGGCATATCTGAACCTGCCCACAGACAGGGGGAGGCTCTCGCTAGCTTCCTAAGGAAATCTCCGAAGGAGGCGGGCAAATCTCCTCCGAAAAAGACCCCAACAAGAGCTGATAAAGGACAGGTCTGCCTCCCTGAATACATCCCGGTGTCGAGCCCCTCGGACCACATACACAACGCCTTCCTCGAGTTCCTGGCGATCGTAAGAGCTACCAAACAGGCAAACACCCTCACCTGTAAAAAGCTCTTACAATGCTTCAACCTTCAGTCAGAGGGACAACTGAAGATCCTGCTCGAGGAGGCGGACGCCGCTGTGTACGACAATAGTACATCCCGAGTCATCGTGGGGAGTATGAAAGATTCATACATGGCGGCCTACAGCGCGACGGGAGGCTTCGTGACACGGAACGAGGATGAGTCGAAAAGGAGGGGAAAGCCGGTTTTCGAGACACCCGACGAGGATCCAATAGTGGTGGTAGCTCGTTGCACAGAAATAATGCTGGACGACAGGTTTCTCGAGATGGCGCAAACCATTTCGGGAACCTCAAATGTAATTAATTTCAAGTGGGTGAACGGCGTTCCGGGCTGCGGGAAGACGACGTGGGTGGTGAGGCACTTCGATGGGGAGAACGACGTGGTGGTAACTACGACAACTGAAGCGGCAAAAGACCTGAGAGAGAAGCTCTCGCACCGCTTAGGCGATAAGGCAAAGACTAAGGTGCGAACTATGGCCTCCGTTCTAGCTAATGGCTTTAAGAAGGGAGACAGGTGCCATCGTTTGACGGTGGATGAGGCCCTTATGAACCATTTTGGGGCCATAGTCATGGCCGCTAAGTTGTCGGGTGCAAACGAAGTTGTCCTCATCGGGGATGTCAATCAGCTACCATATTTGGACAGGGAAAACCTATTTCCACTCAGGTACACCCGTCCAGATATGGTGGTTGCGATCACCCAGGAATTGCTCTGTACTCACCGGAACCCCATGGACGTCGCGTTCGCACTGAGTGACATCTACGGTGGGATCTACTCGTCAAAAACATCTACGAGTAATATTCACTCACTGAGGGTATGTGGCTTCTCCGGCGCGGATATCCCGAAAAAATCCCAGAACACGCTATTCCTGGTGCACACACAGGAGGAGAAATCCTCACTGAGTGGCCAGGGGTACGGATCTGGCGAGGGTTCCCGCATCCTGACCATCCACGAATCTCAGGGTCTCACATACGAGCGCGTCATCATCATCAACACCCGAACAGAAAAGACCCAAATTCGTTACAGCGTTCCCCACGCGGTAGTGGCCGTGTCGAGACACACAACCAGCTGTGTCTATTACACCGACGACGCAAGTGATGCCATAGGCCGTTTCGCCAAGAAAGCAATGGATGCACCAACACAAACAGTTGTCGACTACAACCTTAAGACAGCAATAATGCATCGCAACATGGCGATCGTGGAGGCGCTGATGACACTTTGCAATTCCCTCCCTCCCACTTTTCACATCCCTCACAGCAGTAGTCAGTAAGAAAATAACTTCCCGAGACTATAAGCTTGAAAAAAAAAATATATATATATATATATATACGTTAACATTATTGAGAAGTCAACATGCATGCATACATCAAACACAATAATAAAAAATAATAAAAAAACATTTAAGTCATAAGTCACATAGTCATAAAACCTAGATTAAGTTCGTCTCATAACTATAGTTATACAGCTGTAGCTTAAAGTAAATTTTAGTTATTAAGTAGTATATTCAAGGTGATGGACAAACAGTAACAAGATTTTACATATAACTAAGCATATGTTGTGACGGCTCCACCTATGGTGGGGCGGAGTAGCATTAAGCATTGCCTGTAAAGTAACACATAAGCGAATTAAATAAAAATTTAGAGTCATAAAGGCGCGGACACGAATTGTAAGGAAGGAGTGTGGTTTTAGCCGGTAAGAGTCCGGCACTGCCCAGACTGGTTCGTATGTGAAGCAGCCTGGACGTCCACGAGGATTTCCCACTCCTGCCGAAAAAAAAAAAAAAAAAAAAAAAAACCTAACCTAACCTAACCTAACCTTTTTTTTTTTTTTTTTTCTCTGAGAAATGCATTACGCATCCCCGCTCGTGGGGGACGAGTGGGGTATGTGGGACTCCTGTCGCTAGCGACAGTATACCCACTAAAAAACAGCGGTGTTCCCACATCGCCGTGATGGGAGGGCCATGGGAAACCGGCTCAGCCTTTACATCCACAACCCTCCCGGCGCATGCCCGCCTAGCTGGCGGGCCCCGCATGCCTCCCAAGTTGGGGGGCTACGGGAATGGCCGGGAACACCTGGCCATTCCCGTCCGACACTGGTGGAGACGTGTGCAATACAGGCAAGGGTGCCCCCGCACCCATTGCTTGCTGGTCTCCACCTGGGAGGAGCCGGAGATGACTATCGAACTGACGTCTTCTTCGACCCCTCCTCCGCCTTCGGAGCGGCGCCGCGTCGGGATCGTCCTCCCGTGCGCGCTCCGCCGCCTCCTTCTGGGACATGACGTGTTCACAGAAGGAGGCAACTGCCGCCCAGGACCTCTCATCCCTCAGCATGGCGATAACCAAGCCGGGGAGCGAGAGGTCCGGTCCGATCACGGCGATGAGACTGCGGCGCGGCTCGGACCACGACGGGCACACCTCGAGGGTGTGCTGCGCTGCGTCCTCCGCCGCACCACAGTCGAGGCACGACGGCGTCCTCTCCCGTCCGATTCGGTGCACGTACGATCCAAAACAACCGTGTCCGGACAGCACCTGCACCAGACGGAAGGAGAGGAACCCATGTGACCGCTCGAGCCAGTCTCGCAGGACTGGCCCAACCGCGTCGAGGGTTCGGCGGCCGAAGGCTGCGGTGGTGAGGTCCCTCGTCCAATGGACGACGATGGCGTCCCTCGCCTCCTGCCGGACGGCTTCCCGCTCTTCCGGGGCTGAGCGTTGTCCTCTCGCCCTCCGCCCCGCCGTCCATTCATATACTCTGGCAAGCACCCACGCCTCGAGTTCCCAAGGAGGGGTGCCGGCCAGAGCACATGCCGCCCCAAAGCTCACCGTGCGGTAAGCCCGCGCCGCTCGCTGGGCTATGGCCCTCTGAGGTGCCCGTAAGGCGGCGGCATTCTCCCTCCTTTGGAGGGAGTCCTCCCAGATAGGAGCCCCGTAGAGGGCCATACTCCTCAAGATGCCGGCGTAAAGTTGCCGACATCGCGCGCTGGGCCCCCCCAGGTTGGGAAGCAGCCAGGAGAGCGCGCCCGCGGTCTTCAGCAGGCGCGACGATAGCCCGCTAAAATGTGGACCGAAGCACCACCTGCTGTCGAGTACAATGCCCAGATATTTCATCTGGGCCTTCACCTCAATTCTGACGCTCTCCACGAAGAAACCTAACCTAACCTAACCTAACCCCAGTAACCGACTCTAAGTCACACACGTAAAATCAGCTCCGCGCAAAAAATTAACACGCATTGTGTTACAAGTGCGAAAAGTTGTCAGTGGAATTGTGAAGTACCAACTCACCTGGATTAGTGTGGGCAAGTCTGTACCTCCACGGGTTGTTGAGCTGGACCCTCGAGACTTAGAGGTGCAACAACAACGGCAAGGTTAGTGGAACAGATCTACCAAGAATAACCCTTAAGGAAGCGGTTGAGAACTATCCAGCGGCACCAAGATCATCAAAATCGGACCAGTCGTCAGGGAGATATTAAGGGGCGGAAAAAGTCGAAAACACGTGGTTTTGGTTAGAAAACAACCTCACTTTTCCCCACGTGGTCCTAACAACACGAGGCGTGACGTAAAACCAGCTTTCCAAGCCCTGCCTGAAGACTCCGAAGCCGGCCGGGGAATCAGTCCACAGACCAGCCGCTAGGGTCGCGACTCCACTGCTCATCATCAGGTAAGCCCGAGGGAACTCCTCAACCCCTAGTCCCACCCTACCCGAGTTTGGGCTCATTGGACTTGGGAATCCAAGACCTTACCCCCTACCCCCCTAAAACCTTACCCTGCATAACCCCCCCCTCTCCCAATATTGTATCCCCTCCACTTGTGACCGAAGCTGGTCCCCACTTAGTAAACTTACCCCCCTCCCCACCAAGAGTCACCACACGGGAACCCCCCCCACCCCCTCCCTCAACCCCCCGCAATAGTCTCCCCACGAGACTACCCTCCCCCTCCTCACCCCTCGAGGCTACCTCACCCCCCCGCGGCCCAGTTTAGCACCCGTTGGAGCAAGACAGCCGAGTTTGGGCTCGTTTGAAAGGGCACAAAAAGCTCTTCAATTTGGCCCCAACAGAAACTCAAGATTCGGCGCCCATCTCGCAAAACGATCTAGCGAAGCCCAAAAAAAAAAAAAAAAAAAATCATTGACAACCACCATCAGCGCGCACGCAGGACTCCCAAGATCGAGCAAGTGCAAGGCATACTCCGCTACCTGCAGAGCGTCACACTGCAGATTTTTGCAGACCATCAGCGACAGCATAACACAACTAGTACTAAAAGTTTGGAACATATTAAATTGTAAGTAAGTCCATCACCTTCTTAATCTATTATAGTAATCTTAGAAGTCGTAGTAGTAATATTATTGGTCATTGTTTAGTAGTTACATTGTTTTATAACATCATTATGTCAGCCCCTTCAAAATCCTCCGCTCCCGCCAAAATAACCGCAAAGGTCACAAAGTCGACACGAACACTTCGCGAGAAAGTTATCTCCAAGTTGGCAAAATCGATACTGTCAGAAACACTGGCGCATCCATTGCCGACAGAAGAGGCACCAAAGGCGAAGGCAGCGTCTGTGTCGGACGTGACGGAGCTCACACGCGTGACAAAACCGCACACACCAGCAACAGCGTACAGCTTTGCGTGCTCTGAAGGCTCGGAGCAGCTGGGAGTTGTTAACAGAAGCCGCGTGTCAGAAACGGTTATGCGGTGGGAAGGTTGTAACATATCCCCCCCCAAAAACATAGTCTCAGACGAGGAAGGCTCCAGTGCTTCTAGCCAAACCGACGATTCGCGCGATCGCCGGGACAGCATCCTATATAGGACCCCAAAGAAAGGAACAGGCGTCCATATGGATATGGCGACGGAGGAGGCCAATACCATGCTCCAACAGGGCAAGCAGGCGCTGGAGGCCGCCGGAAATATGAAGCGAGAGTGCAAACAGGTTGCTCACAATTGTCTGCAGGGTCTATACGAGACCGTTTTGTCCCTGTCAGACTCCAGGGCGCGGCACAAATACAACCTAGAGAAGGAGAGGTCACGCCATGCTCAAGAGCTCGTAAGGGTAGAAAGAGCTCACACGCGGAAGATGGAGACCACAAAGAAGACTCTGGCGTTGGAGTTGGGCCGCGCTCGGGACGACATAGGGGAGACCCTGAAGACAACCAAGCTCATAAGGGAATGGCTGGGGGCTGAGACCCTACAGGCGCTAAAGGAGAACGCCGAAACACGAAAAGGGGTCCAGGCCCTAGAGGCGGTGGTGCGAAAAGAGCACGAGAAAACCAGAAAAGAGGCCGGAAGAGCCACGGGATCGCCGGGAAGGGATAATAACCCAAACCCGATCCTGATGCGACTCGAACTTGGCATAGCAAGCGTAACGAACCAATTAGATACGCTAAGGATGCAAATGGAGAGAATAAGAGCAGACCTCCCGGTGCTCCCCGCCACCACCTCAGCACAAGGCTTCCGGCACGGCTAGGATAGAAGCCGAACTGAAAAAGCTTGCAGACGTCATAGGCAAGCACACAAACAAACCACTTCCACCCCCCCCCTCAGGATATCAAAAAACATCTACAGCCAGTGAAGGAGAAGCTGGAGATAGTGTCCTCGGACATCAGAGTCCTGAGAGACAGACCTCAAGCGCCAACACCGCCAGCGACAAACCTCGACACCGAACTCGCCGTGGTAGAGGTCAGGAAAACGCTGGCGGACATAGTCAAAGGCATGGATGACCTGAGGGACAGACCCAAAACGGCGCGCACCGTGAACATACCCGTGACTAACCCACCACAGCCGAAGCCTACCCAGTCCAGCCACACTCTGATAGTCTCATCGACGGATCCTAAACAGACAGGAGACAATGTTATGGAGAGGATCAGAGTGGTGCTAGACCTAAAAACAACGGGGGCTCAACTGAACAAGGTGAGAAAGGCCCGCAACCAAAAGGTTGTCCTGAACTGCGCCACGAAAAAGGATCTGGACCTGGTAAAGAAGCGGTTCAGCGAAAAGGACGACCTGAAAGTACAGGAGCCCAAACCAGCAAATCCCCTGATCTGCATCAGAGGAGTCCAGGCTCATTACACCGACGAGGAGATGGTGGAGTTGTTAAAAGCTCAAAACCAGAGTCTCCTCCTCGGTGTCAATATGGCGAGCCAGACCCTGAAAATGCGGTTCAGGAAGAAAGCAAGGAATGCGCTGGTTTGCCGCCCGGTATTCGAGCTCTCCCCAGAACTTTGGAAGCGACTTACGCAGGGAGAGGCTAAGGTATTTATTGGCCTACAAAGGGTCCCCGTGGAGGATCAGTCACCTCTAGTACAGTGTAGCAGATGCCTTGCGTACGGACACACAAGAACAGTGTGTAAGGAAACGTCGCAAGTATGTAGCTTCTGCTCGGGCGAACACACTGGGAGAGACTATCCCATAAAACGAGACGGAAAGACACCTACATGCGTGAACTGCGTCAAAGCCAAAAAGGAGGGCATGGACACGGCGCACGCCGCTTATAGCGATGAATGCCAAGAGCGCCAGAAATGGGATGGCATAGCTAGGGCACGGGTCTCGTATTGCTGAAGTGGAGGGCACCCAACAGGACAGCACCACGGTTGCAACTCGCAGTGGCCCGACCAAAGGATTGCACTTCTTGCAAGCGAACCTGCAGCGGTCCAAACTTGTTACAGCGGAGTTCCACCTAGCGGCTCAGGAAAAGGGAATAAAAGTTGCTCTCGTTCAAGAACCTTATGTAGGAAGAACGGGGATCATGAAACAACACCCTGGCACTCAAGTCATCCAGTGCACCCTGAACCGCCAGAAGCCAGTGAAGGCAGCTATAGTGGTTTTTGGTGACGAGCTGGAAGTCATTCATGACCCTCAGCTCGTCACTGAGAATATCGCCATAGCCACGGTTAAGGTGGGACAACTAAAGTTTGGAGCTGTGTCGGTCTACTTCGAGGGAGACCAAGCACTCACACCCTATCTCAACAAACTCAACACAACACTATCAAAAATACACACACACACACCCAACACAATCATCGGAGGTGATATAAATGCTTGGAGTCAGTGGTGGGGAAGCAATTCCGAAGACCACCGCGGAGCGGAGTACAACTCGTTCTTAAACGAACAGGATCTCCAGATACTAAACAGAGGACAGGTTCCAACCTTCGAGACGTATAGGGGAGACAGGCTGTACGCTAGCATCGTTGATGTCACAGTGTGCAGTCTGTCACTCCTAGACAGGATCGAGGAATGGAGAGTTGATAGAGGTCTCAACTCATCTGACCACAATGCGATAACATTCACGATGCGTCTTGAGAAACCCCTGGAACCAATGAAGCCAATCTCGACACGCATGTACAACACCAAGAAGGCAAAGTGGTCAGAATTCAGGGAACACATAAAGCTCTGTCTAGAGAGGAAAACCATCACACCCGAAAGTATCATTGGAGCCTTAAATCATGAAGACCTGGAGAACTTAACCAGCGAGTATACCTCTGCCATACACCAAGCATGCAAAAAATCAATCCCGAGAATAGGTAACAGAAAAATAGATCTCAAGCCACCTTGGTGGTCCCCCTCTCTGGAACAACTCAAAGGAGAAGTTCTCAGAAAGAAGAGAAGAATCCGCAATGCGGCACCATCAAGGAGGAACTACACAATACAGGAATACCTCACAGCTAAAGAAAATTACTCCACACAAGCCACTGAGCGGCCTCAGTGGCTTGTGTGGAGTAATTTTCTTTCCACGGCAGGCTGGAAAGAGTTCTGCACCACACAAGAAGGGAAAACGATGCGCTCCTGAGAGGCCCATCAGGAGAAACCCTGAGCCCAGAGCAATCGGCGGAACTTCTCGCGAACACCTTTTACCCAGCAGACTCAACAGCAACAGAAACGACCTACCACAAACAGCTTAGAAGCCGTACACGAGAGGAATCCAACGATCTTCAAGGATTGTCGGCCGATGACCCACCTTTTACACCTGCGGAGCTTGAATTGGTTCTACAAAATCAAAACCCAAAGAAAGCCCCAGGACCGGATGGGCTGACGGCCGATATATGCGTGACCGCTATCAACTGCAACAGGGAAGTGTTTCTCGCCTTGGCTAACAGATGCCTGGCGCTGTCTTACTTCCCTGGGCAGTGGAAAGTGGCCCATGTGTGCATCCTTAGGAAACCCGGTAAAGACGACTATACTCATCCAAAGTTCTACAGACCCATTGGACTACTGTCAGTCTTGGGCAAGATCGTCGAAAAACTCATCGTGAACAGGATTCAGTGGCACCTACTCCCCACTCTCAACACACATCAGTACGGTTTCATGCCACAACGAGGCACCGAGGACGCCCTCTACGCCCTAGTGACGCACATACGAGCAGAGATGAAAGCA
This sequence comes from Lithophane ornitopus, assembly GCA_948473465.1. Taxonomy (NCBI): domain Eukaryota; kingdom Metazoa; phylum Arthropoda; class Insecta; order Lepidoptera; family Noctuidae; genus Lithophane; species Lithophane ornitopus. The sequence goes on from OX419623.1 coordinate 23,535, forward strand.
AAGAAGATCGTGCTTTTAGTATCACTGGACATAGAGGGGGCCTTCGATAACGCATGGTGGCTGGCCATAAAACACCAGCTAATTAGCAAAAAGTGCCCAAGAAACCTATACACCACATTAACCTCATACCTGAAGGATCGAAAGGTACTGGTGAACTACGCCAGAGCAAAAAGCGAGAAGGAAACCACCAAGGGTTGTGTACAAGGCTCCATTGCTGCACCAACACTTTGGAATCTAATCCTAGACTCGCTTCTGACTGAAATCAACAGCTCTGGCGTATTTTGCCAAGCCTACGCGGACGATGTGGTCCTGGTCTTCTCCAACCATCAGGTTAACGCTCTGGAGCGCATAGCAGAAAGGACGTTAGACAGTGTGTCTGAATGGGGTGCTCAGAACAAGCTACGCTTCGCCGCGCACAAAACAAATGCGATGGTGCTGACAAGGAAGCTTAAGTATGACACTCCAGTCGTCCACATGTCAGGCGTCCGGCTAAATCTCGTTCAAGAGATCAAGCTTCTAGGGCTGATCACAGACAACAAGCTCACTTTCAATGCACATGTTTCCGCCACCTGCAAAAAAGCTGCGGACATATATAAACAGCTCGCATGTGCCGCGAGGGTGACTTGGGGTCTCAACCGCGAGATAATCAGGACCATATATGTGTCAGTAATAGAGCCGATAGTGCTGTATGCCGCAAGCGCATGGGCGCCTGCAGCTGAGAAACTGATGGTAAGGAATCAGTTAGACTCACTGCAGAGAGGTTTCGCGCAAAAGATCTGTAAAGCGCATCGCACGGTGTCTCTAGTATCGGCTCTGATTCTGTCGGGGCAGCTGCCTCTTGACCTTCGGGTAATCGAGGCCTCGAAACTATTTCTGGTCAAAAAAGGTTAGGTTAGGTTCTTACCCCCGGGAAGAGAGGTAGAGCGAAAAGTGGGGTACCTACAACAGCCTCACCCCTCAAAGCTCATAACTACGGAATACCAGCAACTGGAGGATTTCGACCCTGAAACCGTAGAAACCCACCAAATAACCGGTCCCCAGATCTACACCGATGGTAGCAAGATAGAGGGGAAAGTCGGAGCTGCCATAACCTGGTGGAGTGAAGGCAGAGAGTCGAAATACAGAACCTTCCGGCTGGAACCGCACAACACGGTCTTCCAATCGGAACTATACGCACTGTTCAGAGCCACTAAGCTGGTGAAAGAAAGCAGAGTGGACACAACCAGTATTCTCAGTGACTCAAGATCGTCGCTGGATCTGCTGAGGTGTCCGATGGCTACACATCAACTGGCTCACGATCTCAAAGAACTGGTGCGAGAATTCCGCGGGGAGGGCAGGGATGTGCGGTTTTTCTGGTTGAGAGCACATGTGGGGACACCAGGAAACGAGAGAGCAGACGAACTGGCAAAGAAAGCGGCCCTAACCAAAAAGACGGCACCAGACTATGATAAAGTTCCAATTTCCTTTGTGAAAAAGTGCATACGCGAGGAAACAGTCAAGAAATGGCAAGAGAGATACGAGTCCTCCAGTACAGGATCAGTGACCAAGGTGTTCTTTCCAAGCGTCATAGCCGCTAAAAGAATCACCAGGGACATAGATCTAACACCAGCTCTAGTCCAACTCTTCACGGGACATGGAGGACTCTCGGCATACTTGCACCGCTTCCATCTGAAAGACAGCCCCGCATGCGTGTGCGACCCATCCACGGAGGAATCAGTCTGGCACCTACTACTCGAATGTCCAAGATTTAGCCACGATAGGATGAAACTGGAGAATGAGTTGAACGTCAACCTAGACATATCGGCTCTCAGCTCCATCGTAGAGGGAAAGGCTACAAGACCATCTTTCCTGGACTTCGCACAAAAGGTCATCTCAGTCGCCGCAAGGGCCAATGGCTCCACTGCCATTCACACAACACACCTACAAACCAACACGCAAGCAACCAACACAGCAACTACCAATATCGCACCGACCAACATACACACAACCACAACACAAACACCAACCTTATCATCGACACAAACAAACAACGTTAATACACTACCAACAAGAACAACAACACTAACACCAACCCTACAATCGACGCAACCAAATAACGTAACAACAACAACCATCACGCCGACTAACACACATACAACCACAGCAATAACAACAATACTGACCACAACACCTACACAATCTCAAAACAGAACAACAATAAACATCACGCCGACTGACATGCAAAGAACTACAATACGGGCACCAACACCAACCTCAGCACAGACACAATCACTCAAACAAATGACAACAATCATGAAACAAACCCTACCACGACTACAAACCACATTTGACCCAACTATGATACAAAACCAGCCAAACATGACGACCAGTATTATCGCCTCAGACACAACAACGACTTCACAAAACGAATCATCGACTGACGAAATAACCAGTTCGACGAGGGCCTCCGATGCCAACCCCATACCGTGCCTGCTGGCGTGGGGGGCAGCTGGCGAGCCTGGCATACGACTCAGAGGTGTAGCACTGTTCATGAAACGCCCGCAAGATACCTTTGAAGTCAGCTTTGCAGACTAAGACCGAGCAAAACCAAAGTCACCATACCACCTGGCCTAGCAGCCCTGATGCGGAATGATGATGATGATGATGATGACGGAAGCACAGCGAAAACGAGCATCAAAAGCAGAAAATACACCGATCTGCCTGCGATGGATTTCTCAGTATCCAGTGCCGAGTGATGACACACAACCAGCTGTGTCTATTACACCGACGACGCAAGTGATGCCATAGGCCGTTTCGCCAAGAAAGCAATGGATGCACCAACACGAACAGTTGTCGACTACAACCTTAAGACAGCAATAATGCATCGCAACATGGCGATCGTGGAGGCGCTGATGACACTTTGCAATTCCCTCCCTCCCACTTTTCACATCCCTCACAGCAGTAGTCAGTAAGAAAATAACTTCCCGCGACTATAAGCTTGAAAAAAAAAAAAAAAACAAAAAAAAAAAAATATATATATATATATACGTTAACATTATTGAGAAGTCAACATGCATGCATACATCAAACACAATAATAAAAAAAAATAAAAAAATAAAAAATAAAAAAACATTTAAGTCATAAGTCACATAGTCATAAAGCCTAGATTAAGTTCGTCTCATAACTATAGTTATACAGCTGTAGCTTAAAGTAAATTTTAGTTATTAAGTAGTATATTCAAGGTGATGGACAAACAGTAACAAGATTTTACATATAACTAAGCATAAGTTGTGACGGCTCCACCTATGGTGGGGCGGAGTAGCATTAAGCATTGCCTGTAAAGTAACACATAAGCGAATAAAATAAAAATTTAGAGTCATAAGGGCGCGGACACGAATTGTAAGGAAGGAGTGTGGTTTTAGCCGGTAAGAGTCCGGCACTGCCCAGACTGGTTCGTATGTGAAGCAGCCTGGACGTCCATGAGGATTTCCCATTCCTGCCGAACAAAAAAAAAAAAAAAAAAAAACCTAACCTAACCTAACCTTGGTTGTCCAGAACCTACCAAACCTAATGCAGGGAAAGAGAAGAAAAGAGCTTTTAAAATATTGTTCCATGATAGCATCCATAGTCAATAGAAGGAATAAAATTGCTTAAGAAATTGTATGATACTAAATGTATAATAATTATATAGCTTATGTATCATAATAAATAGTTTGGCATAAATAGTAGTAAAAAGTAAAATAGTGTAAAGTATTGAAAATAGTCGAGCTTCAGATACACATTTTTATTTCGTCTTTTTTCGTTTGTTGTTGGTGGTCATACCACAGGAAACCCGAATTAGCCGTTTTAACTTAACTTTCATAGGCAATTAATTTCAAAAAATTTGAAAACCAAGGGCTCTGATAATGTCAGAGGGACACTAAGAAAGGCAGGAGTGGTTTTTAGCCGGTAAAAGTTCGGCACTGCCCAGACTGGCTCAATAGTGAGACAGTCTGGGCGTCCATGAGGATTTCCCACTCCTGCCAAACAAAAAAAAAAAAAAAAAAAACTTAACCTAACCTAACCTAACCGGGCGGATTCCCGGCCACCATAGTCGCCGATAAGGACCAGGCCCGGGTTGAAAGAGATGTCAGCACACCTGACGGGGAATTTGATTTGAAATAGGCTACCCCCTATTTTTCGTTTTGGGACAGAAAAATCTTCGAAATTTTTAACCCTTAATTAATTTTTATCTCGATAATCCTTCCAAAAATATTTTTTCTAGTAGTTACAATAGTTACTTACCTCCCTTACCTGTATTCCTGTACGCGTTCCGCGAACTCGAGTCCTGTCTGGTAGTCGTAATTTCAGGTTTTCAGTCGAAAAACGTGTTTTTCGACAAAAACACAAAATTTTTCCTCCACAAAAATTTCAATACCCCTATAGATCGCTAGCCCGCGCTGAGACGCGTCTTTTCACACCTCGCACGTGCGTCTGGCGAGCATAGAAATTCCAAAAATTGCCCTCCTACCCACCCTCTTGTGTCTAGCCAGGTAAACTTTTTGGATTCGGCAAAAAATTATTTATCGATTTTTAGCACCCCAAGCCACTTCTTAGTCCCTAACAATAATTAATTGACTTACCAAACATTAGGATATTGACCCGACGGTCCTTGTGCCGCGGACAACTTTATTTTATTTAAAATTTAAGCTTTTTCTGTGCTTATCCCCCATTTACAGGGACGCAGAAGTAGTGTTAGTGTCCTCTGACGTAGATCTTTTGATGAACATCACCTTCACACGGACCGCAACTATGTTCCGCACACCGGCCAAGACGAACGCGAGCTCACCGGGCGCCAGGGGCTCGCCGCGTTCGGCAAAAAAGGCTGAGCCCTCGCTGCCTGTGTGTCATAGCATCGGGGAATGGGAGGCCGGGAAAGCCGAACCTCAGATCAAGTCACCGGCCCACACAGGGCGCGACGCCACATCACCCGCTCCCAGCACTTTTGCGACGCGCCGAGTACTCCCGGATGCCGCAAAATCGATGAAGAAATCTGAGTCTGGTCGTCCTAATCTCGTTGCGGAGGCGAGAGCTTGCCTAAATAAAGCGAAGCTTCATTTGGGCAACTCTCGCAACCTCAAGACAGAGATTAAGGAGGAGGTTGTCAAGGCCATTAACAGGCTCTATGAGCTGGTGAAGGAGTCGGAGCGGAACAGAGTCCCAGTCGCACCAGCGCCTGCGGTCATAGCCGCAGCCACACCGATAGACGCGCCACTGAGGCTGGCTACAGAGGAACCGACAGAGCTGATGCAGAGCCTTGTGGAAGGCCTTAGACAGCACAAACAGGCATTGCAGGAGTGCCAACACCAAACCCAGGCTCTGTCGGAGCATCTCCAGCAGGCCCCTCGTTACGTCGCAGGCCAAGGTCCAACCTTCGCGGAGATGGCCGACGTCGTACCGAAGCAGAACATCCAACAGCCTCTTCACTCGATGGTCGTATTATCTGTGAATGATCAGGGCACGGGTTAAGAGGTTGTTGAGAAGCTCAGGACGGCGGTGGACGCCAGGAACGAGGGGACCCGATATGAACGGCTGCGCAAAGTGAGGGACCAGAAAGTGGTGGTCGGCTTCAGGACCAGGGAAGAGCTGACCAGGGTTACAGAGCGGATAAGGAAGTCGGGTGGTCTGGTGGTAGAAGAAGTCAAGAACAAAGATCCGCTGGTTATCATCAAGGATGTCCTCTCCTGCCACACCGATGTGGAAATTACCCAGGCCCTGCAGCGGCAAAACACCCACCTGATCGGGGACATACCTGCGGAAGACATAAGGATGGGGGTGAAGTACCGTCGCAAGACAAGAAACCCCCACATGTGCCACGTCATCCTGCAGGTGTCCCCCTCAGTGTGGCAGAGGTTGACGACGGCGGTTCGTGTGCACATTGACCTGCAGCGGGTGCGAGTGCAGGATCAGTCCCCACTGGTGCAGTGCACTCGCTGTCTGCGCTACGGCCACAGCTGTAAACTGTGTACGCAGCCTGCCGACCTCTGCACCCACTGTGGTGAGCCCCACATGCGAGCGGACTGCCCTCCACGGCTGGCGGCGGAGGCGCCGAAGTGCTATTGTGGCGGTATCTACATCGCCACATGCGAACTACGCATCAAAAAGACCTGACGTCAGACAGACGTCACATAAATCCTGCATGCAAGTTTACCGTGCAGTGGACATATATACGAGAACCCAACATCAATCGTTGGGCAGTTGCCCGCCAGACACAACACCCGTCTGGTTGGAGGATCCTCCCTTTTCTATGGTGGATGAGTGAACTTTACACCCTGTTCCTCATGCCCCCTTAATTGGTGACCCCGAATATGAACGTCAACGCAGCCTTCGTGCAACTACTCCAGCGTGACGTCATCATCATCACTCCCGCAAGCTTTCAGTGAGGCGAGTTACACAGCCAAGCCAACACCCGAGGCGTCAACGGGTATCCTGACCACCAGCATGCAGCGAACGCGCATTCCTGGTCATTACCCTCAGCCTCATCACCCCGACCCACTGGGGAATCACCTCAATCACCTCATCACCCCGACCCACTGGGGAATCACCGCAATCACCTCATCACCCCGACCCACTGGGGAATCACCGCAATCACCTCATCACCCCGACCCACTGGGGAATCACCGCAATCACCTCAATCACCACAACCACCGCAAACAGTTCCGACCCACTGCGAACAATGCGGCACCCGGTTCCGACTCACTGGAACCACAACTGGCACTGGCAAGCATCGCAAGATACAAGACTCAGCCCACTATCGACCTCCGGTCTCCGGAGGGGAGTGATGTGGCGGTATCTACATCGCCACATGCGAACTACGCATCAAAAAGACCTGACGTCAGACAGACGTCACATAAATCCTGCATCGCGCAATTAAAGTTTACCGTGCAGTGGACATATATACGAGAACCCAACATCAATCGTTGGGCAGTTGCCCGCCAGATACAACACCCGTCTGGTTGGAGGATCCTCCCTTTTCTATGGTGGATGAGTGAACTTTACACCCTGTTCCTCATGCCCCTAAACTATAATTGCCTGTTGGCCAAATTAGAGAAGACTGACCACAACGCCTTCGATAATGAGTGCCCCACGCGCCAGAAATGGGATGCTTTGGCACGCCTGTCAGTGGCGTATTGCTGAAGTGCAGTCAGTTTTTCCCGGAACTAAAAACCGATTGGACCACAGCGGTACTTTTTTCATAAGTAGATTATACAAAGTTAAAATGCAATTACTTACAACCGTACATAAATCACGCGAATTGGAGCCAACTTCATGAGAAATTGGCCCAATTAAAAGCCGACTCAAAATTACTTTCAATACATAAAATAAATTTAAAAGCCGTACCAAAATTAATTTCAATACATAAAATAATTTTAAAAATCAGTTTATACGTTAAAAACAACACAGATATAATTGTCTATATTCACATAAAATATGCTTTACCGTTGTGGCCAAACGTGCTCGAAATAACAATTATTACAATAATAGAAGAAACAACTGTGAGTCTGTCAAAATTGAAAACACGTTACTCTAATGAAAGTTATGTTAAGCTAGGAATAAACAACTATAGGATAGGCAATACATATAAAAGTAGAATAAGAAATTATGTCTATATGATATATTGAATATACATTAGGATAGCCATATTATTAATATAGTATGATAATGAAGACACATATTACAATAGGAATTAACATAGGTAGACTCATAAATAAAACACAAAAATAAAAGTCTAGACTCTAGAGAAATAAGTAATTCGTTATTTTAGGATATAAGTTTAAAGACCAAGGAAGAAACTGAAGGAAATAAATTAAAAAATCAAGCCAAACAAGGGCTCTGATTATGTCAGAGGGACACTGAGCAAAGGCAGGAGTGGTTTTTAGCCGGTAAAAGTCCGGCACTGCCCAGACTGGCTCATCAGTGAGACAGTCTGGGCGTCCATGAGGATTTTCCACTCCTGCCAAACAAAAAAAACAAAAAAACCTGAGCGAACCTAACCTGAGCGGTCTGGTCTGATGATGGAGTCGGAAGGTGGCCATGGGAAAACCACATACGAACAAGATAGCCCCATCGTGTTTGGACTATTTCTTATAGTGCTATAAATAGCACTTAGCACTTGTCAATACATAACCAATAAATTAATATAATTATGTTGCAATCGTTTTATTATACAAGAAAAGTTTTTAATGAGTGCGCAAATTTTTTTTGGTGTTTCAATATTAGTAATAGAACACATTTCCATTATTTATTCAATACTTTATTTTATTTTTTTATCCTACTTTAAATCAGCAAAATATGGACACAATCTAATCATAATAATATAAAAGGGCGCGCCAGGCGTCGCGGCGGCCGGCGCACAAGCAGCGGTCTTGCAAGGGGGTGAATTCCCCTCCCAGGTGGCAGGGCGGCACGCGCCGGGTGCTGTGGCCGACAGTTCACAAATCGCACGTGCTGTCCTGTGACGTCGCGGTCGCGTCTAATCACTTTCCCGCGCAAGCGCCGCCCCGCACGTGTGTCGTGCTTGTACCTACCGGTCACGATGTCGGACTTCAGCAACCGCGAGTTTTACGAGATGGTGCGAGTGTATGTACTGACTGGTGAAAGTTTGCGAGCAGCTCGCAGAATGTATGCGACGGAGAGCATACCTCGAATGCGAGCCCATGGAATCATTAACCCCGCGGTCCCTAATGAAAAGACCATTTTAGCGGCCACTCAAAGGCTGCTTGATCACGAACAGTTCAGAACCTCGAATCATGCACAAGGGTCTGGCAGACCCCGACTGGCGATCCTATCCAGTAGTAATTCCAGTTCCAGTTCCTATCCAGTATCCAGAAGTAGTTTCCTATGCACAATGTATTAAGTAATGTAAATTTAATTGATAATAATGCTTTATTTTCTGTATTTTGATGGTCCTAAGCGCATTAAAGTATGAAGGAAAAATTGGAATTACTCTTGAAATAACTTCAGGTCACGGCCTAAACATACAAAATTGTAGTTCGAACCTGATAAAATTAGCGATCAGTACATTGTAACCCACGTAAATACCTACGCCGGCGAATCGAGCGACCGCACAGCTGATAGGTAGGTACGTTCGCGTGTTCCGCTTCGCCGCGCGCTGCCGGGTAGCCATACAACCACTTTTTAACCGACTTCTTCAAAAAGGAGGAGGTTCTCAATTCATGTGTTAAAAAAAAAAAAAAAAATATGTTTGTTACGCGATTACTCCGCCAATTATGAATCGATTTTGATGATACTTTTTTTGTATTGTAGGTCATGCTTCCGAAGTGGTCCCATATAAATTTTATTAATTTTGCTTGCGTGGTTTTTGAGTTAGCTTCAATATTACGTATTTTTCCCAATTAGTTTATCTAGACGATGTCTTCATTTACTCCTTCACTGTTATTTACATCAGCTAGTGGTATTCGAATTTGTGTGGGGAAGGTACCACAACTAAAAAGTTTTTAAAGTAATCATCTTTCGTTAACGAATTTTTTTTTTTGTACTAAGACGTTTCTCAACTGTCACGTGATACCCCATAGGTATCATGAACAAAAACACCCCAAACGTCGATGGCACCTATGGGGTATCACGCGACAATTGTTGCCATTGGTCGATGATTTTTGTCGTTTATTTGCAACACGATCTGGCTGTATCATTCGAATAATCGATTAATAATTTACTGATTTTAGTAACAATTTCTTGGTAACACCACTAAAAATGGAACGAAAACCTAACAAACAAAGTCTATCTGTGGTCGTGTGACGCGCGACGCCATATTGGCAAAATTCGTCAAGTGTCAAGTGTTGTTTACGTTTGTTCGCAACAGAATAAAAGAAGAAAACGGTGAGTAATCTTATAAGAATTTTATACAGAATTACTGAGAAATAAGTGTAGATTTCGTATTGAGTGTTAGTTTATCGGAAAGTGATAAATATTTCAGTGAACAAGTAAAAGTTTTGTAGTAAACAATTTTGACGCTGTCGCCGCCGTGTTTAATAATGTATTTACGTTAAATATTCTTGTATAATGTTTGAAATACACATAAGTAGCTAGCATAATAATCTACGAACATAATTTGGCTAATAGCTACTGATATTATTGCGAATTGTTATCGTAATCGTATTTCCAATTCGGCGATTCCCCCGTACCATGACACAGCGCTCATAATAGGCGGGGCCAGTAAAAGTAGTATCTGCAAAAAAAATCCAACTAGAATTTTTTGTTCCAATAAGAAAAAAAGAAAAAAATATTAAAAAAGATTATATTTTATTATTTCTTGCAGTTTACATAACTGACATGCGTAAGAAAAATAAATGTCGAGGTTATTGTTTTTTTACCGACTTCAAAAAAGGTGAATGTCCTCAAAAAGTATGAATGTTTTTTTAGGATCATGGTATTTTCCTAGGCCATTAATTTGGTAAATGATTGTTTTATGATATTTTCAGCATGGCGAGGCTGTCCTCGACCTCAAGGTCACGAGTGTGACTCCCGCTCCGTGCAAATGGGCCCCAGACAGAGCGCCGCCCGTCGCGCTATCATCATGGGGTTCCTTGACGCTACCCCGCGCTCCGATCTGTCCCCATCCCCACCGTGCACCGCGGTAAGTATTTTCAGTATAGCATATTACTATATATATTTATTTAGTTTCCGTGGAATAATTTGTATTTCTTGTCTTATCAGCCACCCCCATGCTGCCCCGTTTCTAGCGACCCGTCGATACGTGTGTACCTACTGTGGCCAACTAGCTTCATCTTTCTAAGTGAATGACTCCTTGATAGTTGAAAAGTGCCTGTAACTGTTTTATTTGAAATAAATGCTTTGAGTATGAGTTTTGTTTTATTTTATTGTAATATATTTCTTGAAAGCAAAATGTATTCTATTTCAAACTTTTCCTAGCTTTCCGTAAGTAGGTATCCCATATACTTACGAAGAGCTAGGAAAAGTTGTACTAAAAACCGACTTCCATTGATACGTGGAGGAGTAAAAATAAACAATAATTACCTACCTCCACTTATTTCGTTGTCCGTCTGTCTGCCAGTCTCTAAAGACCCTTTCTCGACCGTAACAGTAGTTTTGCACGTATGCCGTGCATTAGACATTCCCTTTTACTGTGCATTTGTGCTGGCGAAACATTCACAACAAAACATGTTGAAATCTCTAGTTCCTGTCAAAAATTGTATAGAACATTGAGAGACAATAGAGATTTCAACATGTTTTGTTGTGAATGTTCCGCCAGTGCAAACGCAGTTATGCACCTATGCGGTGCATTAGACATTCCCTCTAGTCTTATGCACCTATGCGGTATCATGTGACATTCTCGTGACAGTAATGCAAATAAAAAACCAAGACAACGCTATCAACAGTGACGTGAGGCCGGTTTCGTAAACATGTGTGCACTTACTGAGGTGTACTTTAATTGTAAGTGTGAGCGTGTGTGCTCAGAGTGAAGTAGTTTTAGCATGTTTTACTGTATTGTTCTCAGCGAATGTCTTGCTTTTTTATTTGCATTATTGTCACGAGATGTCGGGTCGTGGAAGCCGTGCGGGGCGAGAGCGGATCGCTAGTGGGGTGTTTAAGATAAGTTCTGGGTACCTATTTATCAAGGGTATGTTATAGAATGACTAAATTTTCTATAGGTCTAGTCATGTACGTAACTGATATTATATTATTCAACCGCTCAACTGTCGTTTGGCCTTTGAGGGGGGCGGTGGCAGTTTGAGTTCCGTTGTGTCTCGTTGGCGACCGTTGGAGGTCTATGATGACTTTGTTACCTGATAGAATTATTATTATTGTTTACGTTCTTATTTTTCTTCTCTTTTGAGAGAGTTAACCTATGATCTTGACGACGCACGGGGCGGAACTAAGTGTGTAAGGAAATTTAAATTGAAAAGGTGAATGATAATAATGTAGACGAAGCCAGAAACTTTCGGGTGATGCGACAGGGGTTAGGAATGGTGACTTTTTGGAGCATGTAAAGTGTGTAAGAAGGCATGTTAAGAGTGTTAAGACTTTGTGTAAGAGCCTTGGCACTACACGGCTACACCGGTAGATGAGAGTACCTACTATAGGGACGATATGGACGATTTGTGTTTTCCATTGCATTATATGGCGAGGCCTTGGTACTTATTAAATTTTTCGGATATTGTAGTTTGAATGTTGTGAGTTAGGTAGGTATAGCTATATCTATCTATCTTTGTCGTGAACAGTGATATCAGGTCTATTGTAATGTATAGTTTTGTCTGTAATTGTTCTTGGTCATGTCGGTGTTTTACAGGCCCCTGTATAACAACGAATGATACTAATAACAAATAAAGGGGAGGGGCTCATTGGGCATCAAAGAATTCGTCCGCATCGCTGTCAATGGGAAAAGTGCCCAAAAGGCTGGCAGCATTGCCACGTTGAATGGCAATGCTGATTCTTTGGGCCAAAAATAGGCCAGCCTTCTGGTCACGTGAAGAGTCGACCAATCGCTTAGCGATGTCCCGAAATACTCGATGAGCACTCGGACCCCACGGCCCTAGTGTTTCAACCCCAAGTTATGTGTTGAAAAAACAAACAAATTGATAGTCAGGTGACCATGATAATATACCAATTAATAGTAAATATAATATCTTCCGAGTTGCGAAATAAATTTTATTATGGGCGTCAGTTTGAAAAAAAAAAAAAACTTTTTAATATTTTGAATCAAAGAGGGAAGAGGTTGTAGGAGCAAGGAACTGGACAAGGGATGAGATGAAATAAAAAGACCGTGTCCAACATTTTATTAAGGTCATATCTAAAGATGAACAGACTTCGTTCGTTAGTTTTAACTTCCTTTAATTATTGCTTTAAATTAATTGGTACTTATATAGTTGAAATAAACATGTTTATGATTTTGATTTTACACGTTTATTTGATAACGTGTTTTGAGTCGATCAAATAAAGATATAATAAGAAAGGGATGTAGTGTATCTAAATAGATGTTAAATAACAGATATGTAAACACTATCTCATGCACGCCAGCAGTGAGGTCGCTGTCACTAATGTCAACGGTCAGTTCACTACGAATGGCGGGAGACGGTAGAAGGTGAGGTACCGTCACGCTATGGGCTGGTTCGTTGTGATGAGCCAGTGTAGTGATATAACCAGCTTAACACGGAATCTACAGGATTCTACAGTAACCCACGTAAATACCTACGCCAGCGAATCGAGCGACCGCACAGCTGATAGATAGGTACGTTCGCGTGTTCCGCTTCGCCGCGCGCTGCCGGGTAGCCGTACAACCACTTTTAAAGTAAACATCTTTCGCTAACGATATATATATTTTTTTGTACTAAGACGTATCAAAATAAAAAATATATGATTAATAAAACTCGTTTAAGGTTGATGCGCTAGGGTGGCCCGCGAAATTCAAATTTTCTTACGTTTTTTGCAATTTGCAGGTCAGTATCAGGTTGTATGTTGATCTAAATATTATTAGCGGCTGTAACAAATATGGATTTACAGAATTATAAACATCAGAATCAGCAATACAACTCTCTAAGTTCATGTAAGTGTATTGACTGACGATTTCACAAAATTTCAATTTGAATTTCGCGGGCCACCCTAGCGCATCAACCTAAAGTTTAATTTGTCAAAATTTGCGCAGTGGATAAAATCTTTTCCTGTATTGTACTAGATGTTGTCCGGACTCCCAGTCTGATGATGGAGCCAGAATTTGGCCATAGGAACTCCTCAACCCGACACGATAACACCATCGTATTTGGACACATTGGTTATGTATGAACAAGTGTTTTGACACTAGCGCATGGTATTCAGGATCTGATGATGGACCCGGAAGGTGGCCATAGGAAAATCTCAATCGAACAAAATAGCCCCATCGTGTTTGGACTCATTAGTTATGTATTAATAATAATAATAATAATAACCCCACCGCCGTATCTCTACGTTGACGTCGTGGTGGGGCTTGCGTGCTCCGAACTCTAGGTCTGTGCCGGTAGAGTTTACTTTGCCGAAACGGGTCTAGAGTGAGGAGCCAGACCAAGAGAGATACAAAAACCCGCAGGGCAGCATGTGGCGAGCTGTTGGGCGGTTGCGACCCCACGGACCCTATCTCCCGGGAGATGTCTTGTTCCTCACCTCTGGCTTGCCTTTATTGGCTGGCTAGAGTGAACACTGACGAGGAACAGAGCTCCCACCTCATTCTTGCCTTTATTGGCCGGCTTGAGTGGAGATTCGCAAGAGCAAAACTTCTCGGAGGAAGGAAGTATTCCAGTAAGATGCTGGTAGGGATCTTGACCGTACTTCCGGGATTGTCCTGATAGCCGTGGAATACCTCTCCACTCCTTTTAAGCACCTCAGGACATGTTGCCCCCTTGTCGCTACGACACTTTGTGCTAGCGACCGTTCTGGGGGGCCCATTATTGAGTGTGCAAGTCACCCCCTGCCATTTTATCTTTGTATTTTATATTTAAAAACATTGTTCAGGCAGGGGCCATAGTCTTTCCATAGTTCAAGATTACCAGTTCACTAAACCACCCAAACCCGTAGCCCAATATCTTTGTCTCCATATTCTGCAATTAATAGTCCTACACCAACCGGGGGTTGTCCTTGGCTGCACATGCATTGTGCGAACAGGGATAATCGTCGGTTGGTGCCTCATTCCATTTAAAATTGTCTAAGGGGCCTCTGCGAGTTGGCTTCGGCCCCTCGCACGCCTTCCAAAGGTCCGGGATCCCAGGGTCCCGAGATGTTTAAACATATAAATAATAATAATAATAATAATTCATTTATTTTCAGGCGACTCAGGCCCATAGATAATTATTATTATCATTTATTTAACAGATCATACAATCCAACTTGTTAGTAATCATGTACACACACATCTTACACATTAGTGTTAGTAAAATACCTTAACCTAAACATACATATTTTTATTATAATAACAAAAAATTATTGCACACGAAGTGATGACTGTGTCGGCGTCGTGTTGCGCTGCGTGGTGTTGCGTAACCTTCCATGAAAACGTCGGTACGCCACACTTTTCGGCCAAAACTCTTCTTTCATGAAGGTTTCTAGATACTGAGTTGGAACCCGCACCACAACCGACTTGAAGTTTAGGTTATGGCGCGACTCCAACTTCTCTACTCTCAAGGTCCACTTGGTCTTGGTTCTGATGTATTCCACGTTGTCTTCAGTCATCGTGGAGTGATGCAGACGGGATACGTACAGCTACGTCGACGGTGTAGCAGGACGCAGCAACATATTTGATCCCGCCAGACCAGTACCACATCGATTACGGCATGTATTGACAATTTCTATTACACTAGGTGGTGTCCAGGGTCTAATAATGGACCCGCAAGGTGGTCACAGCACTTCTTAACTAAACAAGATAGCCGTGTTCCCTTTCGAAGTTTCGACCATTTGGATTTGTTTTGACAAGTAGGTTAACCCAAAGTTTAGTCCAGGATCTGATGATGGAGCTGCAAGGTGGTCACGGCACTCCTCAACCAAACAAGATAGCCCTGTTTTGTTTTGACCATTTGGATTTGCTTTGACAAGTAGGTAGGTACGATAACCCACAGTGTAGTCTAGGATGGATGGAGCTGGAAGGCCGTCATAGGATTTCCTCAACTAACCAAGATAGCCTTATTGTATGCTTATAATGATGTAACGCGATTACTCCGCCAATATGAATCGATTTTGATGATTATTTTTTTGTTTGGTAGGTCATGCTTCAGAGGTGGTCCAATATAAATAATTATTAACTTTGCTTGCGTAGTTTTTGAATTAGCTTCAATATTACGTATTTTTTCCCACAGTCTATGTAGACGATTATATTATTTGACTCGTCACTGTTATTTACATGAAAGGTAGTGGTATTCGAATTTGTGTGGGGTACCTAGGTACGTCTACAAAGTTTTTTCCAGTTCCTGGTCCAGCAATAAAATTAACAGTTTAGAAAAATAATTTCTTTATTAAATGTTTATAAAAATAATAATATCATACCACAGTCTACTTTTCATGACACAATGTTGCTTAAAAATAAATATCTTTATGACCTTGATGCTTTATGATTTATATTCATGCATTACCTAGTGTGAGTAGGTACAGTGCATGTAACAAAATATATGGCTCTTCTATTACGCCGTGTTATTGATTAACCGGATTTCACGACATTCTCACTAAATAACAATGGTACCTACTTAGATAGTGAACTTATTAGGTCTTTACCTATGAAATTGCCGTTCTGCAGTACTGGCCATTTCAAATCAAAATAATTTTTGTTTGGCTAAGAATTCTAATTTCAAATTAATTTTATTTTAAAAACATGGATTTTTTTTTCCAAAAGTAGTCATTTCTTTATTGATTAGTGTTACATTTTCATCGCATTTCAATCTTTTTCGTCATCATGGATACGTTAAAAATTCGAGTAATTATGGAATATGAGTACCGTCGTGGCAGCAACGCGGCACAAGCGGCACGCAACATCAACGACGTTTACGGAGCTAACACTACAAACCAACGCACCACCTGTTATTGGTTTCGCAGCAGCTTTCGACGTTAGCGTCAAAACAATATTGGTCCATTTGCGTCAAATTGGCAAGGTAAAAAAGCTTGACAAATGGGTGCCCCACGAACTCAATGATCGCCAGCGCGAAGTACGCGTCGAGACGGAGCTTGCACTGCTCAACAGACACACAAATGAAGGAATTTTGAACCGCATTGTTACCTGCGATGAAAAATGGATTCTGTTTGATAACCGCAAGCGCTCAGCAAGTTGGTTGGATCCTGGTTCAGCACCTAAACAATGCCCTAAACGAAAACTTACCCCTAGAAAAGTGATGGTCACTGTTTGGTGGTCTAGCGCCGGTGTGATTCATCACAGCTTCTTACCAAACGGGGTGAGCATTACTGCAGATGTGTACTGTGAAGAACTGAACACAATGATGGAGAAGCTGGCGCATCTCCAACCAGCATTGGTCAATCGCTCGTCTCCGCTGCTCCTGCACGACAACGCGCGACCTCATACTGCACAGCAGGACCTCATACTGCACAGCAGACGGTCTCCAAGTTGCAAGAACTGGGGTTGGAAGCTCTCCGTCATCCGCCCTACTCACCAGACCTTGCGCCTACAGACTACTACTTTTTCCAGAATTTGGATAACTTCTTGGCGGGAAAAAAATTCAATACCCGAGAGGCAGTACAAAATGCCTTTGAAGAATTTGTTGCCTCCCGTCCAGCTGATTTCTTTAAGAAGGGCATCAATAAACTGCCACTGCGATGGCAAAGATGCATTGATTGCATGGGTGATTACTTCGATTAATACAAATAAAAAATTCATGAAAAAAATTTGTTTAAATTTTTTCATACAAAACGACAATTTCATAGGTAAAGACCTATTATTACAATTGTAAAAGTTACAACACCAATAAAAAAAAAACCTTGATAACATTGAATGAACTGCGCCAAGTAGGTATTGGTTCAAACACTACTGTAATTGTGCTATTTCAATCAAAACATAGAGCAATAAAACAAAAAGTATCAAATGTTGTGAATTTCTATACATCAATAAATGAACACGAACACGACTAAAATACGCTTCGTGTATCCTATTGGACAAAACGCATGCTTCGGGCGATCGAGTCGTGAGGCGTGCTATGCGATTTTCGCCTTAAAGATGCGGAAGATCGGCCCAATTGTACCTAACTCAGACCAACAAAAAAAGGTAGACGGAGCACTGCAAACATCAAAAGTGAAAGTTTTACCCTATAATTTGGGGAATAATATTGAACGAGTAAGATATTGTTGAGTATGGTATTACCGTGAAACATGCCAACTTTGCCCACTTGTTTCGAATAATTACAATTTTAATTCGATTTTTCTATGGAGACGTAAGTATTTTCCTTCATCAAATACAACTGTAAGATCATGTGCATGTGTTAGTATAGCTAAATTTACTATTTTTCAACATTTAATTCAAAGGACACGTTTCATTTTTGTATGGGACTCCGGCCACAACATGTACACTTTATAAAACCTGGAAAACGAACCCCTGAATACAATAAAGGCATTTTTTTTTCACAATATCTGATATTTTTTAGGCACTAATTATAAACTGAAAATGTTTGACGTTTGTCAGGAGGAATACGACCATAGACAGCCAGCCATGACAGGTTGGTTGGACAGATGACGTTTACATTTCAAAATAGGGGTAACGCGTATTTATCGTAACAGATAGAAATAACAGATAACAATTGTTCCTAATAATAAAACATACCTGTTACATAAAATAACACATCCTCAAGACTGTTACCGCGGCGGTTACTGTTAATACATTATAACAATCCCCACACAGACTGTTACCGCGGCTGTTACTTACGTATTTATCGTCCGATCAAAAATAACAGGCTTTTATTTAATAACAGATAGATACGATTATCGACTTTAAACTAAAAGAAATAAAGAACTTTCAATTGAGACTTAAATAGGTATTTATCGTCCGTACAAAAATAACAGACTGTTATTACAGAATAATAGATATATATTTGGATCTGTTATTTTTTTGTAACAGTAACAGTGATAACAGTTATCGTGTTTAACCTATTACAACCCGTCTCTGTTTTAAAACCTAGAACTGTCAAAGATTTGATGTCAAATACCAATACAAACACTATGTTTGAATTTTTCGTCCAGAAGTACCTACAAATCTACAATCCTCAAAAGTCGTTTTTTAATGATGTATCGCACTTTATTATTAATCAAAAAAGTTGTTAAGGTAGCTATCTTACTATCTTATCTTAATAGCAGAGAAATACATGCCTTTCATATTTGTTTAAATAACGTCTACGTGATTTTATTATGTTTTAATGTAACATGACTACTGGACGAAAGCATTGTGCAAATAAGACGACGCCATGATCAATAAAATATGGCAATATTTTGATAAACTATTATTTTTTGTGCCGAAGAAATCAGGGGAATATTCAGGAAAGAATATTTTTCCTCAATTCGTGGAATTTTTTCCCTTTTTTTCATTACCGTACAATTTATGGCCGAAAATAAAACATGCCATTTGTTCGAGTTTGTTGGCGGGCAAAGTTATCTGGACTTTTACCCAACTTTGCCCACATTGATTTTTGACACAAATATGGCCTTTATGCAGATGACATAAAAACCAGTACAAGAATTTTGGTAAAGATGGCGTTTGCTAAAGGAATGTAAACGACACTGAAAAGTTTCTTACTAGCACGACTGGGCATTGTTACCCTGACATTTTTTCTCTTTTTCATACAATCCACATTTCACGTTTTAGTTTTCTTTTATCTTAAAAATGCTAGGGTTAGCACATGGTAAAAAATATTCTGATTCTTTTCCTTTCTACAATTCAATTTTAAATAATGTGATTGTGTTTGGGTAATTAAAAAGAAATATGTTTCACGCTCATTACCAGTATAAGAATAATAAAAAAGTTCAAATTATACGGTAGTGTGGAGCAGGTACTCACTCAGTACCCAATAACTAATGTCATCTTTGAATTTTATAAATTAAATACCTAATATATTTTTAAAAGTTAATAAGCTCAGCAATAGCCATAAATAAAAAAAAATAAAAAATACAAGGTTTCGTAACGTGCCAACCCTAAGTCTTTTTTGATGGCAATGTTGTCAATCGTAGGTCGGAACATTACTGGATATCTTTGCCCATCATCATAACTTTGAGCAATGACACTAACATTTTTATACTCTACAAATGATTTTCTATTACATGTTATAAATTAAACTACCCTGTGATTTCGCCATCTCACAGACTATACTTTCAAATTTGCACAAAAATTTGCCCGCAAAAGCACGCACCTTACTCGAAGAGTTCCAACACGTTACTAAGCGAAGTTAGCAACAAACACGATAGTCAGTATTGCCATACATATAACCTATTTTCCACCAAAGTCAATCAATTTTGCCATAATATTAAGATATTTTTGCAAATCAAACATAGGTATTATGCTTATAAATCGTTCTACGGGCAAAGTTTTTCATTGGGGGCAATGTTGGCATATTTCACGGTATACCTCAATTGTTCAGAAGGACTTCTATTCCGAAACAAAAATAAAAAAAATTATATCCCTATTTCGTATAGCTAGGTACTATCTATTCACTTTTAGATTCAGTATTACTTGGAAATAAAAAAAATATAAATACATAAAAATAAAACAGGAAAATAATAAAAATAATTTTATAATTGTATACCATACTCAACAATATCTTACTCGTACAATATTATTCCCCAAATTATAGGGAAAAAGTTTTACTTTTGGTGTTCGCAGTGCTCCGTCTACCTTTTTTGTTGGTCTGAGGTACCTACCTAATAAAAATTACATCTTAACCTTTTTTATCAACAATTAAAGCAAATAAATGACTTTTATTTCTATCAATTTAACAATGCATACCTATTAACATAATGAACAATTATTTACAATGAATAGCAGTAGTCTAGTCTTATCATAAATTCGTATCACAAGATAGCGCCACTGGGCTCGAGGCGCCCGGGCGCGCGGCGCGAGTACTCGCTCGCTACCAACCCAACCACATTCACCCCCGCACACACCACGTACCTTCTTTATCACTGTAACTAATTCAATCTCTATCACTGTAACATTTCCGATAGTACATTATCTGCACAATATTGAAGTGGTGGTTTTATTGGTGACGTGATGCGCGAGTCCGACTCGCACTTGTTTGATTTTTTACACAGACAAAAATTTCCTTTCACTAAAAATGTCCCGACGATGTCTCGGGAAAATATGGCATTTCATTTCATTTTGGCTATTATATACTATTTCAATCTGCTCGGTTTTTCGGGTTCCGTAGTCAACAAGGAACCCTTATAGTTTCGCCATGTCCGTCTGTCCGCGGCTTAGCTCAGAGACCGTTGGTACTAGAAAGCTGTAATTTGGTATGGATACCTATAAACATAAACGACGCCGACAAAGTGTTAAAAAAAATGGTAAAAAATTTTTTTTTTACCTCCCCCTACCTACACTTAAATTGGGGATCGTTTTTTTTCCCGTCAATCCGATGGTGTGGGGTATCGTTGGAAAGGTCGTTTAAAAATAATGTGAGTTTGTGAAGACCATTTTTGGATTCAGAGATCCGTTTGCGGAATATTAAGCTTTAAAGTGCCAATTTTTGTTAGAGCCAAGTGTTGAGTTTGGATATGTGAAAAAAAATCACGGCAGTTAAGTAATATACAACGTGCCGCTACAATGGCGACATTAATTTAACACACGGGTAGGGCTAGTGGCCAGTAATCATAAAAAATATAATAAAATAAAATAATTGGTCAATTGAAAAATTAAAATTTTCAAACAAACTAAATAATAAAAACATAACCAAAATTGAGATGTGTAAAATATTTATTCATGAAGCTACCTACCAGCTGGCTTACGTTCTGTCGGCCGATTCTTTGTGGGCGGCATAATTTCTAAGAAATTTCGCGGCTTTCTTTCTATTTGCCTACATATGATCGGTGACACCGGCAAATGACATCTTCGCTACAGTTCTTTAAGTACAGGTTGTTCAAGATGGTAATTTAGAAAATTGTAAATAAATCAGTAAATAATAACGTTTAATAAAAATTAAAATATTTTCATTAAATGAATACGCGAAATCGTATACGTGTTAAATTAATGTCACCATTAAAGCGGCACGCTGTATATTATAACGAAATTAAAAGGAAAACTAGGCTCCACAAGTTACCGAGTAATAATCGACGCAACTTAAATTTGAAGTTGTAAAAACATGTTCTCTCATACATTCTGTATGGGAGAACAAGTTTTTCAACTAAAATGTTAAGTTTGTTTTATAAAGTCATCCCAACTACGGAACCCTTCATTGTGCATGGTTCGACATGCACTTAGCCGGTTTTTTATTCATTTTCTCTTCCCTTTTTAACGTGAAGCAATTATTCTAAAAAAAAAAGTACACAATATAGAGTACCTAATTAATTTACTTAAAACAAATGTGATGAGATGACTGTGATGAGTCTTAAAAGGTATAATATAATATTAAAGTTGTATAAAAATGTAAAAAGAAACTAGCGAGGCTTGCAGAAATCGCATAGGTACTATAATTATGATGTCTATGTAACATCTGACATTTCACTTTCCACGAAATCACTCCCACATCCCACTTGCAGGAAAGTGAGAGGAAAGATGTTCGGTACACACTCAGGGTACACATCAAAAATACTTTGTCTGACACTGAGTAGGTAGATACTTATTTTTAAACAAGATTACTATTTATTTGACTTATTGCTTAAATAATTAAAATGAGTGAGCGATTGCTTATATGCTGAAACATATACGATTTCAAGTAACCATTTTTTCTTCTTTTACAACCCATTAATAATAATTATTATACATTCAGATCCAATTTCAAGATTCTAGTTGTAGTGAACCACATACGATATTTTTTCTCCTTTTACAACATACATTCAGATTCAATTTCAAGATTCTAGTCCTAGTGACGATATATATGGCATAATCTTATAAAATTCAAAAGATTTCTATACGGAGGGGTGGAGCATCGAGTTCACTTAGTAAAAGTACTAAATAATTATCATCGTTTGTTGTGTTTCTCAACACGACACTTCAACACGCACTAGACGGCCTGGGCACGCGCGGTCGCGTACGCGGCCACTTCGTGCGCGTAGTGCGCGCCGCACGACGGCGGCGGCGACATGAGTCGGTCCAGCTCCATCGCATTGCCCGTCGACGAGCTCGAGCACGTCGGCGACGAACTCGTCGACGAGCTCGAGCAAGACGAGCTCTCGGGACTGTTCAGCGACGACGCCGCCGACTGCTCCGAGCACACGTCCGGCGTCGGGGCGGGGGCGGCACCCGGCACCTCCACCGGTGCGGGCGCCGGCACTGCGGGCCGCGGCGCTGCGGGCCCCGGCGCTATGGGCTGCTGCTGCCCGGCCGGCAACGGCTCCGGCGCTGCGGACTCCTGCTGCCCGGCGGACACGGGCCCGCGGCCGCGCGGTAGCGCCAGGCGCAGCTTCTGCCAGAACCAGGGGTCACCCCAGCGCACGTAGGTGTTGGTGGCGAGGTAGCGCCGAAGTTTTTCGTCCAGCGGCAGCGCGGCCGGGTCGTCCAGCAGCACGACGACGAGGCGCGGGCGCGCGTCGCGCAGGGCGAGCGCGTACGCCTCCTGGAACTCGGCGCGCGCCCACGCCGAGCGCAGGAAGTGCTCCGATACCACGGCCACGGTGCGGCGCGACGCGCGCACGGACGCCGCGATCTGCGCCGGGATCCAGCCGCCCGGCGCCCAGTCGCGGTAGTGCACGCACAGGCGGTAGGGCGCCGGGCCGCTCTCCAGGCGCGCCACCAGCTCGTCGCGCACGAAGCGCTCGTCGCCGTGCGAGAACGACAGGAACACGTCGAAGCGGCGCGCGTCGTCGTCGGGCTCGGCGGCGCGGGGCAGCCAGCCGCGCGCGTGCAGCGCAGCCTTGAGGCGCAGGCGTAGCGCGGGGTGCCACAGCAGGCCCGCCAGCGCGCCCACGCCCAGCAGCGCGAGCAGCGCGCCCGCCGCCGCCGCCGCGCCCGCGCCCGTCCCGCTTGGAGCGGCGCACGGCGCGAGCGACGCGTCGCGCAGCAGCGAACCGTTAGCGCACGTGTAGCTGTCGTAGTCCACCAGCACGGCCTGCCGCGCCCGCAGCGCCGCCCGCGTGTCGGCGGAGCCGCAGCCGCAGTCGAGCGGGTTGCGCGCGAGCCACACGCGGCGCCGCTCGTCCGCCAGCAGGGCGCGCGCGGCGGCCGCGCTGAGCGTGGACAGCGAGTTGTTACTCAGGTCCAGAATCTGCGCCGACACATACGATGCATGAGTACCTACATAATATTCGTTATGGCCGCGAATCGTACTTCGATCAACGTACGACCTGAAACTGACCTGCAAATCGCGAGATACCTAAGAAAACTTGGATTTCGCGAGCTGCCACTGTGGATCCAGGTAAACTCACCGATAGATGCTTCGGGAAGTCGGCGGCGCCCAGTTCGGCGATTCGGTTGTGCGCAAAGTGCAGCTGCCAGTCGTAGTCGTCCGGCGCCACGCCGTTGCGGCGCGCCGCAGCCATCAGCGGCGCCAGCGCGTCGGCCGCGCGCGTGAGGCCGACGCGCTCGCAGCGCACGCGCAGCACGCGCGCAGGCGCGTCGCGGCCGCTGCGGCGCCACGCGCAGTCGCAGCGCGTGCCGGCGCACAGGCCGCGCGCGCTGCACTCCAGCTCCTCCAGCGGCACGACGCGCAGCGCGGGCCCGCGCGCGCACGCCGCGCTCAGCGCCACGTGCTCGGGCAGCTCCCGCAGCGCGCGCGCCGCCCAGTAGGTGTCGCAGTCGCAGGCGAGCGCGCTGCCGAGCGTGACGACGGCGCGCGAGAACTCGGCGCCGCCGATGGCCAGGCGGTAGTCGTGCCTCGTGTACTGCAGCTTGGTCACGTTGTTGCCCGTCAGGTCCACCTTCACTCGCTTGCCGCCGCGGAACTGGAAGTCTGCGTACTGTAAAGACGTGACTGGTTACTGCACGGTCGCTGCGGCGGGCGAGCGGGATGCGGGGCGCGGTGCGAGCGAGGGCGATACGTTACCGTGACGGAGGTGAAGTTGTTGTCGGTGAGGTCTAGCATCTCTAACATAGGCATGTTCTCGCGCCAGTCGCGACAGATCAGACTGGTGTTGGTTCTTTTCAGGCGAAGAATGATCATCGATTTTAAACCTTCCAAAGGTGACACTCCTGTAATTACAACGAATTTAAAAGTAGAAATATTCTCATGAATTTGGGATAGGTAGGTATAGGGTCATGTAGAGGGATTCAGGAGCTCCATTTATGAGCAAATTTTATTATCGAAAAAAAGGCTGCTGTTCCTTACATTTTGTGGATTTCTGTGAAAACAAATGTAAACATTAAACATTTCTTTATTTAATGTGGGATTGTGGAACAGCAATTTTTTTCCCTTTCCAAAATCATTCAAGCTGTCGAGAGACTGAATGATTTACATGCTTTACGAACTGAAACTACACAGCTGATAACTACTAAAACTGTAGGTACTACGAAACAGCGACCCGATGGGCATATACTTACAAAAAAAGTTTTTAGTGTACTTATCAAGTAACCATTTCCCTAAAAATATTCTCGGCATCAATGGTGACTAGTGTTGCCAGGTCGGATTTGTTTTAAATCGGGGCAGAAGGTAAAACAAATCGGGATTTAGGGTTGTAGATCGGGACCATAAAAAAAAGAAAGTTTTTTAGGGTTCCGTACCTCAAAAGGAATAAACTCATGCGTCTGTCTGTCCGTCTGTCATAGCCAATTTGCTCCGAATCTAATGGACCAATTAAGTTGAAAGGTAGGTACCTACACAATGTATTTCTGTGACCCAAACACGGACGAATAACGTAAATAATTTTTTTTTGAATATCCCCCCTATTCATATAAGCCAAACTTGCCAGCCAGCCCAGCCTATAACCTATAATCTTTGGTCTTAAAATAACATGGTAGATCTCTCAATATTGTGCGTACAAACTTACATTTGCAGTTGGAATGTATAAGAGAATATGTTTTTCAACTACAATGTTTGTTCTTGGAATAAATTCATCCCAACTACGGAACCCTTCATTGTGCGGGGCCAGACACGCAACTGGCCGGTTTTTAAAATTTTAAGATTTTTATTGATTGTGTTTCGCAACTAATATTAATAGTAAGTATGAACTATAAAAAAAAAAGTTATGAAGCAATGGATTAGACATTTGTTTCAAACCAATTCAGATTGATCATGTATTAGGTACGTAATTAGGGTGCTGGACATGTATCGATAATCATCCAAGTCGAGTGCTTGCTTTGTGTACCTCTCACAGTGTCCGACTCGCCTCCGCAGGAGTCTTTCAGAATGTTTTTGCTGAGGTCCAGCGTGGTGAGCGACTTGACCTCCTTCAGAGACGTATACACGTCTATCGTCAGGCGGTTCTTGGACAGGCTCAGCCACTGCAAAGACGTCGTCCTGACGAAGAGGCCACTGCGAAAGAAATCAAATTCAATACTAACTAGAACTACGATATTGGCGCGTGGTCTACAAAACTTATCAAAACCTTCACAACAGCTCACCTCGGCAGCTCCTTTAGAAAGTTCCCGGACAAGTCGAGCAGGCGCAGCTTCACCGCGTCGTCGAGCAGCCCCTTCGGCAGCGAGGTCAGCGCACATGACGTGATGTGCAGCTCCTGCAGATGCCGCGCGTCACGCAGCGACGTCTCGTTCAGTGAGCTAAGCCACGGCCCGTCCTGCACGCGCAACACGCGGAGATTCGCGCAGGCGCTCACCCAGCCCGCCGGGAGCTCCGTAGCCGTAACGTCGCGCACGTCAAGCGTGTCGAGCGCGCACTCCGACCAGGGCTTGGGCGCCGGCTCGTCCCAGCCAAACACGGTGAGGCTGCGCAGCGCGGGCGACAGCGCGCTCGGCACGCGCGCCGCTGGCATTTCCAGCGCCAGCACGCGCAGCGCGCCGGCCAGCGCCACGGACACGTTGAGTGCATCGCGCACCGACACGTTGACGAGATGGGGCAGCCGGTTCAGCACGTCCGCAGGCAGGTCGGTGGCCATGCGCGTGAGGTCCAGCAGCTCAAGCGAGCGCGGCAAGTAGAGCAGTTCACCGGGCGGCAGGCGCACGTGGTCGAGCAACAGGCGGCGCAGGCCCTGCGGCGCGGCCAACGTGCCCGGCGCCAGCTCGGTGTCGATGAGTTCGAGCGCGAGCACGTCGGTGAGGCCGGTCAGGTGTGCGCGCGTGAGGTTGCTGGCGTTGTCCAGCTTCAGCCTGTCGAACACGAGCACGTTGAGCGCGTCCAGAGTGGCGGCGTATGAGCCGCGCGGCGCCGGGCAGTCCTTCAGCTGCACTTTTTTGACGCGCAACTGCGACTCGAAGCGCGGTAGGGCTGAATTGTCGAGCGTCAAGTTTTCTGGGCACTTTAATGTAAAATAGCCGCTGTCGGTGAATTCAATCAGCAGCTTCAAACCTATTCAAATTGAAAATGTTATATATACAGTTTGAAATACGTAGTGATTTAATCTATAGTTTGTAGTGTTTTTTTTGGAAGTCGGTTGTTTTTTATTAGAAGAAACATTATATTAGCATTTAATACAATATCATTGATTAACACTCTATTTTATTCATGGCCATGGCACTTGTTGTCAAAAAGGTTTTTTATAATTTTGATTGATTCATGCAAATCAATTTACACAATTTACAAAAAAGTAAAGTTCACTCATCCACCATAGAAAAGGGAGGATCCTCTGACCAGACGATCATAGTGGGCAAACGGTAACTTTTAAGTTTAAAATACCTTTGCAAAAAGTACAAATACAATTTAGACCCATAACAACGGGCAAATTAAGTAGATTCAATAGTACCATAAACAATAAGTTAAATGTTCTGGGCTATAATATGAACGATGCAAACAAATTGTATGAGGATTTCTTTTCAGTAGTGCACACTGAATTCAATAAAACTTTTGAAAAGAAAACAAAAAATATTTTCCCTAATTTTATATTTAGTGACTGGGCAACTAGAGGTATTAGGATAAGTAGGGAAAGACTGTTCGAGCTGTATGGCCTTAAGCCTCACATAAATACTGAAACTTTCAACAAGTATGTTGCTACATATTCCAAAATTTTTAGAAATACCTGCCAAATAGCTAAAGCTCTGTATATCAGCAACAAGATCAAATCAGCAGAAGATAAAATAAAAACGGTTTGGAAAGTTATAAATAATGAAACTAATGGGAAAAAAATACGAAACACTGATTTCACACTGGAGACTTCACGTGGTGCCATAAGTTCTAACTTAGAAGTAGCTCAGGAATTTGTACATTTCTTTACTAATATACCCTCTAAAACGACGGAAGCTTTAAATTCCTCACCCAGTGTTTCAATTGATTTATTAAGAGCGAACGTTCCAGGATGCCCGGTTGAATTTCAATTTAAACATATAAACCCAATGATAGTCATAAAAGCATTTCGGCAAATAAAAATCAAATTGACCGAAGATCTATGGGGATTATCTATCAAAGTTTGTGCATCCATAATTGAGACTATAGCACCATATTTAGCTTTAATATTTAACTTGTGTGTGGATCAAGGAGTCTTCCCAGATTTAATGAAATATAGTAAAGTTGTACCTCTTTTTAAATCTGGGAACAGTAAAGACACCAACAATTATAGACCAGTATCTGTGTTGCCGGTATTCAGCAAGGTGTTCGAAAAGGTAATGCTAAATCAGATGCTTAATCATTTTAATACCAACCAGATCTTACACGATCAGCAATATGGTTTCACCAAAGGACGTTGTACGACTGACGCCGGTGTCACCTTATTAAAACACATATTTACAGCGTGGGAGGAGGCGCAAGATGCCATAGGAATCTTTTGTGACCTCTCCAAGGCATTTGATTGCGTAAATCACGAAACCTTACTTTTGAAACTTGCGCATTACGGACTAGGTAAACTTGCGCTCAGTTTAGTAAAATCTTATTTAGACGATAGACAACAGCAAGTTCAAATAAATGATGTCCATTCAATCGGTTTAAAAGTAAAAATGGGTGTTCCACAAGGCTCGATATTGGGTCCTTTCCTCTTTCTAGTATATATTAATGATCTACCCCATTTATTAAAAAACCAACCACAAATGGTGTTATTTGCTGACGATACTTCATTAATTTTTAAGATAAATAGACGTGCATCAAATTTGGACGACGTAAATAACGCCTTACTGCAGGTACATAGTTGGTTCACTGCTAATAATTTAGTATTAAATGGGAAAAAAACTAAATGCATAAGATTTGCTTTACCGAATGTTAAAAGTAGTGATTGTGACATAGTATTGGATAAGGAGAAATTAGAATTCGTCGATAAAACTGTGTTCTTGGGGATCACCCTCGACTCAAGGCTGCAATGGGGTCCTCATTTAACATCTCTTGCAGGACGGCTAAGTTCAGCAGCATATGCTGTGAGAAAAATCCGTCAATTTACTAATGTAGATACCGCGAGGCTAGTTTATTTCAGCTACTTTCATAGTATCATGTCTTACGGTATTTTATTGTGGGGACGGGCTGCAGATATCGAGTCTATATTTATTCTGCAGAAAAGAGCCATCAGAGCAATATATGGGCTCCGCAGGCGCGATTCTCTAAGAGAACTGTTTAAAGAAATTAACATCATGACGGTACCTTGTCAATATATCTATGAAAACATCATGTACGTAAGGAAAAATCTAAGTCTTTTCAGTAAAAGAGGTGAAAGACACACTTATAGGACTAGAAATAGGGACCAATTAGTTCAACCGGGTTTCAGACTGGCTAAAGTAGACTCATCCTTCATGGGGTACTGTTTAAAATGTTACAATAAAATACCTCCCCACATACTTCAACTGAATGAAACGAAATTTAAATCTTGGGTAAAACGCACACTATGCCGCCAAGCATATTATAAATTGGGGGATTACATCGCTGACAAAAATGCTTGGCTTAGCGCTGCTCCAGCTCCACAAGGACGCATAAACTAATTGATTGGCATTCGAAAATATTGTTGGAGCTGCTGAATATTGTAAAGACAATCTTGACATTGTATAAATTCAATCTCCTAGTATTGTATAATTTCATAGCACATATGTGAGCACTATGTACTTACCTACCTTAAAGCTACCATTTACTAGGTACGTCGTTCATTGACTTGAATGTGCCCTGGCGGCAGAGAGTATGTCATGCTCACTCAAATGTCTCGCTGGTGGTGGCGTGTGTGTTGGATCATTAAGTTCCCTTCAAAATGGTTGAGCTGAATGGTGCTGATCCATGCGTCATGTTCGTGAACGGGCGCCGCCAGTAGGGACTGGTCATCTCTAAGCTGCCACGGCTTATTTTTAATTTATTTTAATTTTTGAATTGTTTTTATCTTTACGGACGCTTTTAACGTGCACGTCTCTTTTATTTTTCTTTTTTACATTGTTCTCACATGTTTAATTTCAAATGAATGATGTAACCAATATATTGTAACAAAATTTTGATTTAAAAGAGTGTCCGTGGAGTTTCTTGCCCGTTCTTCTCCATAGGAACCTACTACGCTTTGGAATGGGCAACTAGCTTCATTTTTTTGACTGACCGACCCCTTGACAATTCAAAAGTACCTGTAATTGGTTTATTTGAAATAAATGCTTTGAGTTTGAGTTTGAGACACAACACCCGTCTGGTCGGGATACAAGCACCCAACATCAACCGTTGGGCCACTGCCCAACCAACCCAACCATTATGCTAAACCCGAAAAGGGGTGACTGTACTCATCATTTTGAACAACTTTTTATACGGGACCAACTTTGAAATCGCAAAAAAAAAATCTGCTGTTACATTTTGTCGATTTAAGTGAACACAAATGTATGGAATATCTGATTTTTTTCTCGTTTTTATTTCAAAATGTCTCGGTACCTAGTTATTTATGTAGGTAAATAATGCCATGTTTCAGCTCAATCAGATGCCAGGAAGTGCTTGAAAAATAGATGACAATGGAGTAACTGGAAACACATACGAACAGAGCAAGCTATTAAAAAGCTTGTAAAATACAAAACAAAATGTAAAACATTTGAGGAGGAAACACAACAAGAAAAAAATACATTTATCAAAAGAAGAATAATACAAATAGTTTCTGCCAGTTTCAGTCTGTCATTGCACCGTTACGTAAAACCTGTGCGTAAAACGGAACGCACCGATGGGAAATTGGGAACTGACATGAGTGCTGACTGACAGTCAGAGCACTATCTGACAGTGACAAAATTTGTGACAATGTATTAATTATTTTGACTAGTTTGTTGGTTATGTAGTCAAGTCAGGATTTGGAACACAGCTACAATAATGTTGATTCACATTAAAAATAAAGTGAAGGTATAAACACAAAGACAGGTATAGGTACAAAAACACCATGTTACCTGTACTTTCAAGAAAACATTCACAAAGACATCAGGACTGAAGATCACGAATCCCAGCCCTACAAGCACAGAGTACATAATGCCTACACGCAGGGTCGTACATCACTGGCTGAGCGAGCTATTACTGGCAAGTGAAACTGACAGACAAGAGACTCCCGTCATTGCACTCCGTCTACGTCTGCGAGATACACTCACTTGCCGCGCTTTCAAAATAAATTATCAGGCGATTTGGAACAAAATTTGGATATCATTAGTGGAGTGGAATTAGTGTAACTTCATTAACATTCTATGGAGGCAGCACTAATAGTACCACCATGGTCGGGGTGGGGTGGAATGATATACGAGTATGTATACATACTTACTATTGCTAAAGTTTCACCCCCATACAACTTCTGTGTCAATTAAATATTGGATTAGAGATTCTGAGGTATTGCTCATGCTATAGGGTGAGAGAAAATTAATTATAAAACTGTTTATCTCAACTCGGTCAGAGAGTACTTATGTAAAAGGATGGTATGAAAGACAATTTAGGTAGCAGAGAATTCATTAGGTAGTACCTATCTGACAATATTTTCTGGAAAATATTGTAAGTAGGTACCTTTTAAAAACGTGTAGGTATTTCAGATAAATGGTTCTTGAGTTGTGCACTAACAGACACAGTTGTTTTTAATAAGTAGGGATGATATTAAGTCCAATTCAATAATGAGTTTACTGTGTCAAGTTTTCATGTCTAAAGAAATACTTAAAACCATGAGTTGTACTGGCTTTGTGCTTATTATCAAGCTTATTGTTGTCGTAAATGTAGAGTCTCGAAGTAAATCTGTAGGCAGGCAGTGTTAGTCAGTAGTGAGAGCAGCGCTGGCACTGCCCAGGCAGAGTTCAATTTATGTGGTTTATGAGTAAACCCATACATACCATACCCATCAACCAAATCAATCATTGCTAACTATATTGAGCAACCCTGGTTACTTAGTTTATGATGGGCTGATCGTAAGTGATGAATTGAACATTCAAATTGAAATTATTTCCGACCAAACACACAGTAATTGATACAAGTCCATACTATGTTAGTAGGTAGATACTTATAGCTATGTTAGTAAAATTTAAAATAATTATTATTTGGACATGCATGAGCGACCAATGCCTCAGGATTAACTACTTATTGTGAGCAGTAGAGAATTGTTAAATTTGATAAGTGAATTTCGCTCATAAATCAAACTGAGCTTCGCTAGCTTCGTTAGCTAGCTCATTATGTAAAATAACTTATGATACATATTTAAACATACTACATACGCATTAACACAGGCCGTCACAGGCGGATTAATAACATTTATGAAAAGTGGTTAAACAAATGGACTATCAATAGTACAATAGGATATTCACCAATATTAATCATTACAAAAGTAAAACAAATAGAGTAGGTGCTAGCAATAAGTACTAGATGTAGTAAGTGTATAGTAGTAAGTATGTGATGGAAAAGTTTTGATTGCAGTACAGATACCTAACTCTGTTAAAGTAGAACAAATTTTGCAGACAGAAAGTTGATTGTCACTTGAGGGACCAGGGCAGGGTCATCATAGTTGCAATAAAAGTTATTACTGGAGCAATAATAATGTATAGAGCAGCATTGCTACATTACATTTCACTTCATCAACATAGGGTTTACATTGTTGGTTTTACATTAGTACATTTGCGAGGCTTAGGTAGGTACTCAAGCCTACTAACAGTTGGGAGGTAAGAGGAAGTAAGTACAAGTGCCAGGCTCACCGTCCACAGTGTAGCTGTACTCGTTCTGACCGTAGCCGACGAGGGCGCAGCGCTGCGGCGCGTGTCTGGGGCAGCGCGGCGGCTGCACCTGTAGCGTATAGGACGGCCGCGCCCATGCCGCCAGCACCGCTGCCAGCGCCAGCAGCCAGCGCGCCATGACCGGCGCGTGCGCCAGCTAGGCGCTGCACGCGACACACAAACTCATCGCGATATACTTAGATCTTAAACACTTTCTTTTCTGGCGCACTATGGATTATTGTCTTGGAGTTGTATCAAACAAAGTTATGGCACAAATAATATAACATTAACTTTACTTTTCGTCGACTCACTTCACCGTAATCTGCGTTATATGCGATTTATCGGAAGAGTTTGAGGAAAAAATTAAGGAAAACCCCATACGAAACTCAGAGCTATACCTATACCTACCTACCTAATACAAGCCAAGCTCCTAATGTGTTGTTTATATTACGAATGATATGACGAACATGCGTCCGCGCACCGCGCAAGCAACAATAAGTGTTGCCAATGTATTATTATTTTTATTTTTCGTCAGGAAATCATTATTACTAACTCTGACAGTACCAAGGAGCTTTGGGCCGCGTCCTATTTGCGATCTTCATGTGAATACGGGATCGGTCGCGTGCATGCCACTTTTTAGGGTTCCGTACCTCAAAAGGAAAAGACGGAACCCTTATAGGATCACACGTGTGGTCGTGTGTGTGTCTGTCTGCCCGTCTGTCACAGCCAATTTGCTCCGAATCCAATGGACCGAAAGTGAATGGAAGAAAATGTTGAAAGTTTTATATTGTTCTGAGGTTGAAAGGTCCACATAAGTATTTCTAAATAATAAATTAATTTTGAATAAGGGGGTCATTTTTGAGGGACCAATTAGAAATAAAAAAGTTTTGCAAACTGTACCATCATGTGACAACAAATGAAAGGGCTTTTTTTTTTAATAATTTTAATATAATATCTCCTAAACAACTGAGCCTAAAATTTTGAAAAAAATACAGTACTTACTTATATAATTATATACTTAAGGAAAACCTATAAGAAGTCTATCTTAAAAAAAGTAACCAAGTACGGAACGCTTCACGCACTTGGCCGGTTTTGTTTCGAAAACCGGAAAGCGCTCGCTGTCCATGTCGGAGCGACCACGCGTTCATTCAGGGTTTTCAAAAATGTTAGAATAGGTCAATGTAACTATGCGTTTGCACCAGAAAACATTCAACATGGAGATATTCCGAAACTTGTCACATGAAATAAATCTCATTACCTACTTGTTTTGTACGAAACATGAGTTAGTCTTAAGACAGATCTCAAGATTTGTTGTAAACTACGTTCGCACTGTCTAGAAACATACACAATAGACATGTTTTGTATAGAGATTTGTCACGTTTGCGTTCGCACTGTTGTTTGTTTATGTCAAATGATGTCTCGCAACTTAACACTATTGCTTGATGTTTAGTGTTATCCGAGTATGATAGTAAACATCCCGTGTTTATATCGAAACATTAAAGTAGACACGATGAAGTTTATGGAGCTTTGGCAAGGTTTTCCATGTTTGTGAAATACAAAATGTGTGGACAATAAAAACCGACCAGTGTCAAAAAAAAGTCTTACATGTTACCTACTAGATTCATACCTACACATACATTTTGATACGAAATTGGTTTGTAAAGACATATTGTGGCGAAACATGTCCAGTGATATGAAACGTCAAACATGTTTCGCGTCAGCAAGTTGCGTGACAAATAGTGGCAATGCGAACGCGAGCGATACATTGACAGCAAACAGAGATTTCAACATATTTTTAACCGACTTCTTCAAAAAGGAGGAGGTTCTCAATTCGTCTGTATGTATTTTTTTTTTTTTTTGTGTGTATGTTACTCGATTTCTCCGCCAATTATGAATCGATTTTGATGATTCTTTTTTTTGTTTAGTAGGTCATGCTTCAGAGGTTATCCCATATAAATTTAACTTTGCTTGCGTAGTTTTTGAGTTAGCTTCAATATTAGGTAGGTACGTATTTTTTCCCACTTAGTGTATGTAGATGATATATTGATTGACTCCGTCACTGTTATTTACATAGCCGGTAGTGGTATTCGAATTTGTGTGGGGTAGGTACCACAACTTAAAAGTGAAAAATAAAAACTTTTTACAACAAAAACAACCGACTTCCAAAAAAAACACAAAAAAAGTGAAAAATAACTTTAATTTCGGAAGCAAATAACGAAAATTTAAAAGTAAAGACACCGACTTCCGAAATTAAAGTTAGTTTCCACTTTTTTGTGTTTTTTTTGGAAGTCGGTTGTTTTTTTTTTGTATTGGTTAGCAACACCATTTAAGCCAGGCCATATAAGTAGGTAATGATTAAGTGTTGTGAGTTGTGAGTAGGTACTTGGGTATTCACTAATTTGGCAGCATTATACTTCTCGAAGGGTCCACGGGGAATAAACGCAAAATTTTAAATTTTGTCAAATTCAGAATCTGGGGGCACGGGAGTGCCTTGTGGTAGGAGCTAGCCACGCACACATGCGCGCAAAAATGCCAAATTGCTGTACCTACTGTGTGTTTTACTAATAGTAAGAAAACCAAAGAAGTTTATTTTTTTTATATCCAAAGGATGTAAAAAACTACACATAAACCTAACACATTTTTTATGCTTATTATAGAACTAGCTGTGCCCCGCGGTTTCACCCGCGTAAGTCTCGATCCCGTGGGAATATAGGGATAAAACGTATCCTATGTCCTATTCCAGGTCATGGTCTACCCGTGTGCCCATCCTCTCCTCTCTAGAGTAGGGAAAGTCGCGGCGGCGCGGCGACGGCGCCGAACGGTTCACGTATTGCATTTTTATACTCGTGATAACTTCGAAATTAAAGGTCCGATTCGAATGAATTAAAAAGTATTTTACTGCTACATAAATACCCTTAATGTTAAAATGATTTATTGCAATAAGAATTAATACTATGTTGACAAAACTCCTTCGCAAATAATACATTAATTTCGAACTGATTACCATAAAAAAGGTTATAGTGAGTCAATCTTAAAAGATAGAAATATGCTGTCGCGGACTTTTTTTTAGAACTTTTAAAGAGGAACAATTCCATCATACATGATATTTGCGTAACTTAAACTGTTTACGCAGCGCACGCAACGGAAGCTCTCAAAAAGGAAGATTTTTTCCCGTTTTTGCAACATATTTCATTTATGCTCCGCTCCTATTGGTCGTAGCGTGATGTTATATAACCTATAACCTTCCTCGATAAATGGACTATCCAACACAAAAAGATGTTTCAATTCCAACCAGTATTTCCTGAGATTAGTGTGTTCAAACAAACAAACAAACTCTTCAGCTTTATAAATATAGTATAAAGTTTAAGTAGGTATATAGTATAGAAGACTTTATTGCTCTCATCAAGCAATAGACTAGGTACTACTAGAATAGCAATTGTCGAACTTGTATAATTTTCTGTATTAAATATGAGGCTTTTGGCTAGTTTGTACATATAGTGAATGTCACTCATTATTTTGTATTGTGCGTTTAGTTTGTGCAGAATAAACAATTTTTCTTTCTTTCTTCTTTCTTCTTTCACTAGTAGCAGTAGACCTCGCGAACACAAACTTTGATAGGTACTCCCTATCAAAGTTTGAATCGGCCGTAACTTCAGTCAAATCTTTGGATTTCGTGTTTAGGGAGCAGACCTGCAGGAAGAAACCATTAACGATAGCTTGTAGTTTTAGGCCGCGCTCACTCTGCGCGTGTTTTCATACGAATTTCTATCGAAAACGCACAAAAATGATCCCGACCTTCCAAGTACAAAGGGAGCGCCCAGACTGCTGGGTGCGGTTTAGCCGTACCTACGTAAGTAAACAAACAATCCGAACTTATAATATATATAATATCAACGCTCTTCATGATTTGACAGGATTTGACTTGCTTATTTTCCTGTCAAAAAACATGACATCGATATCAATATGTCAAATTAAAATTTAAAAAACCGGCCAAGCGCGCGCAAAAATCGTTACGCGAAAAAGTAAATTCACATTTCTCTCTCTTTCTTTCTCTTTGAATAAGAAGAAGACAATCGTGAGTATGAAGGCTGAGAAGAAAGTGAAAGTGTGAATTTGGTCAAAATGAATACCCTTTAGCGAAAATTTTTTAGTTGTTTTTTAGGGTTCCGTAGTCTGTCCGTCTGTCCGTCTGTCCGCGGCTTAGCTCAAATACCGTTGGTACTAGAAAGCTGTAATTTGGTATGAATATACATATAAATGACGCCGACAAGTGGTAAAAAAAAAACTATTTTTTTTACCGTGAAGATGGTTTTTTTTTCTCGTCAATCTCATGGTGTGGTATATCGTTGGAAAATTTGTTTAAAAATAATGTGAGTTTGTTAAGACGATTTTTGGATTCAGAGTTCCTTTTGCGGAATATTAACCTTTAAAGTGCTAATTTTTGTTAGAGCCAAGTGTCCCCCCCCCCCTGTCAGCTAAATGGTTGGGTTTGGATATGTGAAAAGATTCACGGTACTATTATATATAACGAAATTAAAAGGAAAACTATCACCGCTACGTAGGCTCCACGAGTTACCGAGTAATAATCGACCAACTTAAATTTGCAGTTGTAAAAACATATTCTCCCATACATTCTGTATCGGAGAATAAGTTTTTCAACTACAAGTTTATTTATAAATTCATCCCAACTACGGAACCCTTCATTGTACATGGTACGACATGCACTTGGCCGGTTTTTTGGTACGCGACCCTGCCTTCTTTTATTTGGGTGTTTTGTATTGAAACTGAATTAAAACATCATAAGAAAGCCGTACGAAGCAAAACTCCCCAATAAATAATTTTGTCTAGCTAGCATGTTCTAATCGAATCGCTGTGCCTCGGTGAGTAGGTACGCCCATAAACAAGGGTATACGGGGCCGACCAGTATAGGAATAATAAACAGTCAAATACAAAGTTCAAATTATAAGGTATTGGTGCCGATTCTCTTGTCACAAAATTCTCTAAACTAAACTAAAAATCAGAAAAATTTAGTTTAGTCCTGTCAAACGATCAAACTCATTCTGAAATAGACTTTAAATGACACAACTTAGTTACTATAATTTAGTTTGACAGCACTAAGATGGCACTGAGATTAGTTTAGTGAAAATGCTATTCTGAATTAGTCGATTTAACCTCAAATTTTGTCCTATATCTAAAATCCTCTAACTAAATCTGACTATATTTAATCGCGATTAAAAATGTGTGGAATAAAATTAGATGTCATGAACTAAAATTCAAACCAACACCTCGGTTACAAAAAACAGTACTGTATTTTTTTATTTTCTTTTGCTTATATCTCGAAAACGGTGTGTCCTATCGCTAAAATAATGAAAATTTCGACCCCCTTAAAGCCCTTAAACTCCTAATTCTCAACATGTTGGTAATTATTTTTATTTATTTTTCGTTATTTTCCATACAAAAACTGAAAAATTCCATTAAAAACACGTCGAGGCTGCCGTGCATGCGCGCCTCTGGCTCTAAAAAAAAAACACGGGGTAGGGAAAACAAGTACCAAGTGGAGGCGCGCGGTTGTCAAATTCGATTTCAGTTGTGTCAAAATAAGTTTTAAATTTAGAGAATTTATTTGGCAGAATAGCTCCAAGATTCCCATAGTCAAAAGTAAGGAATTTTAGTGATAGTTTAGTTAGTTTAGTCCGGTGTACAAGAGAATCGGCACCATTGTGGAGCAGGTACTCACTAAGCGCGTACGGGCCCTCAGGATGGGGGATGCTGTAGCCCGGGCTGGGGGCGGTCGTCTTGGCGTCTCTAGACATCGCCAATGCCTTCAACACCCTGCCTTGGAGTTGCAAAAGGGAGGCACTCCGGTACCATCGGATGCCGATCTACTTCTGTCGTGTGGTCGAGGCCTATCTGACGGACAAGGCCGTCATCTACCCCGGTCACCAGGGAGTGTGGAACCGGCGAGAGATGTCGTGCGGTGTCCCATAGGGATCAGTCCTGGTGCCGCATCTGTGGGACATCGGATACGACTGGGTGCTGCGCGCTGGCCTCCCTAGCGGCGTCAGCGTAGTTTGCAGAAATGTTGCCTCTACTGTTAAATTTTCAAAACGGACCTATTAGGTAGAGCCTTATTATCGGATCGTATTTGTATTGGTTGTAGGAAAGTATTGCCAACATTACGGCAGAACTATGTGTTGAAACCGTTGAAACGCACTTTTACGTTTCATTTCTAGACGAATGACCAATATTGTACTTATTGTATTAAGTATACTAATATAATATAATTAAAAATTATCTATTATAATTTTATTGATTACGAAATACATTACAAAAATATGAAATTATTTGTTTTTATTTAGCTATTTTAAAAGTTTTTAAGTGTGATACAGAGAATCTAATTATCTACATACTACTGTCTGCATGAAATGAAATAAACACATGACGATGTTGTGATGTAGCCTTAACAAAAAAAACCGGCCAAGTGCATGTCGTACCATGCACAATGAAGGGTTCCGTTAGTTGGGATGAATTTATAAAACAAACTTAACATTGTAGTTGAAAAACTTGTTCTCCGATACAAAATGTATGGGAGAACATGTTTTTAAAACTGCAAATTTAAGTTGGTCGATTATTACTCGGTAACTTGTGGAGCCTAAGTAGCGGTGATAGTTTTCCTTTTAATTTCGTTATATATACTACTGCCGTGAATTTTTGCACATATCCAAATCCAACCATTTAGCTGGCAGGGGGGGGGGACACTTGGCTCTAACAAAAATGAGCACTTTAAAGCTTAATATTCCGCAAACGGATCCCTGAATCCAAAAATGGTTTTGACTAACTCACATCCCACTTTACGTGTAGGGGACGTACACTAAAAAAAATATTTTTTACGGTTTTTTTAACCACTTTATCGGCGTCGTTTATATGTATATCCATACCAAATTACAGCTTTCTAGTACCAACGGTCTCTGAGCTAAGCCGCGGACAGACGGACAGACGGACATGGCGAAACTATAAGGGTTCCTTGTTGACTACGGAACCCTAAAAACCATACCAGTATAATATATATTTTTTAGCTTGTTGTGATGTAGCCATAAGAAAAAAAAACAGTAATACCAGTATAATAAATATTTAGCTCCCTCTATCTATTGTTGAGTGACGAAGTTTTTGGAAGTTTTTGAAGGTTGTACGTTGTACTTAGAACTGATGTCACCGTGTGAGCCACGTTTTTAGTGATTTGCCTAACCACATCAACTTACTAATTGTGACATATTTAGCCCCACTCGACTATTTTCCACTGAGAACCCTCACAACGCTACACAACCCTAAGCCTTTTTTGATGGCGGGCAATGTTGTCAATCGTAGATCGGAACATTATTAGACTACTTTGCCCATCATCCTAACTTTAGATTTACAAGACCCTGAGCAATGACACTAAAATTATTATACTCTACAAATAATTTTCTATGACATGTTATAAAGTAAACTAACCTACGTTTTAGCCATCTTGCAACACGATACTCAGTATTGCCATAAATATAAGTAGGTAACCTATTTTCCACCAAAGTCAATCAATCTTGCCATAATATTATGATATTTTTGCACATCAAACATTTATGCTATTAAATTGTTCTACGGGCAAAGATTCCCTTGGCGGCAATGTTGGCATATTAAACGATATGAAGCCTCTCCCCCTCCGGCGCGTTTTATCGCGCGATAATAATGCAGATAATGCGTCCCGGTTCCTTGCACACAGCTGCGTTTTTATCGTACGATATTATTTTCTAACGTGTTAATTGTCTAACGCGCCTGTGGGTGGAGGCTTAAAGCATTCTTCAGTTTAAACCAAGACCATGAATAGAATATGTAAGTACTGAAAAGTCTCGTCCTAATCGATACTTCAGTTTTTTTTAAATACTTTCAAAAGTACTTAAGGAATAAACGTCAACGTTTATTCCATATTTCGTACATAGGTAAGTTAAGGGCGGGCATACCCAAAGCAAAAAGTCATATTTCACCCGCGCAACCCTTACCTACCCGTACCCCTCTCATCAAACACGACGAAAACAAAACACAATGCCTTCCCGCCAGCAGAAATTTTTCACGTGGCGTTTATAGAATTCGAATTTGAATCTTCTGTAGTTTATTTTGCTTAAACTATACGGTAAGCTTGAATTCAGAATTAAAGATCATATTCATGTTTTGGAACTAGAAACTTAATGTTGACGTGAAAAAGTTCAAAATTAAATGTAAATAAATTATATTTAGGACCTTGTACAATTAGTACCTCACGACGTCTTTGTGGAAAACTGTGTTACCAACTAAAAAATATAATGCCATATCGTGGATTTTGCTTTGGAGGATCGTGCAAAGTGATACACAATTAAAAAATAATATTGGTTTAATGTATTTTGCACTGTATTATGCAAAGACAAATGGCAAGTATCATGAAAAGCTTTCCTGCGCGAAACGCGAGTAGCTAGAAACAATCCCCTTCGAAAACATTTGTGAAAAGGAGGTCGAGTTCTGTACAAAAGAAATAAATGTAGGATTGTCACCACTACAAGAATTGACATCTATATACATGGGTGTCAAAGTTCCTAAGGGATTAGTTATAACAAGCGCCCGAGGTGCGCGCTCAGTACCTACGCTGCGTTTTGGGCGCGACCCCGGCGCGTGTTAGACGCTCGTCAACCGCAACAAGATTTCCACATTTTGTTGTAACTTTTAAACCGTGTTACTAATGCGGAGAAAACGACAAGGAAAAATAGTGAAAAATGAACTCGCGTCCAATCGTCAAGGGCACGTTAAGAGCGCCCGGGATGGGCGCTCGCTTCGACGGCGACGACCATTGAGATATCCGTGGCGACGACGCACTTGATATAATTCGTTACATAGAAATTCATACAATTTTATTGAGCGCCCGAAACGCAGTTTATAAAACGCCGCCTCGGGCGCTTGTTATAACTAGTCCCTTAGTAGAAAGTTTATTGGGGTCCCTGTTTGTAACTGTTGAAATTGTAGCTTTGAAAACATGCCAAGTTACATTAACTCTTTAGGCTTTTTTTCAAATTAATAGAACTTCGCACTTATTTAGATTTCAATTCTTTTATTACTTGACTACGGCAACCAAAATGGAGGGTTATGATTTTGACCGGTATGTATGTTCATCTGTTCCCTCATATATACTAAACTCCTCATCAAAGTTTGAAAAACGAGATATCGTAGGAAACGTCTTGATTGTCCGCTGGTAATATTTTTTTGGGTTTATAGTAATTATATATTTTTGCAATATGCTAATTAAGCCCTTTCATTTGATACCCAACATAGTACTGTGAAATATGCCAACGGGCAATGTTGGCATATTTCACGGTACTATGTTGCAAGGGAAACTGCCTGTAGAACGAATTATAAACATATGTTTGATTTGCAAAAATATCTTAGTATTATGGCAACATTGATTGACTTTGGTGGAAAATAGGTTATATTATATGTATGGCAATACTGACTATCGTGTTTGTTGGTAACTTCGCTTCTTAGTAACTTATTGCAACTCGTCAA
Source organism: Lithophane ornitopus (assembly GCA_948473465.1). Taxonomy (NCBI): domain Eukaryota; kingdom Metazoa; phylum Arthropoda; class Insecta; order Lepidoptera; family Noctuidae; genus Lithophane; species Lithophane ornitopus. The sequence continues at coordinate 65,881 of OX419623.1, forward strand.
GTAAGGTGCGTGCTTTTGCGGGAAACTTTTGTGCAAAGAAAGTATATTCTGTGAGATGGCGAAACACAGGGTAGTTTACTTTATAACATATACAGCGTGCCGCTTCAATGGTGATATTAATTTAATACATGTATACGATTTCGCGTATTCATTATAGGAAAATATTTGAATTTCATTAAACGTTATTATTTTTATTGATTTATTTACAATTTTCTAAATTACCTACAGAATTATAAACATTAGAATCAGCAATACAACTCTCTAAGTTCATGTAAGTGTATTGCATGAAAATTTCATGAAATCGTCAGTCAATACACTTACATGAACTTAGAGAGTTGTATTGCTGATTCTAATGTTTATAATTTTGTAAATCCATATTTGTTACGGCCGCTAATAATATTTAGATCAACATACAACCTGATACTGACCTGCAAATTGCAAAAAACGTAACAAAATTTGAATTTCGCGGGCCACCCTAGCGCATCAACCTTAAAGAACTGTAGCGAAGAGGTCATTTGCCGGGGTCACGGATCATAAATATGGTAGGTGAATAGAGGAAAGCCGCGCAATTTCTTAGAAGTTATGCCGACAACAAAGCATAGTACCGAAAAGCCGAAAGAACGTAAGCCATAAAAATGTTAGGACTATTGTGATATTGTATAGGTACCTACTCTTACAATGTTTGTAAATATGTGAGCACCATGTAGAGTCTGTCCAACGAAAGCTGTCCAAATAAAATGGCGGCAATTTAAAAAAAACAAGATCTGTCATCCCACTGCTTAAACAGAGTCGATACTATTTATTATTCAAGACATATTATGCGATACTTACATCAGTATTTCATATTTATATAATAGTTAGACATGTTATATTGTATTTAGAAGTGAAGTAAAATATTCAACAGATAATAATTCGTGGTCAGCTTTCGTTGGACAGACTATCTATCACATAATTTTATTAATCATTTTTTTTGTCATTGTTCCATTTTTTATTCTTTTTACAAATTGTGGTACAGTAATCGTATTCTAGGTGCATCATATTCACATGTAATAATAATTGATGTATACAAAATATTGTAAACCATTTTTTGAAAAGAGTAACGGGGGAGTTTCTTGCCCATTCTTCTCCATACGAAAACTACCTTTTGGAAGGGGCATCTAGAATCAGTTCTATTTCTTAGTTTTTTTGACGTTCAAAAGTGCCTTTAATGTGCCTATTTAAAATAAATGATTCGACTTTGACTTTGACGAGCTGGTAGGTAGCTTCATCTTTTACACAGAGTGATCTTAATTTTGGTTATGGTTTTGTTATTTAGTTTGTTTGAAAATTTAAATTTTTGAATTTACGAATTATTTTATTATAATTTACTAGTCCTACCCGTGTGTTAAATTAATGTCGCCATTGTAGCGGCACGCTGTATATGTATAATTATGAGGCGTTGTATTCATTGCTATTATCAAACGATTGGCACCCGATGTATGACATAAATTACCCAGACAAGGCCATTCATTATTTTTATGACACAATAAATAGAATCATCGATAGTTCTGTTCCAAGAAAAAGGCAAAAGGATGTTAATTCTAGGTACATGTACCCTGAGTGGTATACGGATGAAATTATCCATTGTATTGAAGAAAAGGCGATACTGCATAAACGTTACAAAATGAGCGGGGTAAGCAGTGATTACGAAATGTTTGCTCGGTATAGGGCAAAGGTAAAGACGATGGTAATGCGTGTTCATAACCATCACCGGGAGAGGGTTCAGCAAGGTATTTACAAAAGATCCGAGGTCTTTTTGGGACTATGTGAGGGCTAAAAAGGGAACAGGTAATCGTACAAGCATTCTCAAAAACGGTAAAGTTGTACCCGAGTCGGAGTGTGCTGGTGAGTTCGCGCAATATTTTTATTCTGTTTACAACAATCAGGAATCGCGACTCGATGTGAACGCCGCAGTGTCCTCAAGTGGCGGTGGCAGCTCGCGTGTACATATAGGTCGCCTACAACTGAGCCAAGTAACGAAATCTTTAGATCGACTTAAGGCAAAGCGGTCGGCGGGGCCAGGCGGTATTCCTGCTTTGTAATAATAGATTGCCGCACTGTACTAGCGAAGCCGCTCTTACATTTATATAATCTGTGCATTGAGTCGTCTTATTTTCCTGAATGCTGGAAAATCACACGTGTGATCCCAGTACCTAAGGGTGGGATAGATTCGGACGTGAGTGGCTATAGACCAGTGGCAATTCTGTCAGCACCAGCAAAGGTCTTTGAGTCGACCATACAAAGGTGCATTTAGAACAAGTATCTTGTTTATTATCGGATGACCAGCACGGTTTTAGACCGGTTCGCAGCACGGCTAGCAATTTACTGAACTTTATGACGTACGTGGTTCCAAATGCTGGTGCGGGAGTACAAGTCCACGCTGCTTATTTTGATTTAAAAAAAGCTTTCGACTTGGTGGACAACGACATAATTATTAGAGAAGCTGGCAGCAGTCGGCTGTACTCCCAAATTGCTGCAGTTCTTTGCTAACTACTTGAGAGACCGACGGCAGTTCGTAGAATATGCTGGTTATAAATCCGAGCCTTATTACACAAGGTCGGGAGTAAGCCAGGGAAGCAATCTGGGTCCCTTAAACTTTATTATTATGATTAATGACCTGACCTACCTGAGGTTGTCAGGGTTGCCACTTGTCTATTATTCGCGGATGATCTTAAGTTGCTTATGGCAATTAAAGATTTGAGTGACTGTGCACGATTGCAGCGTGATATAGATATTGTGGCAGAGTGGAGCAGGAAGAATAAACTGCAATTTAATATTAAAAAATGCTTGGTTATAACCTTTAGCAGAATGAGAGTGCCACATCATCACGGGTATGAGTTATATGGCACCCCAATTGAGCGAGTAGAAAAGGCACGCGATCTGGGGGTACGGCTAAACACCGAGTTAACATTTCGTGAGCATAAATTATAAATATTTGTAAAAAAATCATACAGAAGCCTGGGTTTCATACTCCGTCGGGCAGCGGGTTTTACAAGCATTACAGTAACAGCATTGTATAATGCTCTGATAAGAACTCAACTTGAATGTAATGCTGTCATATGGGCTCCACATGAGATTAAATATAGTCTTATGTTGGAGCGCTTAAAGAACAAGTTTACCACGTATTTGTATATGAAACTTTACGGAGTTTACCCCTTCTATCCGTTGATGTACCCAACCTTGTTCGCAATCGGCATGGTTGGGTACAACAAACTGGAGACAGGAAGGGACCTCGCTATTACCACGTATAATTTTAAACTGTTGCGTCGAAAAACGTTTAATTCTGGTGTTTTGAAGAAGATACGTCTGAATGTGCCTGATAATTACGCATTGCGACGCCGATGGATTTGTGGACATGTTGGATAGATTATAAGAAGGCCTATGATTCGGTGCCACATACATGGCTCATTAGGGTGCTGGAGTTGTACAAAATAGACACAACTCTACGCACCTTTTTGATGTCGTGTAAGGGGCAATGGAGAACAATCCTTCTCTATCCAGGATGCCGACAGATACGGGGGATCGATGAACCGATCAGGATTGAGCGTGGAATATTCCAGGGCGATAGTTTGAATCCGCTTTGGTTTTGCTTAGCCTTGAATCCTCTAAGCACACTGCTGGAGGATTCAGGTCTAGGCTATCGGTTGAGAAGGGGCGATCAGGTGATATCTCACCTACTTTACATGGGTGACCTGAAACTCTTCGCCCCCAACAATTTGCGACTGATGGAGCTACTGAAGGTAACAGAAACATTCAGTAGCGCCATCAGGATGGAATTTGGTGTGGACAAATGTGCAGTCATGCATGTAAAGCGAGGGGGGATTATGGAATCAAATGGAATTAGACGGAACTTGACGCCCTGGATAGGAAGGTCCGTACACTGCTGACGGCAAATCAGATGCATCACCCACGGTCATCAGTGATGAGACTGTACATCCCTCGGAAGTGTGGGGGTCGTGGTTTCTTAAATGCCAATACCCTTCACAACCGCGAGATTTGCAGTCTCAGGGAATATTTTCTTCAAACTGACGTGGGGATGCACCGAGATGTGGTTGCTTGGCGAAAGAGAACTGGCGCAAACATACAGTACTTGATTCTAACAACCGTAAGGAGACGGATGCTTTTTCCGGGCTCTCAATGGGCCTGAAGTAGACTTTGTGGCGTCTGTATCCTGGCTACGTTTCGGCGACCTCTTCGGGGAATCCGAAGGTTTTGTCTGTGCGATTATGGATGAAGTCATCATGACGAATAATTACCGGAAATATATTGTCAAGGACGGTACGGTTGACATCTGGCGGGCATGCCACTGTCCCGGTGAATCAATCCGACATATTGTTTCCGGTTGTTCTCGTCTTGCTAACGGCGAGTACTTGCACAGACACAATCTAGTAGCTAGGATTATCCACCAGCAACTTGCCTTGCAGTACAACCTTGTGGAGTATGAAGTACCATACTACAAGTATGTGCCCGACCCAGTTCTCGAAAATGGTCACGCCACATTGTACTGGGATCGATCTATCATCACTGACAGAACTATTGTAGCCAATAAGCCTGTGTAATATTGTGGTGATAGATCGACGATAGCGCCGTGCAATGATTGTTGATATCGCTGTCCCTCATGACGAGAATCTCGTGAAAGCTGAGAAAGATAAAAAAAATCAAGTATCTTGACTTAGCACACGAGGTTGTCGACATGTGGGACGTGGACTCTGCAATCATTGTACCGATAATCGTTACGGTCAATGGCTTAATAGCGAAGAGCCTCGACCATCATCTCAGGAGGCTCTCATTGCGCGGCTGGGTCAAGGGCTTGATTCAGAAAGCAGTACTCCTGGACACCGCACGCAAGTGAGGAGGTTCCTCTCTCTAGAGCCTTGACCACCGGCAGCTTGGACCCTGATCCTGGTGCCGATGGGCTACTAGTTTTTATATTTTTAAATGTTTTTTATAAAAATATTTAAAAATGTAAAAATTATGTATTGAAACAGGAATTAATGAATATAATACTATCCTACCTTTATTCTAAACAAGTTTCAAGTTTTATTTAGTGGATGGTCAAAAGTCGCTCGAAATGTTCGTCTAAACTCTAAAGGGTCACAAGAAGTTTGACAAAAAAAAGTGGGAGTTAATGAATTTGGATCCTGAGTAAATCGCATTTAGATTTAAAATCTCCAGTGCGAACTTTCAAATGAACGTGGACTGGGCTAGTTGGCTATGTTGTAAATTTTCTCCGCAAGAAAATTCACCGCAATACAGTGCAATGGCGCTAGTTGTACCTACTATACCAGTCGAAAATCTGTCAAATAAAATGTAACTATGTCATCTTGAGTTTTCAAATAGGTATCAACATTGAATTTTATATTTTTATTTAGCCTCGGTATTTATTTATTTATCAATTTCATAACACTTTTAATATTCGTTTTGGAAGTGGTTTTAGTGTTTTATTTATGTTTTCTATGTCTCAGTCTCTTTTGTGGAATGTGATAAATTACGAAAATATTATTTACGAAAATAAATTATATCCCAGCGCAGCAAAAAAATTGAGGGCAGTCCTCTCGTCTCAACAGATTTGTGAAACAAAAATATGCTTGAAGTTCCTGCAATGTGCGACGGAAGATGGCTTTTTCCTCGAACTAAGAACGTCGTAAGTCCTACAAGCTTGGAAGCGTAATAAAACCAAAAATAGAATGATTAAAAAAGATAGCCTACACATTTTTTTTCACCTTGTATTAATACAAATAATCATCCAATTTTTATCCTATTAGGCATTAAGTACAAATCGAAAATACGTGAAAATTTGAGTTAACATCGTGATATTTTTTTATCAAGAAAATTTTTATATTTTGTTTCTGTTCCACAAAAAGTTTGCAAATCTATACTAATATTATAAAGATGAAGTTTGTTTGTTTGTTTGAACGCGCTAATTTCAGAAACTACTGGATTGAATTGAAAAAATCTTCAAAAAATTTAATTATTCTTGTTTTTGTGTTGGATAGTCCATTTATCGAGGAAGGTTATAGGCTTTATAACATCACGCTACGACCGATAGGAGCGGAGCATAAATGAAAAATGTTGCAAAAACGGGAAAAAATATTTCTTTTTGAGAGCTTCCGTTGCGTGCGCTGCGTAAACGGTTTAATTTACGCAAATATCATGTATGATGGAATTGTTCCTCTTTAAACGTTCTAAAAAAAGTCCGCGACAGCATGTCTCTTTTAAGATTGACTCACTATACTTAATCTTTTTTTATGGTAATCAAAAGACAATGAGAAAAGTTGGCTCGAATTGTATGTAGTGTCCGACAGAGTTTCTATAATAATGATAATTCATATTAAAAAATAGGAAGAATTATACAATATAAATAAAATCTGTAGAAGCACACCGTTAAAAAGTAATTTTAAATAGTTATTCAATTTAACAACACATTTCATAGCTACATTTTCATTTAGAAATGTTACCAATACCAAAATATAATAATATCGATACGAAATTGCACTTGCAAATCGATTACAATAATAATATCAATATGAAGATACGTAAGTGAATTTATTACTTACATAAATCGTAACTCGTAATTATGTTAATAAATAGCGTTTTGTTATATTTTTAAATAAGTAAGTATATTATATTTTATAGTAATCTAATAATTAAAAATAATTTTTAATTCGATTATCGATATCGTTTAGCATAGTTAATTCCTAATAATGTAATAATAGTGCTGGCAACACTTGATGTAAAACTCTATCTGGCATATGTCAATGTCAAAAAGTTTGATTTCTCCCGCGTGATAACACGAGCAACGAATTAGTTTCGTATTTTTTTTGTCAGTATTGTGTTGTTTATTCCTCTGTTTCTGGACCCCGATTTTTCTACCATTTACGACTACCTTGGCTGTTGAAACTGAGGATAATGTGCCAGTCATTATTTTAATTAATCATAATATTTTAACGTTATCATGAAATAAACTATTATAATATAATAGATCTGGCGGTAGCTCTAGCCACTGGCCATCGCGACGAGTCCAAGCGGCCAAATGAGATCCGGCACACAAGTTCAGTCACCGTCCGTGATTGCTGCGTGGAAGTACCCAACAGGAACATCCTTTGGTAACCGAAGCCAGGTCCGAACTGCCCTCTGGATCTGGACATCAATCATCCGTAATGGTCCCTAGCACGAACCCAAGCAGGAACCTCGGGAGTAGTTGTACCCTTACAATTTCGAGCCGCTGCTGCGGCTTAAGGGGAGCCTCTGTGATGTTGGTCAAGGCTACTTTCACATAATGCTCTAACGTCACGCAGATGCCTTAGTCCACTCCATGAAAGCGCCAACGTTCGAAGCAAGACGCCTGCCTCAGCCAACGTGATCCTACCCTAATGGTACGATCAGTTAGGTAGTGAACCTTCTTGAGCTTCCCATCGGGCACCATCGAAAGCACAGCGCTTTTCGCATGACTAACGAAAAGGCCCATCATTTTACCCGTGCGACAGACACAGTCAATGCATCGGATTAGGACTGCATTCCTACCTTCGAGCCTGCAAGCAGGACTAGGTCGTCGGCATAGGCCAGAGCTGAAACACTCTCGCCCTCCAGCCTATAGCCAACTTTCTTTGGTAGGGCTGCCAGTATCACGTCCATTGCCATGTTGAACAGCAACGGAGATAACGGGTCTCTCTGGCGAACTGCCTGACCCACACTTGCTGGCCCGCTTCGGGCTCTATACACAACTAAAACAGTCTCGGAAGTGGCATACAACCTCGCAACATAACTGCAGAACCCCTCAGGCAAGCCTCTCTTCTTCAGCAGATCGACCAGTGCCGCATGCGACAACGTACCAAACGCCTTGGCAAAATCCAGCAACGCTACATGACATTCACACAGCTTCTTCCTGCAATCTCCCAGCACCGCATCCAGCGAACGAATTTTCGAGTGTGCCGTCGGCGCAGATAAATACACGCTGTCGTGCATCGGGAGGGCAGCATGCTTCGAGCCTCTTCGACAAAACGGATTGCATGTGCCTAAGGAGCACCGACGCGATAGAAATCGGCTGGTACTCCCCACTACCTGCAGGAGTCTCCGTCTTAGGTACAAAGACCGTGCGGCAGCCGTGGAGTTTGTCTGGGACCTCTCCCGCCATCAGCCACGCGTTGAATATTTCCGCCTGAGTTGCAGAAGGCAAAGTATTCTAGGTCCCTGGCAGAATTCCCTCAGGACCCGGAGCCGACTTGCTATCCACGCGGGACGCCTTCAGCTCCTCAGCGGTAAATGGCGTCCACAGCTGCGAGTAATCTCGCCCCGTACTGCTCCGAGCGTTTTAACGCGTCCAGAACTTCTGGTGTGAACCCCGGGGCGTCACCGCCTCCATCACCGGACGCCAATAGGCATTCAGCTCAGCGAGGCTATGTCTAACACACCGAGTTTGTCCGTCGATCACCTCTGCAACTGCGCGGGATCTGCTGGTCTTATACAGCTCCTGCATCCTCACGTACTCCATTCTGCGTCGCTTTTGCAGAGACAGTAAGGCCTTGGCAGTTTGGGTCTCCTCTGGAGACTGACCTTTGCTCCTATTCATTATTGTGATTATTAGACGTGATTATAATCATCATCTACAGTCTTTTCTTGTAAACCCAGACATATTAGCACTGGATGAATACACAAAAATATTTCTCAGAATTTTCCCCCAAAAACAATTTTCTGTAACGATACTGTTACTGTGTCAATTTAACATAACCACAATAACACCGTATTAACCAGTTACGTATCGTCTTCATGATCAAAAATTACGCTGGTAAAATCCGTATTATAATGTTACTTATCAACATTATTTACAAGTTTACTGCAATAATGGCGTAAGTGTATATCACCTAAACAATTAACCTAATATATTTTTTAAATATTTATTTTCTTAAATTGCAAGGCTATTCACGAGCAAAATTTAATGTTACAATAATAATTGAAATAAATAAAAAAATTAGCTTTCGTTTGATGTATCAATGACCTCACTACTCCGACTCGTTGAAAAGCTATTCAACAAAAACAGAAAAACATTTCTCCTGTAAAATTTAAGTTTTACGATTACCGACTTATTGCTTGGGGGCGTCGATACTAACGTTTTCTTAAATAACAACCATGAACACTAATGTTTTAAAACTTTTATGGACTAATGTTTAAAAACTAAGATAACGTATATCACTTAGATTAAGTTCCAAAAATAAGTTATAGCTTAGTTAAAAAAAAATTGTGGTCATTTCTGCTAACAAAATGAGGAGTCATTTTTAAGGTAATTTTTATGTTTAGAATACTATAAATAATGAGGTTTTTTTACTATTGGTAGTTGTCTATGATGGTCATTATTCGATATAATACCAAGCAATTTATTAATATTTTAAATCATAGAAGTGACGAGATTATCTATGTGTGAGAAAAAAGGTGGAATTGAAGACAGCCAATTTTGGGTACGGCCGCTCTTACTATTTGGTGATAATATTTAATTAATAAGCAGTTGTCGTATCAGCTCGTGTCGTAGGTCGAGCCACAATCAGCGGGTTTTTTTGTTTTGCGATTTTTAACGAAAACATCACGTTCCCGATGTGTTTCTCAAATCGAGTAGGTATACCTAGAGTCAGGCGGGGCAAATATCAGACGAAAAACAAATCTTTTCATTTTTGACTCTATTAAAGATTATTTATCGAGTCTTAGAACATATTATATTATACTTTCCTTGTGTATCTTTCACATGACACCATTAAATTTAAGATAATTGGCCTAGTTTTATAGTTTTGTGTACAAAGTATGTGTTTCATTTTTTTCCTCATTATTGGGGTATAATAATTTAAGACACTGAAGTCAAAAAATTAAACAGCTTTTAACTTCTATATCTTGCGTGTTTTTCAAATCCAGTGGCAATAAGGAGAAAATTGGGTTAAATGTAATACAAAAACTTTGATTAAATTTAAAAAAAATTGATACAAAAATTTTAAACTTCAAAAATCAACATGCTTTTCTCTGCTTACATAATAATTTGTTTTTTGGTTTAAATTATTTGGTAATCACAACAGCAATTAGCAATTTATTACAAGAATTAAACTTATCTGCCTACCGATGACAGTATAAAAGGCGAAAAAATACAAAACCTTATACAGAAATGCTCATTTTTTTTTTAAACTTAATTTACTATTGAAAGGGAGTAAATTTTGGGACATTTACTCATATATCATTGACAACATTTAGTAGTCAAAATGATATTTTTCGTAGTCAATGTCGAAAATTAGATCTGATTCTGCTTCTTTGCTCAAAACTGTCATCCTTCTTTGCTTATTTGTGTTTAAATCGTGAAATTTGCTCCTCAACAACGTTTTATTAATTTTATACATCGTTTCAGCTTCTCTGTATGATAAATCACCCTTTCTTACTTTATCTACCGTTTCTTGCAGCTTTGATTCCCTATAACTTTTGTATTTTGGCACAAAGAATCGTGGGCAAAGCACACCCAGCTCCGCCACAGATGAAACCACTGTAGTTTTGAAGACATCACTTCGTCCCCTTATAGCGAAAAGTCATTAAGTCGAAAATCGTGTTTTGAGATAATGCGAGTTAAAGTTTTTGATAATAAAAATCGTTATAACTTTGGCTTACCTTTACTTACATAACTTTATGTTTTTAGCTTTAAAGGAAATAAAATACAATTTATATTTTATTAGCTAAAACACGTGAAAAGCGTCTAATAATTGAGAAAAGTTAAAAATACGAAACTAATTAATTGTTCTCTATACAATCTCTGACTTAGTTGTGAATTAGTTAATTTTCGAACGTAGTTAGTGATTTTTCTCTCAGTTCTAAATTATTTTGAAGAAAAATAACTAGACTTAAGTAAAGTGGAACTAACTGTTAGATGTACGAAATGTGTATTGTAAATACTACCTACTTAACTGAATATTCGAAGCTTGTGTGGTAAGTTTTGTTTTAAATATGACATGAATAAGTAATGAAACTAATTCAATCAAGTTTTATTGAAGGAATTATTCGAAAATATCAACAAAAATAAAAAATAAAACTATTAGACTATTAGTATAAACAAAAATGATGCATGATGCAACAACCTCATGCACACAAGCTGTAAAATAATAGAACGAATTGTTATTTCAATTAGAATTCAGTCCCCTACTTATTATCCCTCCTCTGTGATATCTGGCTCCAAAAGTCTGTTTATTACGGCTTCACTTGTTGGTAAAGACTGGTACCACAACTGGAGCTCTTGTGGGATTATCCCCTTTGCTTTTAAATTATTGAGGTCCTTCTCTTTCTCTGCCTCTGAAATGGACAGTGGCGAGGAGTAAGCTAGTCGTATTTTATAATTTTGCAATTCTTGCATCAGTTCTTCTGTCCCTTGTCCATCCGTTTGTTCGTCTTGATTACTTATCTTGCTAGTAATTAAGTGAAGTTTTGGTCGGACATTCCAAAATGTTTAATTCTAGGTAGGACCATAGTGTTCATGTCTAAACTTAACGAGACCCGGGCACTTTCTCTCCCCGGTACGCGGTCGCCACTGGAGAAACTTTTGGCCCCATCGGCCATCTGTTCTGCGAGGAATGTGCCCTGCTGCCCACTGTTACTTAAGTTTGGCAATACTTCGGCCTATGTCGGTTACCTTGGGTCTCCTACGGATCTCTTAATTTCTGATTCGATTACGTTGGGAAACTCCGAGCATAGCCCTCTCCATTGCCCTATGGGTGACTTTAAGCCTTCTAATGAGGCCCATTGTTAGCGATCACGTTTCAGTGCCATAAGTCATCACTGGCACACACACTGGTCAAAAACTTTTGCCTTGAGACACTGTGGTATATGAGACGAGAAGATAGCACGCAGCTTCGGAAACGCCGCCCAGCCGAGTCGGATTCCACGATTGACTTCTTTCTCGAAGTTAGACCTACCTAACTGGACAGTTTGTCCTAGGTAAACGTAATCGTCTACAATTTCGAGTGTAGTCTCCGATCTTCATTGAGGGTGGGTGTGACGTGGGCATTCGACATGACCTTCGTTTTGGCCATGTTCATTTCCGTGTATTTTAAATTAGAAACAGAGATTAATCAGAGATCATTATATGGATATAAGGAGGTGCTGAATCCGTTCCATGAACGACATCCAGTCTAGTCGTGCAAAACACGCGTATGTCTTTGCTGTCTCTCTATTGCACTATGCACCGATCGCTTCATACAGTCTCTCCAACGGTGCCAGATTGATTATGAGGTGAGATATTACATTATACACACGGTACATTGAGGTGTTGAAGTGTTTGTATGAAACCGCTTCTATGTCAGTCCGACTCCAGGATCAGACCTCGAACACTAGTCGCCGCAGGCGACGCCCTGGGCGTCGCGAATCCCAGGCCGATTCCCGGCCATCGTAGGCGCGGGCTTGCGGTCGGTGAGCAATGGGTACCTGCCCGCCCGATTAGGACAAGGCCCACAGCGCGTTGTGTTCCACCCGCGCCTCAAAAAGATGTTAGCACAACTGACGGGGTCCGCTAGGGCCGATGCCGATAATGAGTTACCGTGGCTTCCGGCAACACACAGGCAACTGAAGGAACACGGGTGGGTTTTAGTCAGTAAGAGCCTGACACGCCCTCCCGCTCCGTCCAGAGCGGGAGATGTTCCAAGGAAGAAAGGCATCAACATCAATGGCGAGTACTCACCTTCGGTTTGCCGACGATATAGTAGCCATGGCTGAGACTATGGAGGACCTCAGTACAATGCTCGATGACCAGTAGATTCCGAAAAAGTGGGTCTTAAAATGAACATGGACCACCGTAGAAACGGGTTTTGTCGACGGAAGAATAGACAAAATGACAGATAAACAATCACAATCTGTCATTTTGTCTATCCTTCCGTCCGTCGTCGGTCGTATCAAAACCCGTTTGTATGGAGGTCATGCTGCGCGCTAGAATTTAAATCACCCAGTAGGCGTGCAATAGCTAAACAGGACTGTATTTCTGAACTTCGAAGTTTAAAACACCGATGTACTGTATTTATAAAGTTTATGAGTACCTACGACTTACGTGAGTTAGAATGTACCTACGCTATGACGAATTACTTAATTGAGAATGTTCATGATCGCGATGTACGGAACTCCGAAAGTTTACTATGACGATTTACTTCATTGAGAATGTTCATAATCGCGATGTACGGAACATCGAAATCTTGCTATATTGAATTACTAAATCCCGAATGCGTACGATCGAGATTCAGCGAGTATTTCGTTTTTATGTGTATAAACGTATATGCTTAAAGCCTATGTCCAGCGGACGTCTTTCGTCTGAATTAATGTATAGATGTATGGATATCTTAAGGCGAAAGCTTCAGGATAGCCCGCGAAATTCACATTTTCTTACGTTTTTTGCAATTTGCGGGTCAGATCAGGATGTATGTTGATTTTTGTTGTATGTTGATTCGCGTCCGTAAAAATATGGATTTATAGAATTATAATCATAAACATCATCAATACAACTCTCTAAACTCTATCCTATTGAATGCCGATTTCATGAAATCATGACATCTGAGGATTATTCTAACCTAAGGAGTTGTATTGCTGAAGGTAATGATTATTATTCTGAAAAAAGCCATATTTGTTACTGTAGTAAATACTCAAATATGTATACTGATATACTTATTTGTATTTTGTACTCTTCATAATCTAATTTACTGCATTGTCATTGTTTTTTGTGTGTGTCAAAAAATAAATAGAAAAACCATCACTTTCTACTTTGGCTCTTATTTATATTTAATGTAGCATTACGTATAAAAGCAATGTCACATTTGTCACTTACGTCAACGCAGTTTTGTAAGCGGCTGCAACTCGCGAAAAGCCCCGCACAACTGACCAATGTGCCGTTGTTATACGAGTATGCGGGGGAAAACAACAATAGCGGTACAATGACACTTACGCCCTCTCTCGATGAATACGGAAACTAGCGTTGTGCCGTTTTACCACTTTGTAAATTACGCACTTTTGAACACATATGCCGTATAAACTCAATTTCGCTGTTTTTGCTGATGTGCCAATATATTACTAGGTGAGCGATATGTTTGCTCAATAGCTTCCAGCTGCACATCCGATCTTTGAATTAGCCGAACCAAAAATGTCGTGAGCCGACTTCGAATAAGTCACCACGCACCGCGCTTGTCACTATAGCCGCGACAAACTCACTAACTCGCAGGCGAAATTAATTACCTTAATTGTAACTATGTACGTCGAAGTTGTATAAATAATAATTAAAAGACTGTAATTATTATTCGCAATAGATCTCATGTTCCACTTTTAAGATAAAAGAAAACTAAAATGGGTTGATGATTTTTCGAAGAGCGAGTAGTCATTCATTCGAGTTAGTGAACTATCGCTTTTGTGTGTTTTAGTAAACTACTGACTTTAAAAACTCACTAAATCATTTTAGTGATTTTTATCTACTTAAAGGCGTATCTATGCATTGATAATTCAAGAGAAAAAGTAATTAAGTCGTTTTAATTTCGGGTGATGTAAATTTTCAATAAATGTATAATAATTTACTAAAGGAGAATGGGCCCCTGCTTATGGGTTTCTGCCCTGAAGCCCAATAAAAATAAGATACATACCAATTATATATCAATGGAAAGAGCCTTTCAAGTGGAACCTTTCCTACTAACATAACTTTTGCCAATTGTTAGTCAGTTCGGAATAAATGACCCAAATAAGTGTGAATACTCGGGCATCGAAGTTAAGGAATATTCTTGGCCCAATAGCCATAAGATAAACATCAATGGCTTTAGCTTTTTGAGGGTAACTTTTTATACTAACATGACTTTTGCCTTTTGCAAGTTCGGACTTAATGGCATAAATAGGAGACAACTGGGGCACCGAAGTTAAGGAATTTTCTAGACCCAATAGCCATAAGATATACACCAATGAAAAGAGCTTTTCGAAGAAAACCCTCGCTTCTAACATAATGTTGCCAATTTTTTGTCAGTTCGGAGATAATGACCTAAATAGGTAATAAATTGCGCACCGAAGTTATTTCAGGAATTCACCGAAGTTATTTCAGGAATTCTTGGCGTCCAATAGCCATAAGATATATACCACTGCTTTTCAGGGATAACCTTTGCTACAAACACGACTTTTGCCTATTATT
The DNA here is from genome assembly GCA_948473465.1 of Lithophane ornitopus. NCBI lineage: Eukaryota > Metazoa > Arthropoda > Insecta > Lepidoptera > Noctuidae > Lithophane > Lithophane ornitopus. The sequence goes on from OX419623.1 coordinate 81,074, forward strand.
AGTCAGTTCAGAGTTAATGACCTAAATATATGATGAAATTCAATAATGCTTAATTACTCACATTTAGAGCACTGTAGCTCCTTTCGTACTAACAATCGAGAGAAACGTCATATCACGAAATATTTCCTTGGAAGAGATCTTTCCATTGGCATATATCTTAACTCTATTGGGCGATGCGGCAGGCTTAACGAAGACTTAACGATCTGTACGGCCGATCGACTCTTAAAATCATTGTTCCCAAAACGGCATCTAGGAGGCCAACGTTTTAAAATGTCAGTTTATAGGTTTGCAAGATCATGTTTGCAAGGCTCAAAGTTAATAAAAGTTATTTAATTGTCTAAATACCTGAATTTCACTAATGTTTAATTACTCACATTTAGAGCTCTGTAGCTCCTTTCGTACTAACAATCGAGAGAAGCGTGCTATCACAAAATATTACCCTTGAAGAGATCTTCCCATTGGCATATGTCTCCACTCTATTGGGGTAAGCGTCAGGCTTAACGATCCGTCCGGTCGACCGACTCTTAAAAACATTGTTCCTAAAATGGCATCTATTGGAGACCAATGTTTTGAATGACCAATGTTTCGAAATACCAGAATTCCAATAATATTTAATCACTCACATTTAAAGCTCTGTAGCTCCTTTCGTACTAACGATCAAGAAAAGTCTTCAGAATAAGAAATATTCTTCTTGATGAGATCTTTCCATTCGTATATATCTTAACGCTATTGGGCTCCAGGGCAGAAACGCCCATTCTCCTTTGTTATTTCTCTCATTGCGATGTGGGGTCCAAAGGGTAGACTTAATTACTTTTCACATTTCGTAAAACAAAAGCAGGTACAAACATGACGGTTAGACAGAAATTTAGAGAAGAAAATGTTGATTTTAGTGACATTGATAAGTCATTTTGGCCATTTTTCGACTTTTCTCTCTACGGGGACGACTTCTCCCTTTACTCAGGCCAAGGCCCATCAAAATCTGTCCTGGGGTTATTCAGTTCTGATAATGTTAAGTTGATGTTAGGTTCGGTTAGATTATGTTAGGTTTGGATAGGCTCCGGCGGGCACCGCCACCCGGCTCACACATCGTGGTCGGGGGGGCGCGGATCGCTTTCGAGTCTACCATGAAGTACCTGGGATTGGTGCTCGACAGCCAGTTGGACTTCGGGCCCCACTTATGTTTGGAGAGGCTATGTTAGGTTAGGTTTTATATCTCACGACTTTTTCTAACCATTTTTTTTTAGTTGTGTATAATTATTACTCAGTAGTGTGTAGTCTGCTCCAATAAAACTCACTTTTATGCACACTTAATACTTTTCTTATTTCACTTGCTTGCAACACAGTTAGTAACAGACTGACCCAAAAGCTAACGCGCTACACCGGCAACCAACAAGAGTGGGTACTGGATGTAGCGCGCCACCTCGTTTGGTAAAAGGGTATCATTAATGACATCTTGAATACCACTGTGGGCAAAATACACACAGCTCCGCCAGCCGTATATTAATTATGACTAGAAACACTTATCAAAAATAAGCATTTGTTTATTATGACATCCTTATGGATTTTCCACGCTGGGTCTGTCATACTCTTACTAACTAAAAACCACCCCGGTGTTCCCTTCCCACACTTGGACCATGAGATCTTGTGTGCCTTCCACGATCCCCGGTCCTAATTAACATAACCTAATCTAACTTAACACTACGAATAACTGAATAACCCTGGGATAGATTTTGATGCCTGAGTAAAAGGAGAAGTAATGTCTTCAAAACTACAGTGGTTTCATCGGTGGCGGACGTCTGTGTGCCGCCAATACATATCTTACCTAACCTAACATTGTCAGAACTGAATAACCCCGGGACAGATTTTGACGCGCCTTGGCCTGAGTAAAGAGAGAAGTAATGTCTTCAAAACTACAGTGGTTTCATCTGTGGCGGACGTCTGTGTGCCACCAATACATATCTAACCTAACCTACCATTATCGGAGCTGAATAACCCCGGGACAGATTTTGATGCGCCTTGGCCTGAGTAAAGAGAGAAGTAATGTCTTAAAAACTACAGTGGTTTCATCTGTGGCGGACGTCTGTGTGCCACCAATACATATCTAACCTAACCTACCATTATTGGAGCTGAATAACCCCGGGACAGATTTTGATGCGCCTTGGCCCGAGTAAAGAGAGAAGTAATGTCTTTAAAACTACAGTGGTTTCATCTGTGGCGGAGGTGGGTATACTTCCAATACATATCTAACCTAACCTAACATTGCCAGAACTGATTAACCCCGATATAGATTTTGATGCGCCTTGGCTTGAGTACAGAAAGAAGTAATGTCTTCAAAACTACAGTGGTTTCATCTGTGGCGGACGTCTGTGTGCCGCCAATACCTACATATCTAACCGAACCTAACATTGTCAGAACTGAATAACCCCGGGACAGATTTTGATGCGCCTTGGATTCAGTAAAGGCAGAAGTAATGTCTTCAAAACTACAGTGGTTTTATGTGTGGCGGACGTCTGTGTGCCGCCAAAACATATCTAACCTAACCTAACATTGTCGGAACTGAATAACCCCGGGACGCGTATTGCCAGACTGTATATTACCACAGACACGGGTTGCTCTGTGCTCGCAGGTAGTTTGCTTTAATGAATGAAGAGCATAGTACATATCAGCACAGACAATGTCTGTGTAGAAATATATTTTGCTTTTAGAATATTGCAGCAAAATACATGCGAGTACAGACAACCACAATGACTTATTAGTCTGCTGCGGTACGTAGTATGGCAGCGATAGTTCTGAGCAAAATGCGGACACGCCGGATGCGAGTAGCGGAATATGACGCGAGTCAGTTCAATTGAACAGCTGCGGTTTCACTCCTTTGGTTTCGCGGCAGAAGTGTACTACCCGCCTTAGATGATTACAGAATTTTGTTAGAAAAACTCAATGCGAAAAAACATTAGAAAGGATTTAGATGATTATAGAAGTTAGAAAAACTCATTACTGAACCAATTTCATAAATTTTTATATAATAACCATTGTACCGTTAAAATTGTGTTTTACTTTTTTACATTATTATGTGTTTCACTACCCTGCCAAATCATTTGCTCTGCACTCGCTCGTACGTAGTTTGCTTTGAAAATAACGAGCATAATGTATACTAATACAGAGAATGTCTGTGTTGAAATACATTTTGCTCTTTATTGTAACGAGCACGAAGCAGTCTAGCACAGACTATGAATGTCTGTGGCAATATTCAATCTGGCAATACGCCCCCGGGACAGATTTTAATGCGCCTTGGACTGAGTAAAGGGAGAAGTAGTGTCTTCAAAACTACAGTGGTTTCATCTGTGGCGGACGTGGGTGTGCCGCCCATACATTCTTGCCCACGATCCTTTGCGAGGTATCTTGATGCAAAATTAATATCAACTGTCTTAATATTACACTACACACTGTCTTATATTTTCCCAAATGCGCGTCTCATTTTTTATCCGCCAAACAACTCGATTTCCCTGATAAACGACTGCACGTTTACTAAAACTAAAACCACCCTCCCGCGTAAGTACGGCTCGCATGGTTTGCGGGGGACGCGTGTGGTGGCCGCGCAGGCTTGAATGAGAGGAAGCAAACGAAAAGTTTGTATTGTAGTACCGAATGTAAAGTTTTCGCGCCAATTTTTTTGGTACTTAACAAAATGTCTTTTAGAGTTTTCAAACCAATGAGTAACAAGTTTAAAATTTTGTGCCTTAACAGAGTACACATAAAGCATATTTTTGAATTCAATAAAGTTCTTTTTAGGTCTTTTTCTACGGAAATATAATCGTGTCTTATTTTTATCCGAAATGTTAGGTGTCTTCGTGTTCCTTCAGTTGCCTGTTGCCAGGATAGTTTTTTGAACAATAATTATTACTTTCAAGTTTCCGGATGTCCTTTTTTTCTATTGCGTAAAATGTGACTACCCACATAGATAAAATAAAAAGATATCGATTCTGTATTGATTATGACATAATTTAATGTTTATTATCTTTAATTGTAATTAAAAAATACTCAATCTAAATCTAACAAAACTAACTATTACTAATATTAATTTAAACTAACTATACAAATAAACAATTAATATCTAAAATATGGCGTCGAAAAATTCCTCCGCATCGCTGTCGGCTGGTAATGTACCCAAGAGACTGGCGTGTAGTGAGAAGTGACGACAACGCGACACGACACGGCAGACATACGCAGTAGAGTAGGCACACGCGCGGTGAGTTCTGTGTTGTGTGTTTGTGCTAGCAATAGTGAACGAAGACATCAATGATCAAAATACAAAAAAAGACTGAGTGACTCGATCGACTGACTCATTTCGTTAAAAACTCAAAGGTACAAAATGTTCTGTATGTAGCTAATCTGTAACAGTGAGATGTGTGCTAGCACATCAAAATAAAAAGAGTGAGTGATTTTTTTCATCCAAGTCAGTAGCTACAACTGTGCTAGCACGTGTGCCGAGTTACCCAGCACTATTTTGCATATATCAACATTGTCAACCCTTATGTTTATTCTGCTGGTTTTGGTACATTGTGCGTCAAGTTTGAGCCTTTTAGTTCGTCCGTTACTAGACCATTGATTGTTCGATTAATTATTACGTATCGATTTAAATAACTGTTTATTTAGTAAAAAAAGGTGGATACCATTTCTTTTAATCGATAGATAGCTCGCAAGTTAAAATAAACAAATCTGTTTCTATAATCCCAAAAAACTATATATTAGATAGTAGTTACATTTTTTTAAATATTTTCATTGAAATTGTGACGAGCCTATAGACTAGGTGAAGTATATTTGGTTGGTATGTTTATTAGCTTTATTTTTATTTATTGTTGATACTGAAATCGGAATTGTTTCGAACGATTTTTATTTTATTTAATGTTGGCAACCGATATTTTTTCTTTTTTTCCTTCCTAAGCATAAAGTAAAGAAGTTTACACACAACTTTAGCCCATAATGTACCGAACTCTGTTATTAGAGTTCTAAATCACATGTTCTTGCCGGTATTTGTAAATACCACAGGCTGGTTTTCGGAAATCGATCAAAAATCGAATCGACAAATTTTGATGAGCCTTGGCCTGAGTAAAGGGAGAAGTGATATCTTCAAAACTACAGTGGTTTCATCTGTGGCGGAGCTGGGTGTGTTTTGCCCACGATTCTTTATTGCAAAAATAAGTACTACCATGTAATAAAATAAAAGGCACTAATATAAGAAGCTTATTTTGTTTTATATTTATTCAAAGTTTTACTCGTATTAGTTCAGGTGTATAACAGAGTTGCTTCTGAGTGTAGGTACCTACCTACATTTTAATTGATTGATAAATATAAAGTAGGTATACCTATCGTAACAGTTTACTTATACTAATATCAACACTTTCGATTCAGTCGACGAACTATGTTACAATTTAAATTACTTAAATAACTTATGTAGGTAGGTAGTAGGTACCTACCACAGTATTCATAAAACTTGAACCTACATTATTTTGTGAACTCGATAATACATTAATTTTATTGTTAATAAGTATCAGTAACAAACAGGTTTCTATCATCCTCGACCTCAATTCATCATCGATTATATAAACAGCGACATCTGGCGCCTCGGTACTACTATACCAAACGAAGGAACTAAAATTAACAAGGGTACATTTTTGGTCGACATTCATTTGTTCCAGATTTGCAGTCAAAATGTAAATAAATTGCCTTGTCACTTTATAATATGCCACAACATTAGATGGACAAAATTTCAACGCCGTTTACAAAATGCCGCGGCAAATTAAAGTATTTAGTTATCCGGCACGTAAAAAACGCAAAGGTGTCCATGGAATCTGGCACTCGGAGAAAAGAAAAACAAAGAAAAGAATATAATTATAAAAACTCGCAAAAGTACTATTATTTATATTATGTTATTAAAAATGATCTGTATCATGTATTTGGTGCTTTAATTTTAATTTTGTGTGTTCCTTGGCTATCGCATTAGGCTAAGACCTGTAATGGTAGTTTAAAGGCATTTAAATAAACTGTCGAAAAATTGTGAACTGGGTGAAATGTGTTAGGTTAGGTTAGAACTGTAACAAACCGCGCGCGAGCCGAGCGAACGAAGCGAAGGGTGCAGCGGCAGTGGTCGGCGAGCGCTACTTCCAAATTGCTCGCAGCTAGGCAGGCTATTTAGTATTAGCACAAGGTGCATTAATTGTGCTAATTGTGTAACACACGATCAATCACAATCTAAATCTTTTTGAAGGAAATTGCTAATCCATTGATTCATATTTTTGAAAAATTTGTCTTCTCAACAACGTAAATAACACAATGGTGCCGATTCTCTTGTACACCGAACTAAACTATCACTAAAATTCCTTACTTTTGACTATGGGAATCTTGGAGCTATTCTGCCAAATAAATTCTCTGAATTTAAAACTTATTTTGACACAACTGAAATCGAATTTGACAACCGCGCGCCTCCACTTGGTACTTGTTTTCCCTACCCCGTGTTTTTTTTTTAGAGCCAGAGGCGCGCATGCACGGCAGCCTCGACGTGTTTTTAATGGAATTTTTCAGTTTTAGTATGGAAAATAACGAAAAATAAATAAAAATAATTACCAACCTGTTGAGAATTAGGAGTTTAAGGGCATTAAGGGGGTCGAAATTTTCATTATTTTAGCGATAGGACACACCGTTTTCGAGATATAAGCAAAAGAAAATAAAAAAATACAGTACTGTTTTTTGTAACCGAGGTGTTGGTTTGAATTTTAGTTCATGACATTTAATTTTATTCCACACATTTTTAATCGCGATTAAATATAGTCAGATTTAGTTAGAGGATTTTAGATATAGGACAAAATTTTAGGTTATATCGTCAAATTCAGAATAGCATTTTCACTAAACTAATCTCAGTGCCATCTTAGTGCTGTCTAACTAAATTATAGTTAAGTTGTGTCATTTATAGTCTATTTCAGAATGAGTTTGATCGTTTGACAGGACTAAACTAAATTTTAGTGATTTTTAGTTTAGTTTAGAGAATTTTGTGACAAGAGAATCGGCACCAATGAATGTTGTTGAACTGTCAAAATGAAACACATTGTGATTGATCATGTGTTACGCAATTAGGGTGCAGTTCACAATTTGTCGGTATTGCGGGGGTGATTCAGGCTGACTTTGCGGAAATCCATAATACAATAGACGCAGATATTATTTAGTAATCTATTCCGCTTAATTATTCCTCAAGAATCATTAAAAAAAAACCTGTAAGAAATCGACACGTGTTTCACCTCTCAACGAGGCTTTCTCAGGATGACGATAAAACTGTGTGTGACCTGATGACCTCGACGTGTTGCTACGCCGAGCGCCAGACGCTCAGTCCATCTTGTGTCGATTTCTTACATTTCGAAGAGCCTATCATTACAGTGCGCAATATCTGTAACATTTTGATACAACTTGTAACATCATTGTTACATTACAAGCCTTACATAATGCTCAAAATCGAATCTATAACTTTACATTACCGGCGAATGCTCCCGGTGAGGGAGCACTTTAGGAAATAATAATTATTAACAAACATAACTAACTTCGCATAATCATGTTTTTCTCTTCTTGTTCTCACACACTATTGTCTACATTTCTTTCTCATTTCTCCTTTAGCAGGTCTGCTGGAAGAAATTTCTTAAGAAATAAGCAGTACCTTTGTACTCATATTATAATTATGTCGTATATCTATGTATTTTACTGTGTGTACATACATTATAAAATAAATAAATAAACAAAGTGAACTGCACCCTAATGGAGTAACACACGATCAATCTTATTGTTTCATTTTGACAGTTCAACAACATTCATTACGTTTTTGAGCACGCAAATTTTCGAACATTATTATGTATCAATGGATTAGCAATATCCATCAAAATTATTCACGTCAGTAGCACACCTCCGCCGCGAAATCGTAGCAGCGAAGCTGCTGTAGGGCTTGTACACAAAACTGCGTTGCGACGTCGCATCGCAAAAATCAGCGACGGTACCCTAAGATTTTCTTAGCTCGCTTAGCTTCTGCGTTGCGAATTCGCACGAATTCGCAGTTTTGTGTACAAGCCCGTAGTTCAATTGTACCGAGTCGCGTCATGTACTGCTATGCGAACTTGATTCGAGTAGCGGAACATGAGGCGAGTCAGTACAATTGAACTACAGCGGTTTCGCTGCTATGGTTTCGCGGCGGAGGTGTGCTAACGGCGTCAGATTGTGATTTGATCACGTATTAAGGTGCATACAGACTATGTAATATATTATATAACTTGTGTTTTATAACACGTCCACATTATTTAACCTTGTTTATTATGTTACCTTGTTATGTTACTTACATGTTATACAACATGCTATACATGTTATATAATATGTTATGTTACTGTCTGTACGCACCTTTACGCAATTAGGGTGTTGCTATCAAACTTATTTTAATAGAAGTCCTTCTTAAAAATCTAGTTATAGTAATACCATACTCAACAATATCTTACTCGTACAATATTATCCTACCCATACAATATTATTCCCCAAATTATAGGGAAAATTTTTAACAAATGACAACCCTTTTTACACACACATAGATAAAAAGGTGGCTTCACTTTTGATGTTCGCAGTGCTCCGTCTACCTTTTTTTGTTGGTCTGAGTAACCTAACATAACCTAATCGATTTCAGCTTTTTCAAAAATTTTCGACAGTTTATAATCTAACGGTTTATAACTCCGATAAATAATAAACTAAAGGTTCCCACAATGTTACGGTTACATAATAGGTTCCTGCACCCTAATTGCGTAATGCACGATCGGTCAGAATTGAAATTGGTTTGAAACAAATGTCTAATCCAATGCATCATATCTTCGAAAAAAATCTGCTCAACAACGTAACTTATGAACAATGCGAGCAATGGATTAGACATTTGTTTCGAACCGGTTCCAATTCTGATTGATCGTGTTTTACGCAATAAAGTATGATGTGTCCAACCTGTGTTTTATTATGGCCCCCCTACAATAACAATCTATGTCGAAATTATAACAATTGAACGAGTTGCCAATTTGCCTTCGGCATATTTCATAACTGCGAGCGTTTGTAAACGGACGGCGTCGTTTGTATAATGACGAATCATACAATCTGCCTGCGACATAATACAGAAACCTCAACGTTTTGACCTTTCGTCCCATCAGTAGGTTGCAGTAGTGTGATACATACAGGGGTGGGTCGTATATTAATAACAATAAGATCTAGTTGGTACAATGTACAATTGCGAACATACCTACGATGCTTCCTTCGACAGTTGTTTTTTGTGTTTTAACATAGGTAACGAACGATTACAACTTTGAGATAAGACATATTTTTGCTCGTGACTGTACACAGGCAGGTACAGAGTACACGTTACGTTATGGCTAAATATTTTATCATTTTCATAATAACTTGGAACACACCGGTAGGTACCTACCTACTTAGATGTCTAGTGTATGTAGGTACATTAGTGGCACACAATGGAGCTGCGTGACTTGACACCAGTGCACGCCGCACTCACCGTCTGCCATTGCGTTAACTAAATGAACAAAATAAATGGTTATATACAGGCGATACGAAATACCCACTATAACAGTAACACTACAACGTAAGTAAGGCTAAGTCTATAAATATATTGGTAGAGCGAAGCTCGGTGAGCCACGCTTGCATGCATGTATTATTTTAATTCTGTAGGCACTTATACACATGTTCGAGCAAATAAAATTTATTTCTTTCTTTCTCGGCGCAGGCAGTGCAGAGAGAAGATAAGTTGTGCTATTCTGTGAAAATATCACCGTGAAAACTTAGGTCAAGTGAGCTTGGAGTGAACTATCACTGCCATAACATCCAGTTGCTATTCCATTAGATAAATAGGTACTTTGTTATTCAATTAAGTCAATACTCGTTCAGTTTTCAAAAGTGGCGTGGGAGCATTTAATACGTGGTGTTTACACTTATTGCAATAAAAGCAAGTCGGTGCTCTGTGGGCAACTGGGCACTGTGGACCGTACTCGAGTATGCTCGGTTTGCGGTAATTGTTCTACCGTGAAGTGTTCTCAGAAATTGATTCGTTTTAAAGTGGCGTTGCGCGACAAATCGCGCTAGTCTGCACGAGCCTTTATCGTCATAATTTATTGTATTAATATTACTAACGGTACCTACCTACTCCTCAATGAATCTGCTGGACTTCGACTCGACAGTCATGCCTGTCTACTACGCGCAGGCAACTCTCACCATGCTGAATGTGTGAACTAACTAAATTTAATTTTGGAGGACCAGGCGGATAACGTCCGGTAGATGATGTGATTATTTGGGCACTGAAAGTTCTTAAGAGGCTGGATACGAAATTTTGGCAATTTCACAGATTTTCGTGATTTTAAAATTTACAGGCTTGATTTTACAGATAAAATACTGTATTTCTGTAAGTTTTAATGTACAAAATTAAAGATTATTTCAATTAAATGAACAACTTTTTTATTTTGAGTATTTAATACGTCTTAGCAGTTTAAGTTATATTTAAATTACTTATTAGGTAGTAGGCTAGATTCATTATTATTCTGCCCTTATCCCAATTTATTTGTGGTCGGCGCAACATGTCCCTTTCTTCCAATACTTCTCTATTAGCCGTCATCTCGGTAGTCACCCCCTTTCTAGCCATATCATCTTTCACACAGTCCATTCATCGTAATGTCAGCTTATAGGCTAGATTGTAATGTGAATAAATTACCTATGACCAATTGTGATAGGTACTTAAAAACTTAACTAACTTTTCCCCATGTATTCCCGTTCGTCCCACTGGCGTCGTCCCACTGGTGGGACGAACGGGAATTACATAAATTATATTAAATTTATTCCCCCTCGTCCCACTGACTTTCACAGTGGGACGACCGGAATGATTCATAATTTTATTTTTAATTCCCTTTGGTCCCACTGAAGAATTTGAGTCTGGTTGTTGTTCAATTTTACACTTCTTTATCCTAACTAATACTATAAATGTGAAAGTAAGTTTGTTTCTTTATTTGTTAGGTAATTTTCACGCTAAAACGGCTAAAATGATTTAGATGCAATTTGGCACATGGGTAGACCATGACTTGGGTTACGACATAGGATACTTTTTATTTCTGTAGTACGTTGCATGCATACAAGACGGTATTCTGTGCAAAACACTTTGTGCACAATTTATGAACAAGAAAGTTAGTGGGACGAGCGGGAATAAATTTAATATAATTTATTAAATTCCCGTTCGTCCCACCAGTGGGACGACCCCAGTGGGACGAACGGGGAATACACGCTTTTTTCCAACTATGTTGGGGTCGGCTTCCAGTCTAACTGGATGCAGCTGAATACCAGTATTTTACATGGAGCTACTGCCTATCTGACCTCCACAACCCACTGGGTAATACGATACCCCTTGGTTAAACTGGTTGTCAGACTTTCGGACTTCTGACGACCCGTAACGACTGTCAAAGATCCACGAATGACAGCCGGGACCAACGGCTTAACGTGCTTTCCGAGGCGCGGTGGAGTCTCGGTATGTAAAGATGGTCACCCATCCACAGACTAACCACGGCAAGCGTAGCTTACTCTGATAGATCGACCCGAGTGGCTGTTATTACTTAGCCACGAGCTCCTCTAACTAACTTAACTTGTGTGATAAAGGAAAAAAAAAAGACAAAGTAATCGACCTCAAACTTGCCACTGTTCTGTTAATTTTGCTGTTAGAGGTTTAGTATAATCACATACATATTACGGATTATTTTGAAGTCTAAACGTTACGAAAATGTAAACACGTAAATCAGCGAAATCGGCAACATTTCCGGCTTCGTAAAATTCGGCAATTCCCTTGATGAACAAATTCAACATGTTAATAGGTATCTACCTATATTTCTTCAAAGATCGGTTTCAACTAGTACTTCCAGGAGCTCTTTCAAAAAAGTTTGGGGTCGAATATTGTCTAGGAGCTCTCAAAAAAAGATTGGATTCGAATAGTCTAGGAGCTCTTTGAAAAAAGATTGGGTTCGAATAGTCTAGGAGCTCTTTCAAAAAAGATTGGGTTCGAATAGTCTAGGACCTCTTTCAAAAAAGATTGGGTTCGAATAAGGTCTAGGAGCTCTTTCAAAAAAGATTGGGTTCGAATAGTCTAGGACCTCTTTCAAAAAAGATTGGGTTCGAATAAGGTCTAGGAGCTCTTTCAAAAAACATTGGGTTCGAATAGTCAAGGACCTCTTTCAAAAAAGATTGGGTTCGAATAAGGTCTAGGACCTCTTTCAAAAAAGATTGGGTTCGAATAGTCTAGGACCTCATTCAAAAAAGATTGGGTTCGAATAGTCTAGGACCTCTTTCAAAAAAGATTGGGTTCGAATAAGGTCTAGGAGCTCTTTCAAAAAAGATTGGGTTCGAATAGTCTAGGACCTTTTTCAAAAAAAATTGGGTTCGAATAAGGTCTAGGAGCTCTTTCAAAAAAGATTGGGTTCGAATAGTCTAGGACCTCTTTCAAAAAAGATTGGGTTCGAATAAGGTCTAGGAGCTCTTTCAAAAAAGATTGGGTTCGAATAAGGTCTAGGAGATCTTTCAAAAAAGATTGGGTTCGAATAGTCTAGGAGCTCTTTCAAAAAAGATTGGGTTCGAATAGTCTAGGACCACTTTCAAAAAAGATTGGTTTCGAATAAGGTCTAGGAGCTATTTCAAAAGAAGATCAGGGTTGAATATTGCCTAGGAGCTCTTTGAATAGAAGATCGGGGTCGAATATTCCTTAGGAGCACTTTAAAAAAAATTGGATTCCAATATTGTCTAGGAGCTCTTTCTAATAAAGATCGTGATGATCGGGATCGAATTTTGCCTAGGACCTCATACAAAAAAGACCGGATTCGAAGGAATATTGTCTAGGAGCTCTGTCACTGTAGTTTAAAAACACAATCAATCAGTTTAGGAGAAACGTAAAAATAAAGAACTAGCGTTTGAATGTCATAGCTCTGGATCGGCCAAGCGGCTGCTCTATTTTAATCCAGCTTTAGATAAGTACCCACTGGATGCTACATTCGTCCGGCCTGTATCGATGCAGAAATTGTTATCTTTGGTCCTGTATCGATGCAGAGTACCTATCACTGGATTCCAGGGTTGGATTGAAATACTTGATCAATGTAAATCCAGCCCTAACTTTCAACAGCCGAGCTGGCATAATATATACAGTACCTATACTATCATAGGTCAGCACGTCTCGCGTGACGTCAGGCATCAGGTCACAAGTCAGTGGTGTACACACAAACACCACTGAACTGTTGGCAATCACAATAAGAATAGGATTCCCCTTTTCATAAATTATTATAATATTATGTTTAGTGTTTTATCTACTGAATTATATTCGAGTCCAGTTAAATAGATTAGTATAACTGTTAAAGGTCGATTGTAATTATTTGACTATTCTGTGTGTAATAACAGGTAGGTGAGCAAGCTCTAGAAGGTAAACACCCATTCTCCTCCTATACATAACATTATACTAAATAGTCTATACAAGTTTTTAAGTCTTCGTATAAAAAATTAACATTACCTACCTAGATACGTAGGTACAGAACTACCTATACTATGTTTTGTACTGTATGTACATAATTATCTACTAGTTGGACTGAAACTAGAAACCTACAAGTAACTACCTACTTAAAATACATTTATCTAAGGAATAAATAGAACTTATTTAAATGATCACGTCACCTTAAATTACAATGTCTCGTAACTAGATTTAATTGTTTATTTACTTATGTACAGCACAGGAGCGGCCCGTGGTGCGGCCCGCCAGGCGGCACCATTTGGTACTAGTTGTTAACGACGAACCTGTTTGTCTTACATTTATACTCCATTTGAAATAAGATTAGACATTTAAATAAACCTTTTTACAGTCCGTTCAACCGATTTTGACTTCTATTACGTTGGTGGCATGACAAATGGCAGCTGCAGTAGACAGTAATTGGTATTGTGTAACCTTTTTTGCTTTTAACGCCATCCTTATACCTACGGTATAGAAGTCAAAATCGGTTGAACGGACTGTATAAAGGTTTGTTTAAATGTCTAATCTTATTTCAAATGGAGTATAGTCATTTAGAAACACGCATGCGCCTAACTAAGTTCCTCAATCAATCAATTAAACTTAGTCATATGAACACTTCAGGTGTAAACATTACAGCACAAGGATTTCAACAAGAGGCTCACACCTGTAGCCAGATTCATTTCTGATTGAAGTTGATCGTATCAGAATCGCATATTGTAACGTCTATCATTCCATCATAATTGTACGTTATTATTTACACTACGATACATGTTATATTTAAGATGGACATTGGACAATAATGTCAAATATGGTGACGACATAATAAGTATTAAAACGATAAACTGAACAATGTACAAATATTTGGCAACGGCGCTTACACTCTATACCCTAAACGAAGACGGGTTGAAGCTTTTAGGGAAGCGTGATTGAGGTTAACGATGGCGATGGCGTGGTTAGGATGTTTTGAGTTGCAGTTATTCATTTTTGCGGTAGGCATGGAGTACAAGCGTCGATGGCAAGACCTAAGAAATACCCGAAACACAATTCGATTAGTTATTACTCTAAGCACAGCGACGCCGACGGTGCACAGCAACAAATAGTCTATCACTAGGCACTGTTTGTTCACGTGTCACGGCCATGTCGGCGGCGTGGCGGCGTCACAGCGGCGGCAGGTCGTTGTCGACGTCGAGGCGGCGGCGCACCCACTGCAGCATGGCCTCCTGCAACATAACGCTCACTATCTGTCCACATACGTCACATATTTTAGTATCGCGAGCGGCACTTCATTCCTCAATCTGTTAGATTGTTCATAGTTCACACATGAAACATCAAATCGACTTTCTTCAACTTTCTTGTCTGTCCTGCTACACTCAACATTCGCTACCAAACATAAAATATTATGGTACAACACTTGGACATCGCATCGGCTGGTTCTACACCACCGTATTGTTTTTCCTTTCCACATAAAATGCTTCGTCCGCGTAGAATTTTCGGGATTGTATCAGTACTTCCGAATTTCAGAAGATTGCCCCCTACATACAAACTTACACCTCTTTATAATGTTAGTGTAGACGAACTTGTTAGTAAAAATATTGTGCTCAATATTCAATCAATCTGCCTAGCCTTTTCGCAACTATGTTGGGGTCGGCTTCCAGTCTAACCAGATGCAGCTATAATATTATGATACCCCTTGGTAAGACTGGTTGTCAGATTTTCGGGCTTCTAACGACCGGTACCGACTGTCTAAATTCCACGAATGACAGTCGGGACCAACGGCTGTCATTCGTGCTTTTTTCCGAAGCCATCCCCGTGGGTGGCTTCGGACCAGCCGCGGCAAGCGTTCGACCCATCATGGGTCGAGTGTGCCTTGTTAGCCCGTTCCTTTTACATTGTGTCCAATCATTATTGATTTGATTATTGAAAATGTTTGGCGACATACGTTGCTAGGCATCTTACTTCTACTTCAAACTCATGAGCTTATTTCGGTTAACATTGCCTTCATCCCCTTCGCCTTGTTTGCCTCATTCTTGAAGCTAGCGATTTGATTTAGGAGTTACTTAGTTAAAGTATCATAATTACATAGTTTGGTATTGCGTAGGTAGGTAGGTACCTACAATGTTATGCAATTAGTTTGAATTTTTTTTTTTGCATTTCGGTTGATTGACGTAAAATCTAAGCTATGCGGGAGCGAAGGATGAAAACTAAAGCAAGCAAATCAGTTGCTTCCCAAAAGGTTAGTAAAATATTAAAATGTAACTCACACGAAAACACCAGTTAAACCACCACCAGTTAGTAAGTAGTTAGTGCACCTATGTAGGGAAAGGTACGGGACAGATCTCAACTCCACTCGGCAAGGTGAGGACCAGGTGATATTACTAATTTTAAAAACTTCTAAAATACCTGCCAGGAGTAACATGTTCTTGAAAATAAAAGAAAATATCTATGTGGAAATTCCATTCAGCTGAGTGTTTTGCTACCCACTTAGTTGTTCAGCCCAGTTTAGCATTGTTTGTTCTAATGTAAAGCGAGATCATGTAATTTGAGCGTGCGCCGATCAAATTTAAGTAACGATCGGGTCCGCTGCATCAGGGCTCTCGCAGCAAGTGGTGCGGGAAGAGTGGAGTCGGGGAGTGGAGTGGGTGAGAGGGGCGGGGGCGGGTCAGTCGTGGTGGTGCGAGTGGTGCGCGTTGTCGGTGTAGTCGTCGTAGTCGCGCGGGGCGTCGAGCTCGTCGTCGCGGCCCTCGTACTCGTCGGGCCCGTCTGCACCCTCCTCCTCGTCGGACTCTTCCGGCGCCGCGCCGCCTAACTCCTGCTGTGCCACCGCCGGCGCCTCCTGCTGCCACACGCATGCGCACTCCGTACAGTAGGTACCGCCACCACACACAGGTTAGTCGCCACTCTGACTCGTTAACAATATTATTTGGATCGTTAGGTGCTGCCTGCTGGTAAGACGAGCGGCAAGGTAATAACAACCATACTGTCAACGTGGGTCGCCATCGCGGACGCGCGAGTGCCGGCGGCGCGCGCGGCGGGCCGCATAGGGGGCACGCACCTTGGTGGGTCTCCAGCCGCAGCCGGGCAGCGGCAGGCCGTCGGGCCCCAGCGGGCACGGCGCGTCCAGTCCGGGAACGCCCTGCTCGCCCTTGTCGCCCTTGTCTCCCTTGCGCCCGCGCTTGCCCAACGGACCCTGCGGAGTTGGCGCACACTGTAATATTAACATCTATCGCCCACGAGCCGCCGTGCAAGCGTCTCACCTCGCCGTTCATGAACTTGAGCGCTGTGTGATGTAAAGGTCGTGCATTAGGTACCTACATAAATATTGTTGGTAGATTGTTAATGAATATTGTGGTGAGATCAGAGTATAGCACCTGCACCGCGATATTACGTACTACTGAGTTAGTGGAGCATGCGGGATGCGCGGGTTATTACGCGCCGACCGCATGCGGGCAGGCCGGTGCGCGGGTTATGGCGCGCCGACCGCATGCGGGCAGACCGGTGCGCACAGCGCTACACTTGAGCGATGGACGTGCGCCACTTACGGGTTCTCCCTTGTAGCCCTTGTCACCCTTGGGGCCCTAGCAAGCGGAAATAAATGATTATCATCACTTTTAAACATATCAGTAAGATGTTGTCACAAAGTCAGAGATGACTAACCTCTTGCCCAGGGATGCCGTCTGTTCCCTGAAATAGTAGTGAGCGAATATCAGTGATTACGATGTAGAGTGTAGTGGACGCAACACGTTGTCAGAGTCCAGGTAATAAATACTATGATTATCTATTTCTATTTCTTCTATTGAGGTGTATACATACTGGCAGTCCCGGGTCACCGCGCTCGCCCTTGGAACCCGGCTCGCCCTGCGCGCCCTGCACATCACACAATAGTTAGCGGCTTACGCTCGCAGGCCATTAGCATGCTACCACAACAGCTCGGTACCGGTAGTACACTAGCGGGCTCATATAAGAAGTTGTTTTATATTTCTATGAGTGCGCTACTCACTGCTCGCGCGACACTCGGTTTAAATTCGCGGCTCCATTTCCATATAAAAGAGTTGAAAAAAATATAGAGAGTGCAGCTAATCTTTTACCTGCAGCACCAAAAAGCAGAGGTCTAAGGTACCATGTAAGTTGCCGATCGTTGTCAATGGTTTTGAAAATTTAGGGAAAAATTACATTATCTATTATTTCAAGTAGAATTTATTTGGTAAAACTATTGTTGGTGATGATGTAAAATTGTTAGTGAACTAACCTTCATGCCGTCGAGTCCGGGCGGGCCCTGCGGAACAACAACACGTCAGCACGTGTAAAGCACGCGCGGGCGCGCGTTCTCAGCACCACACGCCCGCGCGTGCACGCTCACGGCACCTTGACTCACTAGTGCATTCTCATTACGTTTTGATTGCGGTTCGTGAGTTTATACCAGTAGGTTAATTCACGTAATTTTATGACACGCCGCCAAATTGCGGTGCATATTATTACAATAATATGCACCGCAATATCTTTGAATTATGCCTAGCAGTAGAATGAGCTCATGTGGGCGCTCGTGTAAAGGCTCGTGCAGACTAGCGAAACGTTTTGCGCGACGCGAAACCAGTAATTGTTCTACCGTGAAGTTTTCTCAGAAATTGTTTTGTAAAAGTCGCGTCGCGCTGTCGCATCGCGTTTGTTTGTGGGAGCCTTCTGACAGCAGTAGAATACGAAAATCGAAACTTGACTTTTAAGTCAAGCGCACATTGCAGCCGCAAAGGGCCGTCGCGCAACGCATTTTCATACAAAAAAGTACGGTGGGGCCCGCCTGTAGTGTGCGTTGGTTCATAGAAAATGCACGAAAGTAATGAGGGAGGATTTTTGCAATGCGTTTTGATTCGGCGAGGCTTTCCCCTATCGTTATCCTTTAAGGAACTTCTTTAGTTACGTGAAATAGCCTACTGGACTTCTCATGTTAACGTTGCGGGCTCGGTGCGCAGCGCTCAGGTCTCATGCATACACATAACGAACTTTGCACTTCAATACACCTCACTTATTTTTAAGTTTTGGAGTGGTACAGGTAATCACACATACGCTCTTCTCATAACAAAAGATGCTGAAGATATAGGATGCACGGAAAGTGATGAGAGCACTCATCAGGGGAAGAAAATTATAGGATGGAATTTCAATCCATGTTCAATAAATCAAACTTCGACGATTTATGATATCGAGGAATTTATGTAATTTTGGCATCCGATGATATTATTGTTGACAACCACCACGCCGCAGGCTGCCAACCGGACAAGAAGACGCGCGGGGCGCGGCCGCCGGTCTGAGCGGGGAAGGTTGGGATGGAGTGGGGGGTTGTTCAAAAGAACTGAAAGGGGCCGGGACAGAGGGGTGAACAACATGGGGACAGCGAGCATTGCCAGCAGAAGAAATAGGAAAAGGTTTAACAGAAAGCAAGCGAAGAAGAAAAGAAACACAAATATGCACGGCATGCAAATATTTATTTCCTTCAAAATAATTTTTAAACAACAATAGTGTATGCTCTGGTGATGTATATATGGTACAAATGACAACTTTCGATTCCATAAAAAAACTAAATCCTTAACGTTACCCTTAAGAGATACACGACGATATAAAGACAAAAACGTTATTGTATTTAAAGTAAGTAATAGCAAGTAGAGCTGATGTCTTACAACTAGTAGCAGGGAGCACAACATACTTACTGTTATTTATACAAGCGTCCCTTCGCAGTGGCCGACCATCTCTTACATGTTCACCGCACGGTGGCCGAAACGAGAACTGATTCTGATAGAATAAAGTTGCAAGTAAACGCGAACAATCCGGGTAGTCAAAATAGCAGGTTATGTACTACAGAACTAAAGGTGAACATAGAAATTATGATTAATATATTTTGTACATTGGTGTCACAGTCTCCCAGCTCGGGACGCAGCGTGTTTCCATGGCTGCTTCTAATCGTCTAACGAAACTGAGATCTTATACATAAGTAGAGAGGAGACACAAGGAAGCAGACGTTAGTTACACCGCGACCCGATCTTTAGGTACCTACATATTTACTACATAAGATAAAGTTATAGGTCGGTGAGAATTTATTGACTAGGTACATTTCATAACAAGTTAAGCGAATGTAATAGTAAGAAGAATGGAACAGTAAAATACGCACGAGTCAACATTAAACGTAGGTAAGATTACGTGTTATGTGGGACGGTAACACCGGCGCGGGCGCGCGGCGTGCAGGCGCGGCGCCGCGCGAGCGCACGCAGGCGAGCGACGCGAGACGGCGAGACACGTGCGCCAGCACTGCCAACCAGACGTGTCGCTCGTCTGCGCCGCGCTCACTAGTTATATTATATCATAATATTATGTTAAACATACGACAAGACGTGACGATATATATATTCACATAGTTATTAGTTATTAATTACAGTTAGGCCTCTTCTAAGAATTTGGGCGATCGTTTTGTAAACAATTACATTAAAATATAGGAAGATATGATAATGGTCGATACGAATCTTTGTACATAACATGGTTAATTACAAACGCCACTCGGCGACGATCATGAGTGCACGCACGCTCTCCGTCACTAATCACTATGTACACGCACACGTCACGTGACACTCCTGTAGTCCTGACCTGAGGCAACACTTTTACAGTGTACTTGGCACCGGTCTCACGCGTCACCATACTCGCACACTACCTCATCTATTTTATTAATTTGTATAGTATACGTTTTAAAAAATAGTTACTCTGAGCGTCGTACTTATTAATATATTAACATAAATTCAATACTTACAAAATAATATGACTGCAATTATGTTTCAGTGAGGAACGTAATGACTTATGTATGATTCATGTATCTATAATATATACCCATCTTGCCAACAAGTTTTACATTATATACAGGGGAGTTTATGCTCGACCGGAAACAAACAAACTTAACTGTACCTAGTACAATACACAGGCATTTACAAAAACAAACGTAATATGAAGGATACAGCATGACGCGGTCGAGCAAGAAAGACAAGCTGAGGTCTTCCGAGAGCACTTGATGCCATCGGACCATGACAATATTATATTACAAACTCATCTTCATCGACAGACGTCACCGAAGTAGAATAATCGTGTTGACACAAATCCATAACAGTTCACTGGTACACCGCAGTCACGTGGTCACTAGCTCCGACGCGGAGAATTAATATGATACAACTTACAAACCAGGGCGACTTGGTCGCGCGCCCGGCTGGCGGCGCGCGCGCGGCTCGGCGCGGCGGGCGCGGGTCGCGGGGGGCGCCGGTCACTACGTGAAGGCGAAGTCCGGCGGCCAGCGGTTCTCCTGCACCCACACCACGCCCGGGTTAGTAGCACTCTCATACACGAACACGGATCGGGGTTATCTCGGCGCATGCATTTATTAGTTCAGAAAAACAGTAAATCATGATGTACTAGAGACTTGGCATGCTTTCATATTGCTTTTGTTAATTGTTGTTGTTGTTGCTCGTGAACACCACGAAGTTCCCGTTCGTGGCCTTCAGCTGAGTGTTAGTGTGCACGGTCATTAAGCCGATGATAACTTTTAGTGCAGCGGTAGTATTAAAGCTCGTGTGAATACAGCACAATAAATAGTATGCGGTGACTCACTCTAGGTCCCGTGTCGCCGGTCCGGCCCGGCTCTCCCGGCAGCCCAACCGGACCCTGCATGTACAGAATACTCATTAGTATAATATTTACCCATATACGTTAAAAATCTTGAGTATATCAAATTAACAAGTATGATTATCAGCGTACTCACGGGCAAACCCATGGGTCCAGCGTCACCTTTTTCGCCCTTTTCGCCCTGAAACAGGAAATCATTAAAATATTAATTTACTAGCTGTGTCCCGTGGTTTCACCCGCGTAGGTCTCGATTCCCGTGGGAATATAGGGATGAACGAACCGTATCCTATGTCCTATTCCAGGTCATGGTCTACCCGTGTGCCCATCCTCTCCTCTGTAGAGTAGGGAACGTCGCGGCGGCGGGGCGTCGGCGTCGAATGGTTCGCGTATTGCATTTATATACTCGTGATAACTTCGAAATTAAATGTCCGATTCGAATGAATTAAAAGTATTTTACTGCTACATAAATACCCTTGATGTTAAAACTATTTATTTTAATAAGAATTAATATTATGTCGATAAAACTCCTTCGCAAATAATGCATTAATTTCGAACAAAGATTACCATAATAAAAAAGGTTATAGTGATCTTAAAAGATAGACATATGCTGTCGCGTACTTTTTTTTTGAAATTTTAAACAGGAATAATTCCATCATACATGATATTTGCGTAACCTCGTGTTTGCCACATTTTTTATTTATGCTCCGCTCCTATTGGTCGCAGCGTGATGTTATATAGCCTATAACCTTCCTCGATAAATGGACTAACCAACACAAAAAGAATTTTTCAATTTCAACCAGTAGTTCCTGAGATTAGCGCGTTCAAACAAACAAACTCTTCAGCTTTATAATATCTATACTAATATTATAAAGCTGAAGACTTTGTTTGTTTGTTTGATTGTTTGTTTGTCGACTTCGAAATGAAATGTCCGATTCGAATTAACTAAAAAGTATTTTACTGATACATAAATACCCTTGATGTTAAAACTATTTATTTGAATAAGAATTAATATTATGTTGATAAAACTCCTTCGCCAATTATTGCATTAACTTCGAACAATTTTGATTACCATAAAAAAAGGTTATAGTGACTCAATATTAAAAGATAGACATATGCTGTCGCGGACTTTTTTTTAGAACTTTTGAACAAGAATAATTCCATAATACATGATATTTGCGTAACTTTAACCAATTACGCAGCGTACGCAACGGAAGCTCTCAAAAAGGAATATTTTTTCCCGTTTTTGCAATATTTTTCATTTACGCCCCGCTCCTATTGGTCGTAGCGTGATGTTATATAGCCTATAGCCTTCCTCGATAAATGGACTATCCAACACAGAAATAATTTTTCAATTCCATACAGTAGTTCCTGAGATTAGCGCGTTCAAACAAACAAACAAACAAACTCTTCAGCTTTATAATATTAGTATAGATAGAGTATAGATTTCAGATCGTCTGCATTCCGAAGAAACTAAGTACCTATCATCATAACTATGTATCACGAGCAGCCCCTCCGCCCCTTTTTAACCGACTTCTTCAAAAAGGAGGAGGTTCTCTATTCGTTTGTATGTTTTGTTTTTTCAGTCAGTCAGTGAGTGACTGAAGAAGTCGGGGTTTTTTTAGATATCAACAAAATCTAAAGCAAAACAGCTATATAATTGAAACTTTGTGGTATGACGGTAACGGCCACTATTGACAACATATCCCGAGAATTTTGTTTATTCCAAATCCAAGTTATTAGAGATCAAAAAAATTACGAAGCGCTTCGAGAAAAAGTAGGTATGTAGTGTCCTTGCGCTTCGCTTGCTTCGTCTTGGCTCTCCCCGTGCTCCTAGATTCAGAACGAAATATGCGAAAATAACCACCCAAAAAAAACACACGATCTCAGACCTGCTTGAATGAGTTTACGTTATTATAATTTCGGGACAATAGATGTCGTTACGTGTAGTCTACCTACATTACGCAATGAAAAGTTCTTCTTGAACAGTTTCAATTGATTACTTGTATCTTCTGATAGAGTAAAGCGATTGCGATGAAACAAAATCTAAATGTTACTCCGTAGTTAAACACAATATTTGAGTAGCCATATTGGTTTCGTAGTTTTTACGTGATACCTTAACAAAATAATCTCTCACATACAAACAGATAAACAGAAAACACATAGATTCTATAATATAGATATGAAGAAGATTTAATGTTACCTATAGATATCGTTTTTCATGAGAGAGAGATAATACATGTAGTAAATGGAATAGGTGCTCAGCGACGTTACCAAGGTTCTGTAAATTATATTATTATAGCGGAATCAATTCATTTTATTTTTGTGAACGAGAATGTAAATGGAGAAGTTGTAGTGTGTAGTAGAGAGTTAGCGAAGGATGTGTTTATAGCAAACGCAATAGCAAAGTTTAGTAATAGCTTAATAGAATTCCGGTCAAGATACAAGGCGGTAAGTTTACCATCTTTTACACCAGAATTGGAAAATTTGAGAGAGTATAATATTTGTCAATTTAACCATAATGTTCTGGGATAATCTTCCAAGTTCTAACATAATGCCAATAGTTTTATAGTAGAAGCAGCACTCAGTAGACTGCGTTTGCAGTGAGTAGGATGTTGATACGTACCGCTTTCCCTCGCGTACCCGGTTCGCCCTTGTCGCCCTTGATGCCGGGCGGCCCCGCCACGCCCGGCGGCCCGGCAGGGCCCGGCGCGCCTGGCGGGCCCATCATCTGCATATAAATAACTTCACTCAGTACCTAGCATAGTTACAGCTATAACAAAAACCCTGTCCGATCCAATAAAGGCGTATTCCTGCTACTCAGAAAAATATGTTAATACTTAGAATAATTTCCTATGAATGGTGTTCGCACAGCCGCGAATAGGATCGGTAACGAATGTGCAATACTTACAACTTCATGTCCGTAGAGCTCGTAGCCAGTGCCGTCTCCCTGCAAGTTCAACAGTGGGCATAAAGATTAACAGTTCATACACAGATGCGAGCCACACCCGCAGTCCCGCAAGACGCGCTGGGACATTGGGGTGACGTGCGGCCGACGACACAACCAGGTTAACTATTGATTTCAATTAATCGCAGTTTTTGAGTAAATAAAATATTACACAAAAATGATTATATTATTAAGTAGGTAAATATGTATAATATACGAGTGTGTGGTGTAGGTGTGCAGAGTGGATAGTTACCTGCCGCCTCCTCAGCTTCCTGTACTTCTGGTGAGGGTCGCGAAGCGCGCGCGGCACCGAGAACAGATGAACAGCGAAACGTTACTTATCGTAGCACAGACATGTTATTTTATGAAAAGAAGATGGGTTGGCAACAAACTGCACTTGCATCCAACTCTACATACTATAAGTGCACGTGCATCCTACTTTACATACCTACCTACTATCTATACTTAATTAACACAACCTGCCTCCGTGAGATAAAAGGCGGGGGCCAATAACTCCCCTCCACTAACTAAGCCTTGAAGCGCACTAACTTTGAAACGCACCAAATGAAGCGCAACTAAAGTATTCCTCGAAACGCACCATCGATGAAACATAGAGACAAGCATGAAGGATTCGTAATGTATGATATCGACAAACGTTTTAAAATTCCACTGTCCTAATTGTTTATTTATTAAAAAAGGGGAAACCCATCTACCGCGTCGCACTCTTACGTCGATATCTGCAAGTTTCGCAAATAGGTCGTGTTTGGTATCGTTTTCGTATAATTCAAGGACGAGGAATTCATTTCTGGAACAAATACCTCACGAGAGTAAGCTTTATAAAAAAAATAGGTGTAAATAGCCCTGTTTCTCTAAAATATATAAATGTGTCAAAAAAATCATTTGCGTCCCGCGGCGGAGCTGCGATAAAAGTGCGTATTTTGGATGGGATTTGGCACTTATGACACTGATTAATATAGGTGCTTCATGTAGTATTCTTAAAGAAATATCTAGAAATAAATCAAAATATTTAAAAAAAAATTGCCACTGAGATAACCACTATTCCAGCTTATTTAAAAAAAATGTTAGTTCAATTCGGCATTCCCATAATTTGACTTCAAAAGAACGTTTTGTTTACTAAAAATAATAATAAAATAAAGAATAATAGTACAGTTTTAGTAAATAAGTGTAAAAACAAGAACAACAATTATTAACAGTTTCCGCTGCTGCGTATTTTTGTTTGCATAGACGTGGCAAAAAAACGGGTAAACGCGTGCCTCTCGTCGTATAACTGGCACTACGTAAAAAATATTATTAACTAATTCCAAGCAATCAATCTTGTTGTCCAACAGATCATGAAGCATCATGGCTTGAAGCAACAGACGCCTTGAGAAAACCAGGGATTCAGTGTATTAAATACGTTCAATATGATATCCAAACTGCATTGTTCTTAAGAATTTGCGCTGAACTTTTTCTATAGCAATATTAGCAATATTGTATTTAGCATAGTATGGATCCCATATCATGCAGGCGTACACAATTTGTGGTAGAATGAAAGAGATACAGGAAAGTGATCTACGGATGATCTCATTACAAGGTGATACATTTGAAATGCCTTAGCAATAATCTTATCTTAATATATACCTATATTTATATAAACCTTAATATATGTATATCTATGACCTGGAATTTTGATGTTTGTTTGTTTATTTATCTTCGGACCACGATTTGTATTTCTTGTATATACCTACTGTTACTGACAATTTAAATTTTTAATGAATTATTAAATTTTAATTATTTTATTTAATGAGAATGACATAACTAATTTAATGTTCCAACAAGAGTTTAAATTGTAACAATTTTATATAATGAAAATGTTTGCATCCCGAATGGTGAAATATGGCGGAACTCTGACTACTACCCACTTATGTATATATTTTCAAATAAATGCTATTCTATTATATTCTATCCTATAAAAATACAGTTCGACAGTGATGTTGGTCTTGCGAATATCATTTACGGATTTGATTGCAATCATCCAACACTTTGGCAGGATGGTGGCGTGTTTGACCCAAACAAACGTATACCTAGTTACATTTTTTAGCTGCTTCGCGTATTATTTCTCGTTGTAGCTGTTTCTTCTGCAAAGCTAGGTGCTCGTTTACATAAACTGTCTGAGACGCGCCCGAGACGCCCAGCTTACTGGAAGTGAGTCCTCTCTTTAAACGGTATGCGCTTAGGATGTTGTCGCGCAGGGCACGGGTTTTAAACTTCGCAATGATATTCTTAGGTTTCTCGTTTGTCAAACTCAAAGCATTTATTTCAATTAAACCATTTACAGGCACTTTTGAATTGTCAAAGAGTCGGTCAGTAAGTCAGAGAGTTGAAGCTAGTTGCCCATTCCAAAACGTAGATCTCTATGGAGAAGAACTGGCAAGAAATTCAGGACACGCTTTTAAAAAAGGATATAGATATGACAAAATCCTGGGTACAATATTCGTGTTGGTTCTTTAAGTGAGAACAATGTAAAACAATAAATAATCAAAATTAATTCAAAAAAGATTAAAAATAAGCTCTGGCAAATAAGAGGTGACCAGTCTCAACTGACGGCACCCGTTCACATGACATGTGGATCAGCACCATCCAGCTTAACCATTTTGTAGGGAACCGAATGATCCATCAGCGAGACATTTAAGTGAGCATGACACATACTCTCATCTGCCATTCTATTTCAAGTCAACATACATCATACTATACTAAACGGCTACATGGTAAACACATTTACAAAATTTAAAAAATGCTTCTAAATTATACAAAACTATAGTTTACAAAGAAATTGAGAATAGATAAGTTAAATAAGAATAAAAAATAAACAATTAGTTCGTAATGTCAGAAAAAAAATTATAAAAAAGGGGGAAGCAACACTTCCAATTATACGAAACGTGGTTGATCTAATTTGTTCCTATTTCTAGTGTTAAAATTATGCCTGTCACTTATTTTACAAAAAATATGTAGATTTTTCCGAACGTACATAATGTTTTCATATATACTGACAAGGTACCGTCATGATGTTTTTAAACAGTTCCCTTAGAGATTCGCGTCTGCAGAGGTAATGGCTCGGATAGCTCTCTTTTGCAGAATAAAGATAGAATCAATATCTGCAGCCCGTCCCCACTGCAAAATGCCGTAAGACATGATGCTATGAAAGTAACTAAAATAGATCAGTCTCGCGGTATCCACGTCTGTTAGTTGGCGGATTTTCCAAACAGCGTAAGCGGATGAACTAAGTCGCCCTGCAAGTGATGTTAAATGAGGATCCCACTGTAGTTTTGAATCAAGCGTAATCCCCAGGAAAACCGTCTTTTCGACGAATTGTAGTATCTCCTTATTCAGTACAACGTGACAATTCTAACATTCGGTAACGCGAATCTAATGCATTTCATTTTCTTCTCATTTAATACCAAATTATTTACAGTAAACCAATTATGGACCATAGGCATAGCGTTATTTACGTCGTGAAAGTCCTGTGCATGTCCATTTACTTTAAAAATCAGTGATGTGTCATCAGCAAATAACACCATTTGTGGTCGGATTTTCACTAGATGAGGTAATCATTTATATATACTAAAAAGGAATGGACCCAATATCGAGCCCTGTGGTACACCCATTTTGACTTTTAAACCTAATGAATTCACACCGTTTATTTGAACTTGCTGCAGTCTCATTCAATTAACAGTGTATCAGCGTGAGGTACACGGTGTACGGTAGTGATCTCGTCCCGAGATATTTTATGGCCACGTTATTGTTTTTACCTATGCCCTCGAGTATAGTGTAATGATTTTTATATTCGTCACGCCTCTCAGGAACATTAGATATTTCCAAATTACATTGCCTGGCTTGTTGCTCTAGGTTGTCTATTTTTGCTTCGAGGGCTTTAATTGCACTTTGATTCAGAGACCGCTCTTCTAGAATAATAAGACGTTTTAAATAGTCGTCATATTGGTTCGATATGTATAATTATTGAATCGATGTGTTTATCTCATCGACCTCTGTATAAAGGAAATTGAATCATTTGTTGTTTTAAAAAGTACCAGGGTGACAGAAATGAACAGAAAATAGGTGCCTAAACGATTTCACTAAGTTGTGCACAAACGATGAAACACAAAGAGGAATATAAAGTATTCATTAATATTCCCTATATCGATAAAAGTCTTATATAAATAAATAAATGTTCATTTTCCAGATTGTTTTACACAGGTTTTACAAATTAAACCTAGGCTAGTTTTGAGTACAAATGAGTTAAGCACCTGTAGCTGAACTAGGCAAAACCTGTATGGTGTCTTAAAACTGTCCTTTATCTTACCTACGAGTATAACTGTCATAATGACGGTAAAAAGGAAGTAGGGCTAATAAGCGAAATTTTGGTCAAAAATTAGTTATTGATGCCATCCTACGTAAAATTTTCCGCTCTTTCGAATGCGCTTACTCCCATGGCTCTACGATGACTTTTTTTGGTTTGGTTTATGCCCTAGCAAAAAAAACATTTTCCTAGTATTATTTTTCGTAACCGACGATTTTTCAGGTCATTTTTGCTATAAAGATGCTTGTACCCCTACAAAAATGATTTATTTTGGGTTTGTTGCCGGTAATGCTTTTTTACTTCATAAGGGTATCGAGCTTTCGGTTGTTTATGCCTTTTAAGCTTTTCCCTCAAAAAGTACAAACGTTGTTTAAAGCCTACTTCCATTTCGTAATTTAACATAGCTATGGCCCTTGTACCCTATATACAAGATTCATTTTCATATTACTCTGTTGGTTATACCCTATTACCATTCAGTACTTTATGACAGATATGAAGGTTATGCCCTATTACCTAAATTTATTTTAATATCACACTGTTGGTTATACCTTACTTCCGTTTACAATATAAATACAGTGTTGTCGCTAATACCTTATTACTGAAATTAAATTAGA
This sequence comes from Lithophane ornitopus, assembly GCA_948473465.1. Classification (NCBI taxonomy): domain Eukaryota; kingdom Metazoa; phylum Arthropoda; class Insecta; order Lepidoptera; family Noctuidae; genus Lithophane; species Lithophane ornitopus. Next base: position 110,218 of record OX419623.1, read on the forward strand.
TATCATGATGTCGATTATAACCTACTTCCAAGTTCTACAATCATACTCATACGTCACTTATACTGCAATACCCAATAAGGATTTAATTACGAGTCGATGCTTATGCCATTTGATATCACAAAAGTAGGTTTTAAGCGCGTCGCTTGTCCAAAAAACACTCTGCCGCGTGCTGTGACGGCGAGAGAACGCGCGACTTGTGCGCTACTTGCAAAAAAGATTAGCAGGTTGATACCTACCCGCTCTTTTTAAGTAGCTTTGATTTTTCTTGATTAAAAAATATTAACAAAAATGTTTTTTTTAACATCCTACTATACGCTTGTCAGGTAGGTGACATGAAAATGAGTATAATCACGAACCATCATCTTGTGTCTCTGTGTGTAAATTTGAATTACTTGAACGGGTAGGGTATACTGAAAGAGACCCCCTTTTTTTTTTTGAGCGTGGGAAATCATCAAATGACTTCTCCCACTCTGGGCGGAGCGGAAGGGCGTGTCAGACTTTTACTGACTAAAACCCACCCGTGTTCCTTCAGTTGCCTGTTGCCAAGGTCCCGGTATCTCTTTCGGACATTCCCGCAACCCTGGCAGGCATCGGTCCTAGCGGACCCCGCCAATTGTGCTGACATCTCTTTGAGGCTGGCGTGGAACACGACGCGTCATCGACCTGGGCCTGGTCCTCATCGGACGGCGAGCTATCCATCGCTCTCCGTCCGCAAGCCCGCGCCTATGGTGGCCGGGAATCCACCTGGGATTCCCGACGCCCAGGGTGTCTCCAGTGGCGGTGGTTAGGGGCGTGTGGGCGCAAACTTTGCTCACGCGTTTCGCCTCCTCCTTCGCGAGCATTACTGCTTCGCAGAAGGAGGTGACGGCTTCCCATGCCCTCTCGCTCCGTACCATGGCCTGAACCATCATCTGGTCATCGCCGCCAATCGCCTCCACGAGGACAAGGCGGAGCTCCACCCAAACAGAGCTTACCTCCACCGTATGCTCCACCGTGTCCTCCGGGCGATTCACACAGTGGTGACACCCGGGCGTTTCCTCCCGCCTAATCCTACAGAAGCCGAAGCTGCCATGTCCGGTGAAGACCTGTGTCAGACGGAAGGTGAGGACGCCGTGGCGCCTCTCTAGCCACTCCCCAAAGAGGGGACTTATTATCGCCGCAATTGTGGCGTTGCAATCGAGGCCAAAGCATTTGTTTGTGTCAGTTGCATCCAAGGTTGTAGTCGAGGCCCGAAAGCCTCCATGGCCAGGACCCAGGCCTTCCCAGGTAGGCCATCGGGTCCTGGGGCGGTATTCTTGGCATTCAGCCTTCGTGCCGCCACTCTCATTTCTACCTCGGTCACCTCCGGAGCATCGTCGTCGTCGTCGGCGGTGTTGTCCGCATCGAGCAACGCAGTAGGGTTCCCCTCTAGAAGGGAACAGAGCGCTCACCACGACCTCCACAAGCTGAGGCCGGAGACTCTGCGTCAGCGGGGCAGCCCATGGGCGGAGTTTCTCCCGCACCATCTTGTATGGGCATCCCCACGGATCTCTGTTCAGAGTCTCCAGCATCTCCTCGCGGGCCAGTGCCCTGGCCCGCAGGATCTCCGTCTGGAGGGCGGTCTTTGCCGCTCTGTACTGATACAGGCCCCTAAGACTAAGGATCCTTAGTCTTTTTCTATGAAAATCGACTCCCTCATACTTATAAGGTACTTCACCCTATTTTACGATCTAAGGACCCAATTAAAGTGCAGTGTAATACCCGTTTTAGCTCTTATCCTGCCCAAGTAGCACATTCGTGAATTTTGCAACTTATCTTATAGCTTTAAGTTGTAAATGAGTGGTATAACAGTATTTCGGTTTAAAGAAACTTTATTCCCAATAAAGAGTCGCTTACTTGAGAACAATACTAAAAATATAGATTACAATAAGTTCGCCATCAGTATTACAATTTAATAGTTACCCATCCAATGCATTAATTTCTCCAGAAGTGATCGATCTGCAATTATGTGCTGGCTAAGTTGAGTTTTGAATGCATTGTAAGAGTGTACATTTCTTATACAGGACGGTAATTTGTTATAAAGCTGTGCTCCTCAAAAGTTAGCATTTTTTTGCCATAGTTAGTTCTTGTTTTTGGTTAGGTAAGACTAGCAAGCTTGCTCGCCGTGTACTGCGTTGACTAACTTGTTTATATTGAGTGAGTGTTATGTTTGAGTGAACGCTTTTGTTGAGAATATTTCTGATGAAAATGCATGTGTTGTAAATATAAAGTTGTTTTATGTTCATTATTTTTGTGTCTTGATAAATTTTGCTGGTAGATGTTAGATATGGGTAGTTGAATATTATTTTTATGATTTTATTTTGGGTAGTTTGAAGTTCTGATAATTTTGTTTTAGCAGCACTGCCCCAGATTTCGATTAAATTAAGTAGATGTGGCTTTACTAGGGAGTTGTAAATAGTATACCGCAATTTTGGTGGAATACAACGAACAATGTTACGCAGTGACCCGGAGAGTACCGAGAGTTAACTTTTTATATGATCAATATGAGCTTTCCACGTTAGTGAGCTGTCCATTCTTAGACCAAGGTATTATTCGCATGGTTTTTGATGTAGCGGGATATCATTTATTGTTAGAGGGTCATATGAGGGAATTGATTTTTTTTTATGCCTTAAATATTATATAACATGTTTTAGAGATATTTATTGTTACAAGATTGAGATTTGATAAAACTTATAGCTTCAAACACAACTCATATTTGTATATGAGTACCTCCTATCACTCGTAGTTGCATAAGAGTGTATTGTGTTTATACTTTATTTCTTATGGTTGCATAGAGTCGATTTTGTTACTTAAAGTTGAAAATGGGTTTTAATTGTTAAAAATTTTTGAAGCAACTGTGGTATATGAGGCCTGTATTTATTTATATATACTTTATTGTACACCAGAAAATACATAGCGAAAATAAACAAATTTAACACTACAAAACATACAATGGGCGGCCTTATCCTTTAAATCTCTAGTAAGCAACTTTTCCATTTAAGTTGTAACATACCCTTATTTGGCACTTCTATTTCCAAACGAGTAGTATATCAGAGGCATCTTTCAGGCCTATTGTACTCTAATATGCCACTCCAACGCGTAGATAAATTTCAATAGTGGGTTCTTGAAAACCAACAGCAGCTATTTCCACTTATTTGAAACCACTAACGATGTAATAGTTCCCAAAATACATAATTGTGACCTATTATTACTTAAGTCAGATCGTCCTGCGCGTCACTCTGTTGATAGAATTTTTTGTTTCTGTTGTTATAAAGTTCATAGTTTAAACTACTTCATCAAAAATGATTTCCGTGAAATGGAAAAAAAATAAGCGATGTGGTAGTTATCATCGGCAGGTTGTACGTACTTTAAGTCTAATAGACCAAATTATTACTGCTGGTAGTAGCATCCACTGGTCAGCCACTAGCAACATACAAATAAGTGATTTTTAGACCTTACAGTTCCAAATAGGGAACAAATAAATGAAAATTAAAACTATGAGATGCCATAAACGTCGCCATGTTTAGAAAATGGTTGTCCTTGAAAATATTTTGTTTTGTTTTATCACACTGACGTAATCACTGAGTTTTGTTAGTTGTAACTGATGTACTTTGACATTATAATTAGTCTAAAACCATTACGTTAGGTTTTTAACCGTTATATTTTTTATACTATTATTTCGCCAATTGATTTAGCACGCTTCGAAATTTACAAAGAAACCATACTATACTTTCACAGTAACAAAACATTCGCAAGGATTTTGTGCTGTAAATCAATGCCTGCATTATATCAGTACCCGTGAAGTTTTAATACTCAGCAAATAGATATAATCCAAAATGAAATGGCTGTTCACAGCCTCAAAAGCATAAAAAGAACTTTGCGTTTCATTTGTCACTCAATGAATGAATTGAAACATCATATTATTCAATCAACCGTTCACTGCGCACAACTTACACCCATAGTTCTAATTGCCACTTAAGGTGATCGTGAGAAATCCTATGGATTTCATTTGGAACCAAAATTAAGCTGCAATTTTTCTCCCCGTGGTTCTATAATGTTTGCATAAGGGTTCTCCCCACCTATATAGAACTTATTCATGCCTATATATTTCACCCAAGGTTATAAACAGATATGATATAGAGCTATTTTACCACTCAGTTGTGTTACTTGGGTGATGAAGGATCGTGTTGGTTGCGTTACTTCATTATTTTTGGGGGGTCTTTTCATCCATATTTCCATAGACTCACGCAATGCCAAATGTTGATTATCCTTCTTTTCCTTTGCTTTCAAGCGACATTGTGTGTCACTAATGTCTTATATTATCCTGGTATTGTTTTGAAAGCCGACTGTTTCTTGTGCTGTATTATCTTTTATACAACCACTGTGAAAAATACCTTATCCTTCTTTTCCTATAACACTTATTGATCTGTCTAGTCTCTTATACCCTTTTACCTTGCGATGTGAGAAATCGGTATGTCTCTTAGCCTTCTTATCCTTCAATATTTTATTTTGTCATTTGTATCTTATGCCATATTTCCTCATTGGAAAATTAAAAGCTATTGTTATAAGCGACAAAAACCACTTTAAATAGCGTCAAATCATTAAAACAAAAAATACCGGTAACTGCTCCATTTTTTTCTGATTTTATAGCTGTTTTTTGTTTTCACTATATCTTAATAAATAACAAAAATACGTCAGCTTTTCTAAAATTTAAAACTTTGAACGGCTCTCCTGAACATTTCTTTTTTGGCGCTTATACCCTATTTCCTTTTAACCGTCGATATCTTATTCCTATAACTATCAGGAAAACAGAAATAAACTGTAAGTAGTTGCTTATGCGATACTACTCAGCTCACTAAAGGTTGAAGTACACAAGTGTGAGTGTGTTGAAGTACAAGTGTTTCATCGTTGGTGCGTTTCGAGGAATACTTTAGGTGCACTTCATTTGTAGCGTTTCAAAGTTGGTGCGCTTCGAGGAATAACCCAACAGGCGCACCGAGGGAACGATACGTAATTGCGAAATAATTGCAGTCATCATTCCCTTAAGAAGAGGATGCCCATGAATTAAATTTCACCCTGTATAACGTATACATTTTCAAAATGTGTTAGTATTTATTTTAATAATACGAAGGCAATACCTAAATTAGCGTGCGAACTGGTCATTTTTTGTTTCACCCATTCCATTCATTAGCGTCAGTATACAAGAGTGTTATCCACAGTTAGATAGTTCAGCACCGATGCGCTATAGTTTAATTCACTACACGTCACCCCCACTAGTTGGTTGTTAGTCCAACAAAACAGTATCGCTCACCGAGTCTCCCTTGTCGCCCTTGTCACCCTTGAGGCCGGGGTACCCGGGTGGGCCGGGAAGCCCGGGTGCGCCCAGCATGCCAGGAGAGCCCATGTCGCCGTATTCGCCCTTCGTGCCCTTTGGGCCCATCTCGCCCTGCAACATCAATGCCAAACTATGTTAGTGAGCACGGCGGATGATGTCATTAATGTCGTAATGGCAGTGCCTGAAGCCAGAGGTCATCCTGATTGGAAGTTGACGTGGACAATCCAAAGTAAGTGGGTACTGACCGGTTTCCCGGGCGGGCCCTGCACTCCGGGCAGGCCGGGCGCGCCATCGGCGCCTGGTGGGCCTCGCGGTCCCGTCTCCCCGCTGCGACCTGCACACACCACATAGGTATTGTTAATGCATCACTACCACGCAACATCACTACTCTCTTTAAATAATTGTGTCGTTCGAAGTAATCTTCTTACTATTTTTTTAAACTTACTTTACTAGCTAACTCTTTTTACTTTATATTATAAAAGTAAATCGGTCCAGCCATTTCGGACAGTAGCCGGAACAAACAAACAGACAGAAAAATATTTAAAAAATTGTTTCTTGTTATAAGTGAAAGCATAAAAACCGTGCTTTCATATTATTATGCATTTAGTGAAAAGCTCTAACTTTGATATTACAAACAGACACTTCATTTTTATTTATTTGTATGTACAACCGCTCTACTGTCGATTGGCCTTTAGAAGGCGATAACAATACAAATTCTATTGTGTCTCGTTATTGACACTTGGAGGTTTAAAACCAAGACTGGTATTTTTTTTGCCACCTGCTAAATGTCGTGAAGTTGTTGTTTTCATAATGTTACTGTGGAATTTATTTAGTTAAGCATAAATCCTAACTGGAAAGAGGTCGGGTAAAAATCACAGTTGACATTCCAGAAACTCGGTAGCAGAAATAACCGTAAAACATACAGGTTTCAGTCTTTCCTTGACAATCAAGTGATTCTTAGACTCGCTCTCGATATAATTAAAATTATTTTAATTGTCTGTTACACTATTGTCACTTAATTTCCTTAAGTTCTACTACCACTAACCACTACAAAGTACAAAATGTTGAACGATTTACCTTGAGACGCAGTCGCGTTGTGCTGTGCCGCGTCGGCTCTGCTCGTCTGGCGTCCGGCGGTAAACGTCGACTAGGGCCGTTAGTTATCACTTGTACCACAACAACCATATCTACGCGTGTATTAAGGTCGGTGTTACTCAATACTAGAAGCATGCGAGTCGTGCCACATGCGCTAGTCAGGTGCGAGGCGCATGCTAAGTCAAACGCACGGACTACTGAACAAATGGACTGCTAGGGCTGCTGTTCCCTGTGCGGTTTATATCGAAGAGTTTTGTTTCCATCGGATCAGTAGGGCGTGCGGCAGGGATCCCAGGCTGTCGTGCGGCGTGTAGCAGTCGGTGGTTACCCGCTTGCCGCGCTTGCCGCGCGCGCCCTTGTCGCCGGGCAGGCCGGGCGGGCCCGCCGCGCCGCCGTCGCCGCGCTCGCCGCGCGCGCCTGCCGCCCCTTCGACAACACTCACCGTCACACTCCACCACACCACTACCATCACCGTATCTCTATACCCAGCATTGTACCTACTCGCAGTGCCATCTCTCGACGCTCTTATTTATGATGAATCAGAACTCGTTGCAATGTTGCTATTTCTTAAGCGCTAAGGTAGCCCGCGAAATCTTAAGTTTTTTGCAATTTGCAGCTCAGTGGTCAGTGTCAGGTTGTATGTATTGCTGATTCTAATGATTGTAATTCTGTAATGCCATATTTGTTACGGTCGCGAATCATATTTTAATCAACATATAACCTGCAAATGATTGCAAAAAAAGTAAGAAAATTTGAATTTCGCGGACTACCCTGCTTTCGCCTTAACCCAATTTCAAATAAACAATTAGATGCAGATTCGTCGAGAGATGTTACTAGGGCAAATTATTTAAAAAGCTCTAAATAACTGTTATTGATGTTAATAATATTATTATTACTTTTAGTCTGGTGCGCATTAGCTGCACGGTGAAATTAGTTCAAATTACGATCTGGCTAGAGGACTACGAGCAGCAGTCCGGCGCAGGTTACACAGGGCCCTGTCTGCCGGCGCTGTCCTACTACATCAAGCATGCGTGGCTACGCGGCTACGCTACGTGTAAGTGGCTACGCGGCTACGCTACGTGTAAGTGGCTACGCGGCTACGCTACGTGTAAGGACTGGGCCAGGTACCGGGGGGGCCGGGCGGGCCGGGCGGTCCCTCAATGATGCCTGTTGGGAACGCGTCGCCCTTCAGCGTCGTCGTGAAGCCGCGCTCGCCCTTGTCACCCTTGTCGCCCTGGAACCAAACATTACAAACAGGATTAGAATAAGATTTATGTCAACGGATACTGCTTGATCCTTAAAGCTTCCTTAAGCGAACCTTTTATAGCCGCATCTTCCAAAATCTGTTCAAATCGCATACAGTACACAATCTGTGAAAAGTTCAACAGAAATGTCTACCTATTACGATTCATGAGATACAGCCCGCTGACAGACAGACGTTCCTTTTGAAACCCTTTTTAACGATTTTTGGACAACGTAAAAGCAAAATAGTACCTAAAAGGTTAAAACCGAAAGTGCCATGAACAAAAAAAAAAATTACATTAAAGGGGGTCCTACAATAAACTTTTGATTTTGAATAATTGTTTTATCCTTTCCTGTGGGGTGTCATTTGTCTAGAGCTCATTGAGTAGAGTTCAAACAAAGTATTTTTAACTATCCGTAAAAAAATCAGTTTTAGGCAATGTTTGTACGAACTCTATCGCAACTACTAAACCAGTTAGGAATTTGAAACTTCTGTGTATCATGTACCATAAACTTTATTTAATCAATATACACTAAAAACGCCGATTCATTATGGAATTTTATTAAATATTGGCGATTATCTGCAAATGCAAAAAATAACTTATCATAGTATCATTGATACTCATCATTATGAACAACTTTTACTATGGGCCCAAACCTGAAATCGTGAATAAAATAAAAACTTTTTACAAAAAAAATACCGACTTCCAAAAAAAATGAGGAGGTTCCATCGTAGCTGACTGCATTATTATTAGAAAAATCTTATTATTGTATAAAAGACTTTTTAAATGATAAAAAAATATTATATTTAAGAATTAAAAAATTAAAATTACTTACGAGAATTTTGTATTATTATATTAGAGTGACTTAATCAATAATTGTTAATTTAAATGAAAATTGTATCGTTGGTTTTTACACTGCATGATTTAGGTATATGGAAATTGTATTTTTGTTGTAGTTTTCACGACGTTGCATGCCGTTAGGTAGAATGTAGCGGAAACACCTAGTAATGTACAGTCACGGACTTTAATTGATAAGCCACTTGGCACTGTTCGCATTTTAGCCGTGTAATGCAAATCGGGCTTAGTCGGTTATTCTCGTACATCCAGACACGGAAAGTCATGTCTTCATATTATAGAAGAAAATGATATTTTAATATCTTTACCGGTTGGCTAACCTGAGAGCCAGAACTACAAACTTGACAGCAGAGTGACTACCCAAAGTCAACCAATTGTAGGTCTAGCAATCGTAACCTAGCGACGATTGTTTTAGCGTAGCCATAGTAACGTTAGCGTACGGAGAAATTTTAATTAGTCATTTCGACAAATTCGAAAATAACGTCTCTGACATCGATATTTCAACTGTCACTGTCTTCGGATAGGTTTTCAGAATTATCGAGTTAATGAGCTCTGATTCAAAGGAGGTCAGTATCAATTAGATTCGTAATAAACTTTGTATTTATTTTTTATTGAGACCTTATTAGTACTCTATGGATAAGACTATTTCCGATTACTGGTAATTTGTCATCTTGTTTACGAGCACCCGATTTGAGTTCGTGTTTAATCGTGTAATCTCGTGAATGTATGAAACTGCTAAATTGAAAAGTTTGAAAGTGGCTCATCAATTAAAGTCCGTGACTGTAGCATCTTATACCTGTACCTACATTGTTTGCAAATAAATAAATCTGAATCTGTAAGCTGAGCTTCACGCGTCGTTCAGTATAGTATTTTAACATCCAATGCTGTTTTTTTTTTATATTTTAGCTGTTTTATTTACGTAAATGGAGTGCTGCGTACAGAGAATATAATTTTATATTGAAATAAACGAATAGTAACTGAAAAAACGATTTAAAAAATGAAAATTTTCCTGAGCTTTCCGGTGGAATATGGTCAAAATAAGAAGCTGAATGCCCCCTGTTAATTTGGAAACGCTGTCCCTTACACCCTGTATATAAGACAAAATATAAACGAATAAAAATGATGCAGGGTTGCTTGGCTTGTTTACCTTGAGTCCAACGGGGCCGAGTGATCCAGGTGGTCCGACGAGGCCAGGCGGGCCCACAGGTCCCACGGGTCCGGGCGGCCCGGATGGCCCGGGTGAACCCGCTCGGCCCTCGTGTCCCGGGAGCCCCTCCGCGCCCTGCGGCCCCGGGGAGCCGGGGGGGCCTGGCTCGCCGGGTTCGCCCTGTGCAACACATTTCACGGTTATCCTATCCTATACTATACAATTTTAAGCAATATATATTATAAACAGGGTTAGTAGTTACGGGAATCCCCCTCTTGGCATACAATTTTTAGCCATAATATTGTTTGGCATAACGTTTTCTCATAACTTTTAGTAGCATAATAATACTGTGGCATAATGCTACATTTAGCTTAACTGTCATATGGTCTAATTTGTTTTAGCATAATTTGGAGTTGCATAATTTTTTAAGGCATAATATTTATTCCTCTATTAATCTTAAGCCGTAAATATAAACATTTATTATAATTTGGGAATTACTCTATTGGATTAGGTTAAGGTGCGGCGGGGTTGACCCTTGGGCCACCCCTGAGTCGCGTATATGTTTTTTTTTTAAACCGACTTCTAAAAGAAGGACGTTATCAATTCGAAGGTTTTTTTTTGTTTGTTCGGGCATACGTCGTGTATAAACGGATTTGCAAAATTCTATTTTTTATAATAACTCGTACTAGTTACTCTGGGAAAGCACCATTTGGTGAAGTGGAACTGATGATAAAGACCATAGATTGCCACCGGAACTACTCAACAATAAGTATTTCACGGGTTACGATTCAATTACTTTAATAATTGCCAAGCAATTTATGCTCGTCACAATGGATATGGTGAAGTGGAGCTGATGGTGTAGTGCTGCGAGAACTCCTCAACGAATAACGTCCCTGCATCGGAAAAGCAATATTTTTTAAAGGTGGTGAGCAGTTGACATTAGGCTATTGTAACTTAAATGAACTACAAACTGACCCACTAAAAAGCGAGAAATATAAACACTTCATAGTGGAAAATTTCGAAAATCGATGGCAAAAACCAAAAATACAAAACCAAAGGAGAGATTTATATTTGGATTTATTATTTTTATTCCAAAGAACATTATGTGTAAATATCATTATGCGTTTATAACATTATGTTGCATTGTTATTATGCCAACAGTATTTATGGTAAGTAATTAACATTATGGCAAAACATTTATGCCTAATAATATTATGCGTAATGATCATTATGCTGAATTTCGTTATGCCAATGTAAATTACGACAATCTATTTTATGCTGCTTAAAATTAGTAAACCATTAGTTACATGTCGTCATTTACAACCAAACGACCCCTTTCGACTCCTATACAAAATGTCAAAAAATGTCGAGTCATTTGGAATTTTATATTTTTATTTCTTACAATTTAATATATAAAATGTCAAATTAATCGAAAATGGTGGCGATGCCATAGGAGTCATCAGGGGACATTTGAAATGACCTCTCCTACACCCTCATATCGGATTGCCGACATAAGCAATAATCCTTTACATTTGTAATCACGTTCGCGAAAACGGCTGTAACGATTTAGATGAATGTTGCAATTTGCAGTTTGCGGAGGCGAAATATCGATCTAGCTAGGTCACATTTCTGGGACAATTAGTTTTCTCTATTTTCACCCGAGCAAAGTTCGCTCGGTCCGGCGGTACTACCTTGTAATAAGAGCTCGCTCGGCCCGGCGGTACTACCTTGTAATAAGAGCTCGCTCGGCCCGGCGGTACTACCTAGTAATAAGAGCTTGCTCGGCCCGGCGGTACTACCTTGTAATAAGAGCTCGCTCGGCCCGGCGGTACTACCTTGTAATAAGAGCTCGCTCGGCCCGGCGGTACTACCTTGTAATAAGAGCTCGCTCGGCCCGGCGGTACTACCTAGTAATAAGAGCTCGCTCGGCCCGGCGGTACTACCTTGTAATAAGAGCTCGCTCAGCACGGCGGTACTACCTTGTAATAAGAGCTCGCTCGGCCCGGCGGTACTACCTTGTAATAAGAGCTCGCTCGGCCCGGCGGTACTACCTTGTAATAAGAGCTCGCTCGGCCCGGCGGTACTACCTAGTAATAAGAGCTCGCTCGGCCCGGCGGTACTACCTTGTAATAAGAGCTCGCTCGGCCCGGCGGTACTACCTTGTAATAAGAGCTCGCTCGGCCCGGCGGTACTACCTTGTAATAAGAGCTCGCTCGGCACGGCGGTACTACCTTGTAATAAGAACTCGCTCGGCCCGGCGGTACTACCTTGTAATAAGAGCTCGCTCGGCCCGGCGGTACTACCTTGTAATTAGAGTAATTGCAGGTAAAATAACAGTGTATTGAACACGGGTGCTTTTACTCTGCTACTATATGTACCTAATAATAGCCGAATATATAATTATAAATATGATAGTAATACATGGACATGTTGCGGGGTGGGTCCGACCATAAATAAATTGGGATAGGGCAGTAGAATAAATGAATGAAAACTCCATACTAGAGTGCGACACGCAAGATGAAGAAATGAAATGACGAGTTGAAACGAAAAACTGATATTTTCATTTCGAAATATTTAATTATGCGAGGTTTTATAAGTATGATGAGTATATCAATCTACACCTGGTAATGTATTCTCAACATTGGAAAATATTTTGAACCCTCTTAACTCTTTTTTTTTTGTACAAATTAATGGAAGGATCTCGCCTTGTTTCTTTCAGCTTTCTAGGACTTCAGGAAGTACCCTAAGAATTTTGATGATCATCAATAATTCAGTGAGTCAGTGAGTGACGAAATCGGGGTTTTTATAGATATCAATAAAATCTAAAGTTTATGAGCTATGCAATTGAAACTTTGTATGTTTAATAAGTCCATTATTAACATCATATTCCGAGAATTTGTTTATCTGGTATAATCCAAACCCAAGGTATGAGGGTTTAAAAAAACGACAAAGTGCTTCGAGAAAAGGTAGGTAGTGCCCTTGCGCTTCGCTTGCCTCGTCTTGGCGGGGGCACTCCCGTGCCTCCAGACGTAGTATTATAATATCTGCGCCCCAGATTTTAAAAACAGATACCTTACTACTACCTACTACGCAAAACGAAAGCTCATGCAATGGGTTTGAAGCATGCATCACTTTGAAAGTTTGTTGTTAAAATAGATAATATTTACATAGTGTTGTGCTGCGTGTTGCGGCCGCTGCGAGCAGTGAGGCTCATTGCGGGTCTTGAATCTCGGACTATTCGCTACACTTCATAGTAGCGAATTAGCGATGCACTTATTTTGAGTTTCACTCGAGCAGCTTCCGTGACTAGGTGTTCGTGTTAGCATGGGCGTGTGTTTGTGTGTGTGCTACTCACCTTGAGTTGTATGACGGTGTGCGCGGAGATGTTGTGCCCGGCGGCCTGCAGCCCCTGCGCACATACGCGCGTCAGAGGTCGCACGCGGGCGGTCTGCGCGGGCGCACAAACCACCCCGTGTGACCACGCCCTACCACTTAGCATGCGCCGACTGTAAATACGTGCAATTTCTCACGAAAGAAATCTCCCACATTTACAGCAAGCATATGATAAGCAGTATTTAAATAATCAATAATTTAAAAAATATCGGGTGCATTTAATACAACAACTTCCTACAACGACGTATAAAGCACAATAAGATAAGCTTCGCGTGCGATATGGCTGCCACACTCTAACTACTGGCCGCGCGCTAGAGGCTGTATGGCTGTACCTTGACGGCTATGATCTCGGCGCTCGTGTACGGACTTATCTTAAAACTGTCCACGGATCTTTTCACGCCCTGCAATGCCACCATAACGTTTAATTCATTAGCGCAGAATGGAACACGTGTGTCTGTTATACATTATATACTCCTATCCTACTTACAACCGACTCGCGCTTAGCACAGAATGGTACACGTGTATCTGTTATACATTATATACTCCTACTTGCAACCAACTCAGACAGAGCGCTTAGCGCAGAATGGGACACATGTGTCTGTTATACATTATATACTCCTACTTACAACCAACTCAGATAGAGCGCTTAGCGCAGAATGGAACACGTGTGTCTGTTATACATTATATACTCCTACTTACAACCAACCAAGATAGAGCGCTTAACGCAGAATGGAACACGTGTGTCTGTTATACATTATATACTCCTACTTACAACCAACTCAGACAGAGCGCTTAGCGCAGAATGGGACACGTATGTCTGTTATACATTATATACTCCTACTTGCAACCAACTCAGACAGAGCGCTTAGCGCAGAATGGGACACGTGTGTCTGTTATACATTATATACTCCTACTTACAACCATCTCAGATAGAGCGCTTAGCGCAGAATAGAACACGTGTGTCTGTTATACATTATATACTCCTATCCTACTTGCAACCAACTCAGACAGAGCGCTTAGCGCAGAATGGAACACGTGTGTCTGTTATACATTATATACTCCTACTTACAACCAACTCAGATAGAGCGCTTAGCGCAGAATGGAACACGTGTGTCTGTTATACATTATATACTCCTACTTACAACCAACTCAGATAGAGCGCTTAGCGCAGAATGGAACACGTGTGTCTGTTATACATTATATACTCCTACTTACAACCAACCGAGATAGAGCGCTTAACGCAGAATGGAACACGTGTGTCTGTTATACATTATATACTCCTACTTACAACCAACTCAGACAGAGCGCTTAGCGCAGAATGGGACACGTGTGTCTGTTATACATTATATACTCCTACTTACAACCAACTCAGACAGAGCGCTTAGCGCAGAATGGAACACGTGTGTCTGTTATACATTATATACTCCTACTTACAACCAACTCAGATAGAGCGCTTAGCGCAGAATGGAACACGTGTGTTTGTTATACATTATATACTCCTACTTACAACCAACTCAGACAGAGCGCTTAGCGCAGAATAGAACACTTGTGTCTGTTATACATTATATACTCCTACTTACAACCAACTCAGACAGAGCGCTTAACGCAGAATGGAACACGTGTGTCTGTTATACATTATATACTCCTACTTACAACCAACTCAGACAGAGCGCTTAACGCAGAATGGAACACGTGTGTCTGTTATACATTATATACTCCTACTTATAACCAACTCAGACAGAGCGCTTAGCGCAGAATGGAACACGTGTGTCTGTTATACATTATATACTCCTACTTACAACCAACTCAGATAGAGTGCTTAGCGCAGAATGGAACACGTGTGTTTGTTATACATTATATACTCCTACTTACAACCAACTCAGATAGAGCGCTTAGCGCAGAATGGAACACGTGTGTTTGTTATATATTATATACTCCTACTTACAACCAAATCAGACAGAGCGCTTAGCGCAGAATAGAACACTTGTGTCTGTTATACATTAAATACTCCTACTTGCAACCAACTCAGACAGAGCGCTTAGCGCAGAATGGAACACGTGTATCTGTTATACATTATATACTCCTATCCTATTTGCAACCAACTCAGATAGAGCGCTTAGCGCAGAATGGAACACGTGTGTCTGTTATACATTATATACTCCTACTTGCAACCAACTCAGACAGAGCGCTTAGCGCAGAATAGAACACTTGTGTCTGTTATACATTATATACTCCTACTTATAACCAACTCAGACAGAGCGCTTAGCGCAGAATGGAACACGTGTGTCTGTTATACATTATATACTCCTACTTACAACCAACTCAGATAGAGCGCTTAGCGCAGAATGGAACACGTGTGTTTGTTATACATTATATACTCCTACTTACAACCAACTCAGATAGAGCGCTTAGCGCAGAATGGAACACGTGTGTTTGTTATACATTCTATACTCCTACTTACAACCAACTCAGATAGAGCGCTTAGCGCAGAATGGAACACGTGTGTCTGTTATACATTATATACTCCTACTTACAACCAACTCAGATAGAGCGCTTAGCGCAGAATGGAACACGTGTGTTTGTTATACATTATATACTCCTACTTTCAACCAACTCAGATAGAGCGCTTAGCGCAGAATGGAACACGTGTGTCTGTTATACATTATATACTCCTACTTACAACCAACTCAGATAGAGCGCTTAGCGCAGAATGGAACACGTGTGTCTGATATACATTACATACTCCTTACAACCGACTCAGACAGCAGCACATTGCTATTATGCTGCCTACTTGGGGACTCTAAAGTAGGCTTAGAATGAAGGTATACTTGTAAGGTGAGAAGATAACTGACGCCTGTCGCGCTTACCTTGACGGCGGAGAAGACGTCGAAGCCGGGACTGCCGTGCTCGCCCTTGTGCCCCTTGTCGCCGGGCCGGCCCTGCAACACACGTACTCACTGTCACACGTCGCATGACAAAGAGAAAATGCTAAATGCATCAATTAGTGATTTTAGTTAATTTCATGGTCTTTGACTTGGCAACAATTCTATTGAAAGATTACAAACGTATTCCAGTTTTAAGTACCTACACAGGGTGTTGCACTCTCACGGCCGAATAATCTTATAAAATTGAATTGTATGGTACCCTGGTGATGAGTGGTAAACTTGATTTGATTTAAAATACTCCAGGTCAGTACCTACCGGGTCTCCCTTAGGTCCATCCAACCCGATGGGTCCCTGAAATTGACAAGAAGCCACATTACTCTCATCCCGTTGTCAGTAATATTCTCATTGTTATCTAGGTACCTACACGGTAATATGACACATGGAGCTTATATGGAAGAGATCATCTCACGGGTACGGGTGTGACAGAGGCGACGCTCTAAGAAGCAAAGTTTTTATAAAACCAATGGGCAAATAATAGTTATTTATGCAACTGTTATATAATAAGAGGTATTAAAACACAATGTGTGTGAGGAACACATGAGTGTTTTAATTCCTAATTATTTACAGTTGCATACAAGACTTTATCTACACCCATGATATGAATCCTCTATAAAAGGTACTTTTCAATACTAATATCAACAAAAATGGAGGGATACGACGCACGTGAATTCGAATTATTCGATGCTTTTTTGTTTTAAATTACGGTGCTTTGTTAGTGAAAAGTGCCTGCATGACAACGTTCTTTTTTGAAATGAGTTGTATTATGAAATTTAGTACAACATTATAACACCCGTTTGGATGATATTATGGTTACTATGACAACATTAAAACAACCGGTGTTTTAAAGTTCGCAATAACCTACTGTTTCATAAACTATTATAGAGGATTTATAGCATGGGTGTAGATAAAAAATAAATTTTTTATTACATAATTAATATGAAGCATTAGTTTGTATGCACGCACATAATTAGGAAACGTTTTTGAATGTATTTAGGTAGTGTATTGTTATATTGATAAGTATAGGCCTTTTTCGTTGGTAACCAGTCCCATGGTCCCATGGTAAAAGCCAGCTTGTGACATTATGCAAAAGCGTTCTACATGAAGACATCAAAATGAAATGAAAACAATTGTGGAAAGTTCAGATTACAGAAGACCCTCTAGAACCCCCAAATAGCCTCACATTCTTTCTAGCGAGTCGGCAAGTTTCTAAATCCGACCCGCCGCCTGCGACAACGGCGCGGCGCGGCGTCAGCGTGGCCAGCTGCCGTAACCACCCCCGCAATATGTCTCCCGCCACCCGAGTAAAACTTTTTTTTTTTTTGAGTGCGGAAATTGTCAAATGCTTTCTCCCGCTCTGGGCGGAGCGGGAGGGCGTGTCAGACTTTTACTGACTAAAACCCACCCGTGTTCCTTCAGGTGCCTGTTGCCAAGGATCCCGGTATCCCTTTCGGACTTTCCCGCAACCCCTGGCAGGCATCGGTCCTAGCGCGCCCTGCCAATTGTGCTGACATCTCTTTGAGGCGCGCGTGGAACACAAAGCGTCGTCGCCCCGGGCCTGGTCCTTATCGGATGGCGAGCTACCCATTGTTCGCCGTCCGCAAGCCCGCGCCTACGGTGGCCGGGAATCCGCCTGGGATTCCCTACGCCCAGGGCGTATTCAGCCGCGGCGGTTATGGGCGTGAGGGCGCCAATTTTGCCTATCCCTCACGCGCTCCGAGCTCCTCCTCCTTCGAGAGCATTACTGCTTCGCAGATGGAGGTGACGGCTTCACATGCCCTCTCGCTCCGTACCATGGCCTGGAGCAGGGCCGCACGCGAGAGGTCATCGCCGCCAATCGCCACCACGAGGACACGGCGGTGCTCCGCCCAAGCATACCTCCACCGTGTCCTCCGGGCGATGCACACAGTGTGACACCCGGGCGTTTCCTCCCACCTAATCCTGCACACGAATCTCCCGAAGCTGCCATGTCCGGTGAGGACCTGGGTCAGGCGGAAGGTGAGGACGCCGCGCCGTGGCGCCTCTCTAGCCACTCCTCAAAGAGGTGACTTATCGCCGCAACTGTGGCGTGCCCAGACCCGAGTAAACCATGGGACTGTCACCAACAAAAAAGTCGACATATTATAGTTTGTTTAGCTAAATTCGTACGCACAATTCTGGCCAGAGCGCAATGCCGACTGTAGCCAGTGATCGGTCATGTAAATAGTTTACAACCGAAAAAATAAGAAATACCAACTACCAGGGAGACTACGCTTGCACCATGTTAACTAGGCTAGTAGCACATTCACCAGGGGTGCGTTCCCGTCAGTAGAGCGACGACATGCTTCGCCTCGCGCACATCATTATACAGTGTATTAACCTTTTATCTGTTCTATGGTATTTAGGTACTAATATGTAGGTCACTACAGAAAGTATTTATTACTGAAATATTTAAAGGAGAATGGGCCCTTGCTTATGGGGTTCTGAGCTGACGCCCAATAAAAATAAGATATATACCAATGAAAAGAGCTTTTCAAGGGGAACCTTTCCTACTAACACGACTTTTGCCCATTGTAAGTCAGTTCGGAGTAAATGAACTTAATGGGTGTGAATACTCGGGCATCGAAGTTAAGGAATTTTCTTGGCCCAATAGCCATAAGATATACACCATTGGAAAGAGCTTTCCATGGAGAACCTTTGCTACTAACAAGACTTTTTCTAATTGTCAGTCAGTTTGGAGTTAATGACCTAAATAAATGTGACTACTGGGACACCGAAGTTAAGGAATTTTCTTAACCCAATAGTCATAAGATATACACCAATAGAAAGAGCTTTTTGATGGGAACTTTTACTACTAACATGACTGTTGCCTATTTTTAAACAGTCGGAGTTAATGACCTAAATATGTGACTACTTCGGTTGCGAAGTTAAGGAATTTTCTTGGCCCAATAGCCATAAGATATACACCGATGGAAAGAGCTTTTTAGGGATAACCTTTTCTACATGCACGACTTTTGCCTATTATTAGTCAGTTCAGAGTTAATGACCTAAATATGTGATGAATTTCAATAATGCTTAATTACTCACATTTAGAGCTCTGTAGCTCCATTCGTACTAACAATCGAGAGAAACGTCATATCACGAAATATTGCCTTTGATGAGATCTTTCCATTGGCATATATCTGAACTCTATTGGTGGATGCGGCAGGCTTAACGAAGGCTTAACGATCTGTACGGCCAATCGACTCTTAAAAACATTGTTCCCAAAACGGCATCTAGGAGGCCAACGTTTTAAAATGTCAGTTTATAGGTTTGCAAGATCCGGTTTGCAAGGCTCGAAGTTAATAAAATTTATTTCATTGTCTAAATACCTGAATTTCACTAATGCTTAATTACTCACATTTGGATCTCTGTAGCTCCTTTTGTAATAACAATCGAGAGAAGCGTGCTATCACAAAATATTAGCCTTGAAGAGATCTTCCCATTGGCATATAGCTCAACTCTATTGGGGTACGCGTCAGGCTTAACGATCTGTCCGGTCGACCGACTCTTAAAAACATTGGTCCTAAAATGGCATCTATTGGAGACCAATGTTTTAATATGATCGCTTATAGGCTTCAAAGATGATGTTTGCAGGGCACTGAATCATCAAAAGTTATTTAATTGACGAAATACCAGAAATCCAATAATATTTAATCACTCACATTTAAAGCTCTGTAGCTCCTTTCGTACTAACGATCAAGAGAAGTCTTCAGAATAAGAAATATTCTTCTTGATGAGATCTTTCCACTGGTATACATCTTAACGCTATTGGGCTCTAGGGGAGAAACGCCCAATCTCCTTTATAGTCAAGGCCAACAGTCACTTGTGACTGTAGGTATTTGTTCGAAAATTGATCAAAATACGATTAATACTAGATAAAAAGTGTCTACATACATTTACTAAATAGTAATCATTAGGAATACTACTTAAGAGGCCGTTTACAAAATTTTGGCGATTTACGTGATTTTATAATTAAAATACTTTATTTCTATAAGTTTTATTAATTTATATTTTTTCTATATTATGCACAACATGAAAGATCATTTCAATTAAGTATGTATCTTCTAATTGGAGTTATGTAAAAATATTTTTTTTTTTTTACTTTATATATTGACTTTTTTGCTTATTAAATAGAATTTATAATAGGTCTTTACCTATGAAATTGCCGTTTTGTATGAAAAAATTTAAACGAATTTTTTTCATGAATTTTTTATTTGTATTAATCGAAGTAATCACCCATGCAATCAATGCATCTTTGCCATCGCAGTGGCAGTTTATTGATGCCCTTCTTAAAGAAATCAGCTGGACGGGAGGCAACAAATTCTTCAAAGGCATTTTGTACTGCCTCTCGGGTATTGAATTTTTTTCCCGCCAAGAAGTTATCCAAATTCTGGAAAAAGTAGTAGTCTGTAGGCGCAAGGTCTGGTGAGTAGGGCGGATGACGGAGAGCTTCCAACCCCAGTTCTTGCAACTTGGAGACCGTCTGCTGTGCAGTATGAGGTCGCGCGTTGTCGTGCAGGAGCAGCGGAGACGAGCGATTGACCAATGCTGGTTGGAGATGCGCCAGCTTCTCCATCATTGTGTTCAGTTCTTCACAGTACACATCTGCAGTAATGCTCACCCCGTTTGGTAAGAAGCTGTGATGAATCACACCGGCGCTAGACCACCAAACAGTGACCATCACTTTTCTAGAGGTAAGTTTTCGTTTAGGGCATTGTTTAGGTGCTGAAACAGGATCCAACCAACTTGCTGAGCGCTTGCGGTTATCAAACAGAATCCATTTTTCATCGCAGGTAACAATGCAGTTGAGCAGTGCAAGGCACGTCTCGACGCGTACTTCGCGCTGGCGATCATTGAGTTCGTGGGGCACCCATTTGTCAAGCTTTTTTACCTTGCCAATTTGACGCAAATGGACCAATATTGTTTTGACGCTAACGTCGAAAGCTGCTGCTAATTCAGCCGTAGATTGTGTATCATCAGCTTCCACAATCGCCTTTAATTCGTCATTGTCGACCAAAGTCTTCGGACGACCGCGAGGTTCATTTTTCAGGTCGAAATTTCCAGAACGGAAGCGAGCAAACCAATAACAGGTGGTGCGTTGGTTTGTAGTGTTAGCTCCGTAAACGTCGTTGATGTTGCGTGCCGCTTGTGCCGCGTTGCTGCCACGACGGTACTCATATTCCATAATTACTCGAATTTTTAACGTATCCATGATGACGAAAAAGATTGAAATGCGATGAAAATGTAACACTAATCAATAAAGAAATGACTACTTTTGGAAAAAAAAAATCCATGTTTTTAAAATAAAATTAATTTGAAATTAGAATTCTTAGCCAAACAAAAATTATTTTGATTTGGAATGGCCAGTACTGCAGAACGGCAATTTCATAGGTAAAGACCTAATATATTATATTGGATCTATTTGCTACCACAATAGTTAAAATATCAAAAATGTATGTGGATATACAAATGAAATTCCTTCCGATGCAATTTTCTTCTTCGGTGGTGGCAAGACTTGAGTTTTCAATTTTTTTTTTCTTTTGACGGTATTCAAATATACGGCTGTTTGCCTACGTAATATACCTCTAATACCCTTAGTGATTTAAGCTAAAACTGAGATAGGGAAATCTTTCTTAAGGTTTTTTTATATGTTTTGAACAAGATAGCGCTAAAAGGCTTAGTTCATTAGATGCGTATTTTTTAAAGCTATCCGATGGCTTAAAAATCAACTTTTCGATTTTTCTGAGATACCGCTTTTGCGCTTAGTAGGGCAGAATATGCAATAATATTACTGTAGTAAGGAGAAAATAGTTTATGTTGTGCGATATTTTTGTAGTTTTATGATTTTGAATGGGATTTTTTATATATATTCCATACATGTTTCAAAATTCTGAGGCCGGTATGAAGAAAACCACTTTTTAAGAGGAATTATTATATATTTTTTATATCATTTGCTTATGTACAGTAGGTAGAATCCACGAGCTCGAAAAAGTGGCGTCGCGCATTCAAAATTCCGAAGCTATAAAAGCTTCGGAATTTTGGCTTTAATAAATAGATAGGAAAAAATTGGACCGTGTTATGCAGAAGGCAGCCATGTCGGGAAAAGTACAAACAGAGTTATAAGCATTTTTCTGTCGATGGTTGCACTTCGGTTGAATGAATGAATGAATGAAATGCACCGACTCCAGCGTGGCTTAACCAGACTCGATAAATCGAATGAACCCCAGGATTTGCACTAGCCCCTGGAGCCTCATGGTTCATGTGGTTTCAGAGGCCATTGCATATCAAGAAGTAGACCGGAGGGCGCGAATAATGGTAGGGAAGACTGTGCCCGTCGGGATAGGGGAGGATTTGCGAGCCTACCGGATATGCATCCTTGAGTAAGCAATGGACTAGTGGAGAGACGGGTAATATTTATATAAGGATGGGCATCTTTTACGACGTCGCCGGTTTGCTCCGTTTAATCTTCACCGTTGAATCCGTTGGCGGAGATAATTATGCTGTGTTCTCGGCTCTTTTCTATCTCCTTGCTGTGCTATGCTACAATTTGCTGTTTTCTGTGTCTTCATCCGAGGACTCGCTGCTGTCCGTTTCTGGTTTCTTGTATATCTCGCTGGCTGCGTTCTTTATCTTGTTTCAATCTTCCGCCGCGTCCATCCAGAAGTCGATGTCCTTTTCGAAGCGCGCCATGTCCTGTTTTAGGTTGTCGTTCCATGTGTAAATCGGTCGGCCTACTTTCTTGGATCTAGCCTTGTACTGTATTGCTGCATATAATAGGTGTGGTTTGCCGCGTCTGTGAACATGTGCGAGATAGCACATCCTGTGATTCTTGATGCGTTTAGTTACTGTCTTTCCGTCTAAGATTTCGTGCATTTTCTTTGATCTTGGTTTGTTCCTCGCGATACTAATCAAGTCCCTCATGATAACTCTCTCATATTTCCTCAGTCTTGACCTGTTAGCTTTGGTGATTGTCGATACTTTCAAACCGTATATCATACACGGTACAATCACCATTCTATACATGAGCCTGGCTAGTTGCCAGTCCATCTTTGAGTTTTTTATGAATGGTAATAGTGACTTTGCGTTTCTAGTGGCCTGCTCGCATCGGTTTCTGATTGTGCTTCTCCTGTCTAATGTAGATGCTATGTATGTGCCTAGGTATCTAATTTCATCGACTGTAGGTAGACTTAATCCATTCATTGACACGTGGGTCACTTTCCGTGTAGTTAAGGGGTCTCTAATGAGTATTCTTGTATATTAATTTTCTGTTTTTTTTTTTATATTTGAGACATATTGGTAAAACTATTGTAATTTTTTGTATCCTATCCAGAATTTAGAAACGTGGCTATTAATATTAATAATTGCGATTTTAGACATAGCTATTTTATAAAAAATAGCGTAAATTTTTTTGAAATCACAATAAAGAATAAACCAGCCATGTAAGTTGGCTGTGTTTTAAATTGTGATCTGTAACTATTTAAAAAATAAAAAAACAGACAAGAAAGTATTAAGTGTAGCAGCTATTGACTAAAATGTTTACTAAGTTAACTAAAATAATGCGACTGTTGTATAATGTATTCATACTGTTTTTTACTGTCTTTAACTAGGCACACTTCCTTTAGGTATTATAATAAATCAAATAAATAAAAAAACCCAACTGCGATTAACAACAAATAAATTATTTACAGTAAACAGCCATCATAGAGTGGCTGCCTTTTACGTAACTCGAACACCGATAATTCCTAATATTTTTAAAAACGGCCATATAGTTAGGGCTGACTTCTGCAAAATAGGTATTGTAATTTTTGTCAAATTTGTTTGCATTTTAAATGAAGATGATTGTTTTTTACAATAAACATTTGTAGACATGGCTGCATTTGACGGCTAATATCTCCGTGATTAATAGAGATATCGACATGGCTGTTTTTGCTAAAAATCTGGCATGTCGAAATTAGTATGGCTGTGTTTATAACTAATTTTTGGATTAAGTGCCATATGGCTACTTTCTGCACAACACGGTCCAATTGCAAAAACCGAGGCCGCTATGAACTATACTATTAACTATCCTCCACCACTCAATAAGTCTTGTTGTCGAAATCTTTCAGTTTCTCAAAAAAATCGGTCAAATCATTCCTTTAATAGGCTTCTTAAGGGCGGGTTGGAACCAAAATTGCCTGTTTTCAATTTGATTTTTCATGAAATTGATAAGACATAGGTATAAAATAAAAATAGTATGAGTAACTATATGATATTTCCAAACTTTTTGTGGAACAGAAACAAAAAACATTAAAATTTTCTCGATAAAAAAATATCACGAAGTTACCTCTAATTTTCACGTATTTTCGATTTGTACATGCTAATGCCTCATAAGATAAAAATTGGATGATTATTTGTATTAACACAAGGCGAAATTTTTTTTTGGTTTTATTTCGAATCCAAGCTTGTAGGACTTACGACGTTCTTAGTTCGTGGAAGAAGCCATCTTCCGTCGCACATTGCAGGAACTTCAAGCATATTTTTGTTTCACAAATCAGTCGGCGTCGCTCTGTTGAGACGAGAGGACTGCGCTCAAATTTTTTGCTGCGCCGATTTATTATTTATTTTCGCAAATAATATTTTCGTAATTTATCACATTCCACAAAAGAAACTGAGAAATAGAAAGAAACACTAAAAAAACACTAAAACCACTTCCAAAACGAATATTAAAAGTGTTATGAATTGATAAATAAATACATTCCGAGGATAAATAAACATATAAAATTCAATGTTGATATTTGAAAACTCAAGATGACATCCATTTTATTTGACAGATTTTTCACTGGTATAGTAGGTACAACCAAAGAGTACATTTTTATATAGGGTACCAATAGCGCCATTGCTCTGTATTGCGGTGAATTTTCTTGCGGAGAAAATTTACAACATAGCCTATTCCACGTTCATTTGAAAGTTCGCACTGGAGATTTTAAATATTATTGCGATTTACTTAGGATCCAAATTCTTTTACTCCCACTTTTTTTGACAAACTTCTTGTAAGGTGACCCTTAGACGAACATTTCAAGCGACTTTTGACCGTCCCCTAAATAAAACTTGAAACTTGTTTAGAATAATACCTAGTATATTATGCAATTATTGAATAAAGGACGGATTTAAAGCGTGGACCATAGAAGCATCACGAGCAAGTGAAGGATTCTAACGATTGAATCACGACCGTAGGGAGTGATTCAAGTGTTAGAATCCTGAGCGACGCGAGTGATTGATGGCCCTCGATACAAATCCGTTTTATTCAGGAGTTGTATACTATACTTTATACCATGACTACAAGATAAAGAACTTGCAACTTCGAGTATGTTAATATGTCAATGTTATGCCTTGTTTTTGTAGTACACCGTAGCATAGAATACGTACTCCAAAATGTCGATGACTTCTTTTTCTTCGACAACTCATTAAAATAAGTTAGGAAAACAGACTCTGAAAATGTTCCAGAAGCTTGATTTTCTTTTTCCCTTTTGCTAAACTCATCGTAGGCTTTGATGTAAACCAGCCTTGATTTGTTGGGTAGCAAGTTTTCTACTATATCGGCCGCCCTCTCTTTCATAAACTCGGGTGTTAACACATCTTCTTCATCACTTGAATGCATTTTCAATTGATTTATAAGTAGAAGTAACACTAAATTTTGTGTTCATACAACTTACAGTATTTAAAATAGCGCCAATTTACTAATGACAGCAAAGAACACAAAACAGTTTTTATTCTAATGCTAAACTTTTTGTCGAAAATGTCAACCAATCACATCGGAGTTTTTTCGCAAGGGGGTTGTATGGCATTGAGATGGAGTTCGAATATATTGATGTGTTCTAAATTCAAACACAAAAACTGCTTTTTACGACTAAAAATGCGTTTTATTCACTGTTTTCAGTGAATAAAATAAGCTTTTTAAAGGGGGAATGGTATAAAGGTAGGTTTTTAGTATATTATTATTAATGGAGTAAAATAAATAAATCGGAAAATTAAAAGAGGTAATGGGTTTATGTGGATAAATGTACTTACGCACATCGTTTGTGCACGGGACTTGAAATTTTTCATAGGGACTCTTGTTGGAAATTGTTGGGGAAATTCTTCTCATGACTAGCCCCCTTTTTATGATGGGGATGAGTAACGGTTGTGACGGATTTAAAATTCATAATGATTGTATTAATGTCGGCATCGCTAAAAGAATAAAAGTTATCGAACTTTTACGTTAACGTTACAAGTTAAAAATCCGGAGTCACACGTGTTAGGGCCATAAATCGAACAGATTACGTAGGTATGACTCCGGATTTTTAATTTGTCTCTCTGTGATGTCTTGTTTATATCTCTTTAGTTAACTTATTTGTCGTAGTTGCGTTTTAGTTTTTACCCGACTACGGCGAAGCAAAAAGGAGGGTTATGATTTTGACCGGTTTGTATGTATTTATGTATCTATGTTTATCTATTATCTCATATCTTCTAAACGACTCATCGCGCCCTCTAGATGACATATCATGAACAACAAAAAATATTTTTAATCGTACCATGTTGGGTATCAAATGAAAGGCATTAGCACATTTAAAAAATATATACAATATTATAAACCCCAAAAAAAAAAATACCAGCGGACAATCAAGACGTTTCGTACGATATCTCGTTTTTCAAACTTTGATGAAGAGTTTAGAAGATATGAGGGAACAGATGAACATACATACCGGTCAAAATCATAACCCTCCATTTTGGTTGCCGTGGTCGGGTAATAAAAGAATTGAAATCTAAATAAGTGCAAAATTCTATAGATTTGAAAAAACCCTAAAGAGACTTGACATGTTTTCAAAGCTACAATGTCAACAGTTACAAACAGGAACCCCAATAAACTTTCTACTAAGGGACTAGTTCTAACAAGCGCCCGAGTCGCGCGATTTATACACTGTGTTTCGGGCGCTCAATAAAATTGTATGAATTCCTATGTAACAAATTATATCAAGCGCTGCCGTCCAAGCGAGCGCCCATGCCAGGCGCCTCATTTTGAGCCTCATTTACGGAGTGGCCGTCGCGTGCAGCGTGGCGTTTCGCGGCGCGTCTGACGTTTTTTCGGTTTACGGTGCGGCGGCGCGTGATGCGGCAGTTATCATCGCACGCGTAAACAAACATGGCAAAATACGATGTTGTCGGTGCCCGCCGCGAAACGTCAAGCATGCAGCGAAGCACGCGGCGGGCAACGCTGCGGCGCACGCGGGGTACTCAATCAAACCGACTAGTTTTAGGTTAGCGAGAGATGGGAGCGCACATGTCGCAAGTTGCAACTCTCAACTTGCGTCTTCGTTGTGGATTTACAAATAAGACTGGAAGAAGGTTCCGCCACGGGCATCGCTTCATCGAGAATTGCCACTGCGTGCGCCGCCGCAAAAAACACTCCATTTCAAGCAAACGCGTGTAAAATCGCTTCTCCGTAAACGCACTCATACAACGCCATATATTTGAATTCAGTGCGAGCCGCGCCGCCCAACGCCACGCACGACACCCCGCGTCTCCGCAAATGAAGCCTAAGCGTGCCTCTGACGCTTGGACACTTTTCCTTTTTCACTATTTTTCCTTGTCGTTTTCTCTGCATTAGTAATAAACTTAAAAGAAACACGGTTCAAACATTACAACAAAATGTGGAAATCCGAATCCTGTTGCGTTTGATTGGGCATCACTTTGCACGATCCTCCAAAGCAAAATCCACGATATAACATTATATTTTTTACTTGGTAACACAGTTTTCCACAAAGACGTCGTGAGGTACAAATTGTACAAGGTCCTAAATAAAATTTGGTTAATTTGAACTTTTTCACGTCAACATTGAGTTTCTAGTTCCAAAACATGAATATGATCTATAGTTCTGAATTCAAGCTTTAGCAAAATAAACTACAGAAGATTAAAATACGAATTCTATAAAAGCCAGGTGAAAAGTTTCTGCTGGCGGGAAGGCATTGTTTTGTTTTCGTCGTGTTTGATGAGAGGGGTAGGTAAGGGTTGCACGGGTGAAAATTGTTTTTTTGCCCTCTTAAATAATGTATATTTCATGGAAAAAAGTTCAGGCGCGAGGCGACGCTCAACTATGTTAACTACTACTAGTTGACTACTGTTAGGGCGCTGCGTTAGGTTTAGGGACACCACCATTAATCAGAAACCTTACTGCACGCCACTGCTGCGCCACTCATGCGCCACTCGTGAGCTTCGTGCAGTAAAGAGCCTGACGGGTGGGCTGGCACTGCTGGCAGCGAGTTAGTAAAGGCGAGGCGGGGTGACGCGGGGCGGGGGTTACGTCTACCACACTAGGTGTGTGCTACGGTATGTCTTACCATGAAGCCACGATCGCCCTTCTCGCCCTTGCTACCCTGAAACGTGACACGCGTGTAGTGCAAGACGAACGCACAGACAACCTGCACGAGCTAGTCGGCATAGCGTCCGACACTCTCATGACCAGGGTCGAGTGCAAAGGGAGCAGAAGTTAAATACTTGTCAATAACTAAGAATATTTACAATAAGACAAAGGTAAAAGAAAAATTAGGGTAAATTAAATGAAAAAAAAATATAGGTACCGGGAATCCATTTTTCCCTGGAGCTCCAGTTAACCCCTGCAAACGAAACAAATAAAATAAATAAAAGCAAACTGAAGCAAAACTTATTGTGTAACTGAAGGTCAAAAGTACTTCAGCTTTCCAATACCAAAATAATATTTTGGTATTATTTGCACAAGGGAAAGCTGAAGTATTTTTTGTTTTAGTGCCCGGTATCTGAGGTATTCTTAGCTGGAGTTCACGCATTGTGCTTTTGCCTTCTGTACATTCTGAAAGGGATCAATAGCTACTGCCGGTTGAGCAGAGGAGCCCAGGCACCGCGCGCGTGATACGCGTGCTGGGCGTGCGACGCGTGTGACGTGTGCGACGCGTGCGACATATGCGTGGCGTGGCACGCGTGCGTACGTACCGGAGGCCCGGGCTCGCCGGGGTCGCCCTTCTTGCCTTTCTTGCCGCGCTTGCCGGGCGGGCCGGGCGGACCTGCAACCAACAACACACACTTTTTTAAATAAAAACATACATATGAAGAAATAAAATTTATAAAAACTAAAACCCAACTATGACAGAAGTGACAAATAAAAGAGCAGGCCCATTCAGCAATAAAAAAGGGGATAAACAAGACATCATAGACAGAGAAAAATCACATAACAAGGTGTTTCAAATTACATTTTATTTAATTTTATTGATTTATAAACAATTTCCATTTCACCTCACAAGCTCGGAAAGATTGTGCTTGTCATTCGAAATCTGCGTGGAAAAGAGCATTTTCCTCGCTAGCGTGGAAAGAGTTTTTAAAATTCGAACCTTTCTATTCAACAATTTTCTACGCACGACTGAATGCATCAATACTTATTTTATGTCAGAACGCCAACCTCATTTTTAGAATAATCGCACTGGCCAGCACGAAAAAAAATCGCTCAACGCGCCTAAAGAAGTTTTCACATAAAAAAACCTTATACAATATAACATTATTTTTTCTTTATGCTAATCTCGGAAAAAAAAGTCAGCTGTTCCATACATTTGTGTTCACTGAAATCGACAAAATGTATGGAACAGCTGATTTTTTTCGCGATTTCAAGGTTGGTCCCATGGAAAAAGTTGTTCAAAATGATGAGTACAATAACCCCTTTTCGGGTTTAGCATAAAGAAAAAATAATGTTGTATAATTTTTTTCTGTATATTCAATTCACTTTCCACCATTTGGGTTTGTTTAGCAGTGCAGAGTTAATGCAAGCGGTACATAATGCCGAATTGAGCTTTCTTCCGGAAAAATTGCGCGAAAAGTACATAAAAGCTTAGGTACAATATTTTTGTTCAATGCATGGAGACACCTAGCATTTTCTTCGCTGTCGTGAGGTGAAAAGTTGTGTGTTTCGCTCGGCAGCAAAGTTTTTCTGGGTCTCGTACCTTTTTTTTGGAAAAAGTTTTTTTAAATAAATTATGCTCACTTTATCGAGGAGCTCGTGGCTAAGTACTCTCAGCCGCACGGGTCGATCCATCAGGTTAAGCTACGCTTGCCGGAGTTGGTCCGTGGATGGGTGACCATCTTAGCTAGCCCTTGGTCCTGCCGTCATTCGTGGATTTTTGACGGTCATTATGGGTCGGCTCCATGCAAACGTAGAGATCACCAAAAACGGTGCTTTAATTAAATATCGAACATTCCTGATGCATAGCAGCACACTCTTCGACGATATGTCCGGTATTCTTCCGGTGCCCCCTGTGCCAAATGCTCTTTTCATAGAACTCCTCCTTATTATTATTAAAAAATAAAATTTCCCGCGTAATGTTAGCGGTGGCGTGTGCCTGGCATGGCAGGTGGCAGGTGGCTCGAAGGGGCTCGAAGTGGCTCAGAGACTGTGTCGGTACAAATCACCAGCACATTATTGAGTCATTACTGCCCTCTCAGAATTTTGATAATCGAGTTAATCCACAGCGAGGGGAAAAAAATATGGCCCTCGCCCTCGCAGCCCTCAAGAGGAATTGTGCGCAAATTGAGTTAGCTTTGTTTAAGCGCCATTTCGCTTCAAACTTCAGAAAGTAATCTTGTTTTTATTGCGCGGGGTCAATATTGAGTAGTGTCGCGGTGCAAAGTGAAAAATAACTTTAATTTGGAAGTCATTGTGTTTGGTTCTGTATTTTCGTTGCGTCTTCCGAATTAAAGTAATTTTTCACTTTTTAGTGTTCTTTTTTTGGAAGTAGTTAGTGGAAGTTTAGTTTTTTATTTTTCACTTTTTAGTTTGGTTGACCAAGGTTTTGAGATGCTTCCCTTTTTGACACCACACCCGTAGCTCGTAGCCACGCCGTCTCACTTACCTACACGTATTAGTCCATATTATGTTGAAAACTGTTGAACCGATTTTGGTGAAACTTGCACTGTTCCTTAAGTTGAAGTATGTAAGCCAATAAAAAAAAACCGGCCAAGTGCATGTCGAACCACGCACAATGAAGGGTAGTTGGGATAAATTTATTCAACAAACTAACTTGTGGAGCCTACGTAGCGGTGATAGATTTCCTTTTAATTTCGTTATACCTGCCTTGATTTTTTTCACACATCCAAAACCAACCATTTAGCTGGGAGGAGCCCCCCCCTGCCAGCTAAATGGTTGGTGACTTGACTCTAACAAAAATTTGCACCTTAAAGCTATTTAATATTTCGTAAACGGATCCCTGAATCCAAAAATGGTTCCGACAAACTCACATTATTTTTACACGACTGCCCAAAAAAGAGTGTAATTATTAATAATATTTCGTAAACGACCTTTCCTACGATACTATCTACACTACCTGTAGGGGAGGTACCCTAAAAATATAATTTCTTACGATTTTTTTTACCACTTTGCCGGCGTGATTTATATGTATACCCATACGGGCATAGCCTCGGTAATAGTCCCGTTTTGCCCTTTGGGTACGGAACCCTAAAAATGGTCACAATCCGACTAATAGTTTCGGAGAATATTATATTATGTGAATATATTGCAGTTCCAATAATATTACATACTTATGTACGTGTCGAATTGATTACCTCTTCTTTTTTAAGAAGTCGTTTAAAAAAGGATGAATTTACACACAATACATTTTGAGTAGAAATGAAAAATCGATGATATCGAGAATATAATAAAGAAAAATAGAAGAAAAAAATAGTATAAAATAAAACAAAGATAGGAATAAGATTATTATTCCTATCTTTGTCGTATTCATATCATCGAGTTTTATTTGAACTCAGATACTTACTATGTTTACATAAGTCTATGGAGGTATTGGATATACCAACTGGGAACATTTCTCCCTTATCGAAATCAAAGCCAGCAAGCGTTACATCGGCTGAACGCAACGTTAACGTCGCACACATGCACCCGTTGCCAAAAAACGCAAGAAACTCGCGACGTTAGCGCAACGTTGGCGCTTTACCACTAGAAACCTGCGCTGTTGGCGTTGCGCAGACGTTGGAGAAGCACCAACACTCGTAAAATGCCAGTGGAATAGCGGCCTAAGGTGTCCATGGAATCTCTGGTACAAAATTGTCCAAAAATTAGGAATTAGAACAAACAAATTTCGACTTAGGCATTTTGCATAACCGCGGCCTAATGACGAATCATACAATCTGCCCGCGACATATACACAGGGCGGAGGTGTAGTTTTGGCATGCTTCACTTTATTGTTCGCAGCGCTGTCTTTATTTTTTTATTTGGTCTAAGAGAAGTGTCTTACTCCATGTTGTTGTTTTTAGTGTAACGTATGACGGCGGTTGTAGCGCGCGCACTTCCTGCTTGTTTAGTTCGCAACACTCTCGTGTCTCAACAAATGGCTAAAGTAACGAATACAACATGCTAATAGCCGAACTTGTGCTGTTATTGTTGCTAAACTGTTGTTTGTCGCGAACAGTTTCCGTGGCAGCCGGAGGCGCGTGTCGCTGAAGCCACGGGGGGCGGCCCACTTCGCGCCGCTTTATGAAGTCCCGTCTTTCATAATAATGTTATAATCGACAATAAGAGAGCTTGCTATTAAACACTAATTACGTTATTGTTAACTAACACCACAACCTAACACAATTACTATAAAAGCCTTGAATGCCGTTTGTAAGTTCCCGCCGCATAAATTATAGGTACTTTATGTTTTTAAAAGCGTTTCGTGAAATGGGGTGACACGGCGCTCCCTCTGAGAGTGTGTGCCCTGGTGCCAACACCTTCAGTCCTTTAGTTAAAATATTATATTTCGTCGAGAACTACTTATACTTACCTATACTCCGTTGGTTTAGGTAGTTAAATTCAATCAATCTGCCTAGCCTTTTGCCAACTATGTTGCAGCTGAATACCAGTATTTTACATGGAGCGACTGCCTGTGCCTATCTGACCACCACAACCCAGTAACTGGGTAATACGATACACCTTGGTAAGACTGGTTGTCAGACTTTCGGGCTTCTGACGACCCGGGCTTGTGTTTAGGTAGTTAAATTAAGGTAAACAAAAAAGTGATGAAAGAGTTGCCAAGTAACTGACTAAGGGTGGATTCGACCAAACTCGAATTTATACACGAGTAATTATCTATTCCACGATTTTATTCTCGAGTAAAATTAACAGTCGTTTTTCCATGCAATCTTACGTATAGCTATAGCGGAGTGAATGTGAACGAATATAATACCCGGCAAAAAACGTCCAAACGGGACGGTGCAGAAGCATAACTCATCTCAACTCTACGGGGGGTAAGGGGGCACACTTACCATCTCAGTGCCCCAAGTCAAGGCTCTGACAACCGTCAAATGGCGGTATAACTATTTCTATATAAAACTTCGCAACTAAATGGCGCAGACTAGTGACGGGCAGCAGCATCACTAGTGCGAGAAGTTGCGATCTGCGATCGCCAACCCGCATGCCCAGCGCGGCGATTATGGGCAAAACCTCCAATGACAAGCCAAAATCAACCACGGCCCCCAGTTCCCGGCCGCCTTGCTATTCCTGATTTTGGCGGCGGTCACGGTAACGGCAAGGTAGGGGGTGCGGAAGAATCCCCGGGTTACGAATAACGGACGCATGTTACGGCTTGACGAACACCTAGTGCAGCTAGAAGAAGAGCTCGGAAAAATAAGGTGGCACATTCTTGGGTTGAGTGAAGTCCGAAGACAGGGGGAGGACACAATAACCCTCGAATCGGGCCACATTTTGTATTTTCGAGAGGGAGACCATCTATCCCAGGGCAGAGTCGGGTTCCTGGTAAACAAATCTCTTTGTGATAACGTTGTGGAAGTCTCCAGTGTCTCGAACAGGGTAGCGTATCTCGTAGTGAAGTTAACCGAGAGGTATAGCTCAAGGTTGTTCAAGCGTACGCACCGACCTCGGCACACTCGGATGACGAAGTGGAGGAAATGTTTGAGGACATTTCCAAGGCCTTGCATTCCATCACTAAGGCCCACTACAACGTTCTCATGGGGGATTTTAGCGCTAAAGTGGGAGTACAGAATTGCAGCGAATCGGTAGTAGGATCCTACGGGTTTGGCAGTAGGAATCATACCCCTATGATTCCTACTGCCAAACCCGCTGCAAATGCTTGTCAACTTCCTTGAGAAGGAGGGGCTTTCCTTGATGAATTCCTTCTTTAAAAAACAGCCCCAAAGGAAGTGGACGTGGCGAAGTCCCGACACTATGACGAAAAATGAGATAGACTTCATCGTAACTGATAAAAAGCATATATTCAGGGATGTCTCGGTGATCAACAGGTTCAATACCGGCAGTGATCACAGACTTGTTCGAGGCTCTCTGAATATCAACTTCAAGCTCGAGCTTCAACTCGTTTGATGAAGTCTAGGCTCCGTCCAAATATGCTCCAAACTATGTTGGGATCTGAAGCGTTCCAGTCAGACCTGGAGAACCGATTCGCTGCCGTGGAATCCACAAATGACGTCGACCAGGCGTTCGACCAAATGGTGGAAATCCTCAGGGAGGAAGGTACGCGATTTTGCAAAATGGCAAGAAATGGCGGCGAAAGGGCAAGAAGTCGAAACTTTCGGAAGAGACTCTGAAGCTTATGACGGAACGACGTGAAAACCCACCTATCACTTCGTCAGAACAACGGGCACTCAACAAAAATATTAGAACATTGGTACGACGTGACCTACGACGCTGCAATACACGCTCTATAGAGAAAGCGATTGAGCAAAATCGGGGGTCGAAAGTGTTCGTCCAAGCACTCGGGAGGAGCCACCTGACGAAGTTGAACACATCTAGGGGGGATACCGTCGTTTCTAAGCCGGAGATCCTTTCAGAAGTCGAAAACTTCTACGGCCAGTTGTACGCATCTCGACCTGATCCCGAAAATGAGGATTCCAGAGCCACCTTAACCCGCCATTTCACGGAAGACCTGCCAGAAGTCAGCCAAGATGACATCGAGGTGGCTCTTAAACAGCTTAAAAATGGAAAAGCCCCTGGTGAGGACGGGATTACGACTGAGCTCCTGAAAGCGGGAGGAAGTCCTGTACTGAAGGAGCTTCGGAAGCTTTTCAACTCTGTCTTGTTCTCTGGGAGAACTCCAGAAGCGTGGCGAAAGAGCGTGGTCGTTCTATTCTTTAAAAAGGGTGTTAAGACCCTTTTAAAGAATTATAGACCCATTTCGCTCCTAAGCCACGTATATAAGTTGTTTTCAAGAGTCGTCACGAATCGTCTAGCGCGAAGACTCGACGAGTTTCAGCCGCCAGAGCAGGCCGGGTTTCGAGGAGGATACAGTACCATAGACCACGTCCACACAGTGCGGCAAATTATACAGAAGTCCGAAGAGTATAATCGGCCCCTATGTCTTGATTTTGTGGACTATGAGAAGGCTTTTGACTCTATCGAGATCTAGTCTGTTTTGGAGTCTCTGCAGCGATCGAGTCTTCTCGTCGAGTATTCCGCAGAGCCTAAAGACTAAAGTCTTCAACCAGTGCGTCCTGCCTGTCATGACTTACGGAGCCGAAACGTGGACACTCACGGTACGGCTGGTCCATAAATTCAAGGTCGCTCAGCGAGCTATGGAACAAGCTATGCTTGGAGTATCTCTGAGAGATAGAATCCGGAATGAGGTAATCCGGCAGAGAACCAAAGTTGTTGACATAGCTCATAGAATAAGCAAGCTGAAGTGGCAATGGGCCGGACATATTAGCCGTAGAACCGATGACCGTTGGGGTAGACGTGTTCTTGAGTGGAGACCGCGAATCGGCAAACGTAAGGTAGGACGCCCTCAGGCTAGGTGGAACGACGATCTTCGCAGGGTGGCTGGTAGCAGCTGGATGAGAGCTGCCGAGAATCGAGCTGAATGGCGTGCAATTGGAGAGGCCTATGTCCAGCAGTGGACTGCTATAGGCTGATGATGATGATGATGAGTGATTTCTTAGTATTTCTATCTCCGAAACTATAAACGATGGAAATATAATGATTTTTTCGGACGTCGATATCTTTGGTTTTCAATTTTCGTTTTTTGCCACCGACTTCCGAAATTAAAGTTATTTTCCACTTTTTAGTGCTTTTTTTGGAAGTCGGTTGTTTTTTTTTTGTAAAGTTTTTATTTTTCACTTTTTAGTTGTAGTACGTAGGTACTACAACTAAAAAGTGAAAAATAAAAACCCACACAAATTAAAACATCGTCCATTGTTATTTTATCTGGGAAAGTACCTAGATGACTTTCCTGATGATAAGAACCCTTTTTATGTTATGTTTAACTTTATTTAATTGCCAATGAAGTATACCATCGTATCGTATATTGTATGTAGATTAGTGTTTCAATGCATTTAGCTAGGTGTCGTGGTATGAAGAGCGTTGTAGCGTTATTGTGTGGAGAGTGCTCAGAGTCGCGCTGTGGCCGAGCGAGTGTCGCGGTGTCGCCAAGAGTCGCGGGTGTTGTCGAGTTCCACAAGGTCTTCATGGTACACAGCTAGAGGACACTTCGTCAAATCTAAGAAGCTTTGAAGAAGTGTCCTCTATCTGTGTACAGTAACTAACGTAACGTGCGGGCGTGTCTTCACTCCCGCACAGTTTTTAAACCTTGTGGAGGAGGTTGTGAGATGAAAATAGTGGACATTCTAAAGATATTCTTTGGAATTTAAGATAGTAGTAGTATGCTATTGTATAGCATTATTATTAGCTACCACTAAACTCCATTTGAAATAAGATTAGACGTATAGATAAGCCTTTTTTACATTCCGTTCAACCGATTTTGAATTCTATTGCGTTGGTGGCATGACAAATGGCAGCCGCCGTAGATAGTTGGCATTGTGTAACTTTTTTTGCTTTTAATGCTATCCTTCAGTCTACTGTATAGAAGTCAAAATCGGTTGAACGGACTGTAAAAGGGTTTGTTTTAATGTCTAATCTTATTTCAAATGGGGTATAGTTCCTCTAATGTCCAGTACCCTAATTGCGTAATGCACGATCGGTCAGAATTGGAATCGGTTTGAAACAAATGTCTAATCCATTGCTTCATAAGTTCGAAAAAAAATCTGCCCAACAACGTAACAGGTGTGGTCGCGGTACTCACTGTAAAAACACTACTACAGAATATAAGCCAAGGTTGACAAAAACTAAGATTAAAAACTTTTATTTATTTCGAACAGCCCACCCCTCGAACAGCACTTTTCGGTCGCAGAATCTTCAAAGCAGTAACAAGTTGTCGCAGTTTCGTAACTGCTTCGTAAATAGTGACTATGTGGGGCTTAGTCTCTATGTGTTCTAACAATTCGCACATAATTTGACCGGAAAATATTTCAGTAACTATAATTTATATAGTATTTGTGTTCATACTTTACAAAATACAATAGACGTAGATATATTTAGTAACCTATTCCGCTTGACTATTCTTCAAGAGTCCTAAAAAACCCTGTAAGAAATCGACACGTGTTTCACCTCTCAACGAGGCATCCTCAGGATGACGATTGACCAATTGCAAACCACACCGAGCGCTGGACGCAAAGCTTTGCGTGCAGCGGACTTTTTAGGACTCTTGAAGAATAGTCAAGCGGAATAGGTTACTAAATATATCTACGTCTATTGTATTTTATAATGGATTTCCGCAAAGTCACGCCTGAACCAATTAACTTTCATACTTTACGTTATCATTTGCGTAGACTTATTTTTAAACACTCACTGTTCAGTTTGTAACATGCTTACAACCGAGTCAAAAATGTGTAGTAGCGGTGTGGTCACCAGTTATTACAATAATAACTTAACATTTATATTTACATGAGGGGTCGTAAGGTCTTTACCTATGAAATTGCCGTTCTGCAGTACTGGCCATTTCAAATCAAAATAATTTTTGTTTGGCTAAGAATTCTAATTTCAAATTAATTTTATTTTAAAAACATGGATTTTTTTTCTCCAAAAGTAGTCATTTCTTTATTGATTAGTGTTACATTTTCATCGCATTTCAATCTTTTTCGTCATCATGGATACGTAAAAAATTCGAGTAATTATGGAATATGAGTACCGTCGTGGCAGCAACGCGGCACAAGCGGCACGCAACATCAACGACGTTTACGGAGCTAACACAACAAACCAACGCACCACCTGTTATTGGTTTCGCAGCAGCTTTCGACGTTAGCGTCAAAACAATATTGGTCCATTTGCGTCAAATTGGCAAGGTAAAAAAGCTTGACAAATGGGTGCCCCACGAACTCAATGATCGCCAGCGCAAAGTACGCGTCGAGACGTGCCTTGCACTGCTCAACAGACACACAAATGAAGGAATTTTGAACCGCATTGTTACCTGCGATGAAAAATGGATTCTGTTTGATAACCGCAAGCGCTCAGCAAGTTGGTTGGATCCTGGTTCAGCACCTAAACAATGCCCTAAACGAAAACTTACCCCTAGAAAAGTGATGGTCACTGTTTGGTGGTCTAGCGCCGGTGTGATTCATCACAGCTTCTTACCAAACGGGGTGAGCATTACTGCAGATGTGTACTGTGAAGAACTGAACACAATGATGGAGAAGCTGGCGCATCTCCAACCAGCATTGGTCAATCGCTCGTCTCCGCTGCTCCTGCACGACAACGCGCGACCTCATACTGCACAGCAGACGGTCTCCAAGTTGCAAGAACTGGGGTTGGAAGCTCTCCGTCATCCGCCCTACTCACCAGACCTTGCGCCTACAGACTACTACTTTTTCCAGAATTTGGATAACTTCTTGGCGGGAAAAAAATTCAATACCCGAGAGGCAGTACAAAATGCCTTTGAAGAATTCGTTGCCTCCCGTCCAGCTGATTTCTTTAAGAAGGGCATCAATAAACTGCCACTGCGATGGCAAAGATGCATTGATTGCATGGGTGATTACTTCGATTAATACAAATAAAAAATTCATGAAAAAAATTCGTTTAAATTTTTTCATACAAAACGGCAATTTCATAGGTAAATACCTATTATTACGTCATTGTTACTGAACAATATAATTATTACTAAAACATGCATAAAAAGCCATCATACGACACTGTTTCTCAAACTGTT
The DNA here is from genome assembly GCA_948473465.1 of Lithophane ornitopus. Lineage (NCBI taxonomy): Eukaryota > Metazoa > Arthropoda > Insecta > Lepidoptera > Noctuidae > Lithophane > Lithophane ornitopus. The sequence continues at coordinate 149,298 of OX419623.1, forward strand.
TCGACAGGACAGTGATCATTTGATCACTTTTGTCGAAACTGTTTGAGAAAAATAATTGCAGTTAAAAATGAGTAACGAATCCGTCTCACATCGACTTTCTACAGAAAAGTAAACAAATTATTGGTTCCACAAAATTTTTCTCCAATTATGTTTATATTTGTTTAGATAATTAACAGATATTTCATTGGCTTACTGTAGAAAGTCGTTAACTACAAGAAGTCATTCACTGCATTAAATACACCATCGTACTCATCTTAACGAGTTCTATAAGAATCAAAAATTATTATATTTCCATTTTTTATAGTTTCGGAGATAGAAATGCTAAGAAATCATTATCTACTATATTTGTTGTTTGTTGATGAATAGATTCATGCTATTTTACATTTAATTTTGATATTTTGAGTTCCTGATTTGACTTAAATTATTAACATAAAAACTCAAAACTCAAACTCAAAGCATTTATTTCAAATAAACCAATTACAGGTACTTTTGAATTGTCAAGGGGTCGGTCAGTCAAAAAAATGAAGCTAGTTGCCCATTCCAAAGCGTAGTAGGTTCCTATGGAGAAGAACGGGCAAGAAACTCCACGGACACTCTTTTAAATCAAAATTTTGTTACAATATATTGGTTACATCATTCATTTGAAATTAAACATGTGAGAACAATGTAAAAAAGAAAAAAAAAAGAGACGTGCACGTTAAAAGCGTCCGTAAAGATAAAAAACAATTCAAAAATTAAAATAAATTAAAAATAAGCCGTGGCAGCTTAGAGATGACCAGTCCCTACTGGCGGCGCCCGTTCACGAACATGACGCATGGATCAGCACCATTCAGCTCAACCATTTTGAAGGGAACTTAATGATCCAACACACACGCCACCACCAGCGAGACATTTGAGTGAGCATGACATACTCTCTGGCGCCAGGGCACATTCAAGTCAATGAACGACGTACCTAGTAAATGGTAGCTTTAAGGTAAGTAAGTACATAGTGCTCATATGTGCTATGAAATTATACAATACTAGGAGATTGAATTTATACAATGTCAAGTTAGTCTTTACAATATTCAGCAGCTCCAACAATATTTTCGAATGCCAATCAATTAGTTTATGCGTCCTTGTGGAGATGGAGCAGCGCTAAGCCAAGCATTTTTGTCAGCGATGTAATCCCCCAATTTATAATATGCTTGGCGGCATAGTGTGCGTTTTACCCAAGATTTAAATTTCGTTTCATTCAGTTGAAGTATGTGGGGAGGTACTTTATTGTAACATTTTAAACAGTACCCCATGAAGGATGAGTCTACTTTAGCCAGTCTGAAACCCGGTTGAACTAATTGAAAAAGAGGTGAAAGACACACTTATAGGACTAGAAATAGGGACCATTTCTAGTCCTATAAGTGTGTCTTTCACCTCTTTTACTAAAAAGACTTAGATTTTTCCTTACGTACATGATGTTTTCATAGATATATTGACAAGGTACCGTCATGATGTTAATATCTTTAAACAGTTCTCTTAGAGAATCGTGCCTGCGGAGCCCATATATTGCTCTGATGGCTCTTTTCTGCAGAATAAATATAGACTCGATATCTGCAGCCCGTCCCCACAATAAAATACCGTAAGACATGATACTATGAAAGTAGCTGAAATAAACTAGCCTCGCGGTATCTACATCAGTAAATTGACGGATTTTTCTCACAGTATATGCTGCTGAACTTAGCCGTCCTGCAAGAGATGTTAAATGAGGACCCCATTGCAGCCTTGAGTCGAGGGTGATCCCCAAGAAAACAGTTTTATCGACGAATTCTAATTTCTCCTTATCCAATACTATGTCACAATCACTACTTTTAACATTCGGTAAAGCAAATCTTATGCATTTAGTTTTTTTCCCATTTAATACTAAATTATTAGCAGTGAACCAACTATGGACCTGCAGTAAGGCGTTATTTACGTCGTCTAAATTTGATGCACGTCTATTTATCTTAAAAATTAATGAAGTATCGTCAGCAAATAACACCATTTGTGGTTGGTTTTTTAATAAATGGGGTAGATCATTAATATATACTAGAAAGAGGAAATGACCCAATATCGAGCCCTGTGGAACACCCATTTTTACTTTTAAACCGATTGAATGGACATCATTTATTTGAACTTGCTGTTGTCTATCGTCTAAATAAGATTTTACTAAACTGAGCGCAAGTTTACCTAGTCCGTAATGCGCAAGTTTCAAAAGTAAGGTTTCGTGATTTACGCAATCAAATGCCTTGGAGAGGTCACAAAAGATTCCTATGGCATCTTGCGCCTCCTCCCACGCTGTAAATATGTGTTTTAATAAGGTGACACCGGCGTCAGTCGTACAACGTCCTTTGGTGAAACCATATTGCTGATCGTGTAAGATTTGGTTGGTGTTAAAATGATTAAGCATTTGATTTAGCATTACCTTTTCGAGCACCTTGCTGAATACCGGCAACACGGATACTGGTCTATAATTGTTGGTGTCTTTACTGTTCCCAGATTTAAAAAGAGGTACAACTTTACTATATTTCATTAAATCTGGGAAGACTCCTTGATCCACACACAAGTTAAATATTAAAGCTAAATAATAATAATAATAATAATAATAAATTTATTCAAAAAATAAAAATTGGTAAAATACATTGTAAAGCTTAGAAATAATGTAGGTATTACAAAGTATGATGCCTGTACTAGGATAAACCTGTATCACAGGCGGCATTAGTTCTTACGATTACTATTAGGACAACTGATTTCTTAACAATATTTAACATAAGTTTTAAAAATAGTGAGATAGCTAGTTAATTTACTATGTTATAATTTACTTAAACACTAATAATTAAGCTGTTTGCACTTAGTTGCACGATTACGATTGCGTCTGCAGTATCATTAACTGGGTTAAAACAAATATTGCATAAATCAATCAAGGCTACATTAGATTTTTGAAGCGGTCGACAAATGACAAGGTAAGTAGGACAGCGCAGTGGCCAGGGATATATGTTGAGTCAGCTACATGAGTTACGGAAGTCAAGCCTTGAGTTATGACGCACTAGGTGCCCTCATAATCGATGGAGTTAATATATCTGAATTCTGCTATTTTCCTAGCAGGGCATTCAGGGTCTCCTGTTTTGTGACCACTAGGCTTTTTAAAGCGTAAGCAAGTTGCACATTTCGGAATGTCTGCTTTCTTATCGCATTCGGACAACGAATGGCCTGCGTCACCGCAGTGACCACACGTAAACACGATCTCTCGGCAAGATTTTGCTGCATGGCCATATTGTTGGCATTTATAACACCTTGTTACCAATGTAAAGTCCCTGACAGGACAGGACGTCCAATTTATAAAAAGCCTTGATTGAGGGATTAGGGCTTTCCGTATATCGGCTGAAACTTCAACAACGTAGTTACAGGTCGTAGCATCTCTCTTCCCCGATTTGTGGCTTAATTTTATGAAGGTCAAGAAGGATTCCAAGGACATCTCTGGTAACTTGTCGGCTACGTTTTGTTCGAAAATGCATCTGAACACCTCATTTTCAGCCAAGGAAGTCGGCACTCCTACAACCACGATCCTAGGTTTGCGCTTGTTGGGCTCGGCGGTGGTAAGTCCAGATAGAGAGAGGTGAACTGCTTGCTTCAGTTTATCAGTGTCATCTTTCGTCTCGGTACTGATAATTACGCCTCCATTTTTTGTATTCCGGACACCTCGAACGTGGAGCTTCATTTGCTCGGGCCGTATGATTGTTTGCACGAGTTCTTTTGTTTGGACACTTGTTTTTAATTTATCATTGGGATAAATGGCAATAGAGCTTAGATTATTGGGTCGAACGAAATCATTTGCTCCCTTCTTCACCATATCGGCAAACGAACCATTTCTCGTAGATCCAGAATCCTTAATTGTCTGCTTGAGTTCCGAAATCTGTTCCATTAGGTCGCGTTTTTCTTGAAGGTCATCAACCACATTATACGCCTGAATGGCTTTTTGTTTGAGAGACTGGTATAGGACTGCCATTTGTGAGGTGCCAGATCCTACTTTACGGCATAGGGTAGAAATTTTCATTTTCTGCTCCGAGTTGAGTTTGCTTTCCGCGGCAATAGCGCAAACTTCATTTAAGTTCTGTTCGATTGCTGACATCCATTTCTGAATCTCAGGCGTTGAAATAACTTCAACCGTCTCCGACTCAAGGGCTGGGTTTTGCGTCGTCATCCTCGACGGCGAGGCGGTGGGGTGCATTGGCCCCCTTGGATTAAAGGGGCTGTTATCCATTTTGTATTTTTACGATTTCACTATTTCGTGTCCATTATTCGCTAAAACTACACACTTTGCAAAATTACAGTTGCATTACGTTAGTAATGCACTAAAGGAGGTCACTATTTTTAAAGTAGGTAATTATTAAATATTGCTATCGAGCACGTCTGTACACTGTGAATGCAGAACGACTGATCCATATCTGATAAATATGGTGCTATAGTCTCAATTATGGATGCACAAACTTTGATAGATAATCCCCATAGATCTTCGGTCAATTTGATTTTTATTTGCCGAAATGCTTTTATGACTATCATTGGGTTTATATGTTTAAATTGAAATTCAACCGGGCCGCCTGGATTGTTCGCTCTTAATAAATCAATTGAAACACTGGGTGAGGAATTTAAAGCTTCCGTCGTTTTAGAGGGTATATTAGTAAAGAAATGTACAAATTCCTGAGCTACTTCTAAGTTAGAACTTATGGCACCACGTGAAGTCTCCAGTGTGAAATCAGTGTTTCGTATTTTTTTCCCATTAGTTTCATTATTTATAACTTTCCAAACCGTTTTTATTTTATCTTCTGCTGATTTGATCTTGTTGCTGATATACAGAGCTTTAGCTATTTGGCAGGTATTTCTAAAAAAATTGGAATATGTAGCAACATACTTGTTGAAAGTTTCAGTATTTATGTGAGGCTTAAGGCCATACAGCTCGAACAGTCTTTCCCTACTTCTTATCCTAATACCTCTAGTTGCCCAGTCACTAAATATAAAATTAGGGAAAATATTTTTTGTTTTCTTTTCAAAAGTTTTATTGAATTCAGTGTGCACTACTGAAAAGAAATCCTCATACAATTTGTTTGCATCGTTCATAACATTTTAGTAGTTAAATAATTTTGATTTGAATAACTTTTAGCAAAAACAAAAACCGACTTCAAAAAAAGGACACTAAATGGTGAAAAATTACTTTTACGTATTTTTTTTTTATTTTTCACTTTTTAGTTGTGGTAGGTACCTACCTCACACAAATTCGAATACCACTACCTGTGTAAATATCAGTGACGGAGTCACTTAAAATGTCATGGAGATAAATTAAGTGGGAAAAATACGTAATATTGAAGCTAACTGGAAAACTACACCAGCAAAGTTAACCTCGGAAGCATGGTCTACCAAACAAAAACAGAATCATCAAATTGGTTTCATAATTGGCAAAGCAAAAAAAAAAAAAAAATGTATTGGTTAAAATATTAAATAAAGAGTTGTAATGACTTCTTACAAAATATGAAACGAAACGAAAACGTAACGTGCATACGAAACGTATAGGTACTGCAATAGATTTTAAACATACTATTGTATAGAAGTCAATAATGTAACTTAGTTTTGTTGATTTAGTTTGCATGAGTTATAATAATTAAACTAGATAACTTAAATTATTTCGGAATAAAATATCAATATTATTCGTCCAATATGCATGGTAGTCACATTATATTGCATTTTAGCTATCAAAAATATTCAACTTATTTATGTAATTTTGACTGAATTTGTGCCGATGAATATAAATACTGATTCATCGAACATTTTTTGAAATCGAAGTGAAAAAAGATTATATTAAATAAATCGTCAATCCTGGACAAGTTGTTAACCTGCATCTCCTCGGCAATCCGGGTGAACACTGGCATTTCCATTATGCTACCAAAACACAGACGAGGGACAACTAACAGAATTAGTTAAAAATATTAATACAGCATCATCAGAATACATTTACTTATTACTACAGCTTATCTTCCAGGCCGCACACCAAATAATGTCTTCATCATTTAAAAAACAAGAAACGAGTTCTGAAATGCCTGGTGACGAACAGTTTAGTTCCAAACTGCCTAGTGCCGGTGGACCAAGTTCCGTAGTGTTAAACGTGCAATTAGATGCCGAACTTTTGAGAATCGCTGGAAACAATAAACCATTTTGAGAATTCGGTAACTTTATAACTATTATAACTACTGCAGGCTGGTTTCACGTCGACATCATTATGTCGACACAGTCTAGTAACTTCCTGACCAGTTGTGACTAGAGTATTTTCTGTATTATTTATAGAAAATATTCTATTCACCATTTTAGGGGTATGAGGAACAGAACTATTAGCACTGTATTTCGAAAATATTGTAAAAGACATTTTTTTTTTTTTTTAAGTGTAACTGCGCAGTTTCTTTCCGGCTCTTCTCCATAGGAAACGACCAATTGGAACCGTGCACCTAGCTTCTGACGTTTCATAAGTGCCCATGTAGGCTTATGTGACTGTTCACTCATCCACCATAGAAAAGGGGGGATCCTCCGACCGGGTGTTATGTCTGGCGGGCAACTGCCCAACGATTGATGTCGGATTCTTGTCTATTATGTCCATTGCACGGTAAACTTTTAATTGCGCGATGCAGGATTTATGTGACGTCAGGATTTTTGTGTGACGTTAGATCTTTGATGCGTAGTTCGCATGTGGCGATGTAGATACCGCCACACAATTATTGGTCAGGTCATTACATTTTTTAATTATTTACCAGTTATATGGTTTATTTTTTATTTCATAACATAAAGTTTGTATTAAATCTATTAATATTTTTCGTAGCCGCCTTAGGTGAAATAAAACTTATCGTTAGTAAATACCAACTCGTGCAGCAAATACTAAGTATTTAAGAGTTGTGGGCCAGCTGGCGCACAGTGGCGACGCCCTGCGGGGACAAAAATACCGCGCAATAACGATAACTTAAAAGTTTAATCCGCACGTTGCACCCGCATCGCTCCGCACCGCTCCGCGCCGCACCGTGCCGCCTCTCACGGGACGATTTCGCCACTCTACTCGACTTTTTATTATTATTACAAGCTTTATATTAGCTCGCTCTGTTCGTATGTGTTTCCGGTTAGGTACTCCAATTGTCATCCATAAAGCACTTCCTGGCATCCGATTGTGCTGAAACTTGGCATACTTGTATAACTACCGAGACATTTTGAAAATATTATACCATGGAGCTGGTCTGATGATGGAGCCGGAAGTTGGTCATAGGAACTCCTCAATCAAACAAGGTAGCGACATCGTGTTTGGACTCATTGTATTGACAAGTGCTATTACACGAGATGTTGTCCAGAGTCTGACGAAGGAGCCTTAAGGTGACCATAAGAACTCCTCAACCAAACGATATAGCACCATCTTATTTGGACTCCTTGGATAAGTATTAACAAGTGCTTTGACACTAGGTGGTGTTTAGGGTCTGATGATGGAGCCGAAAGGTGGCCATGGGAATACCTCAATCAAACAAGGTAGCATCATCGAGTTTGGACTCATTGGTTATGTGCTATTACACAAGGTGGTGTCCAGAATCTGATGATGGAGCCGGAAGTTAGTAATAGGAACTCCCCAATCAAACAAGATAGCATCATCGTGTTTTGACTCATTGGTTATGTATTAAAAAGTGCTTTATCACTAGGTGATGTTCAGGGTCTGATGACGGAGCCGGAAGGTGATCACGGGCACTTCTCCAGTGATCCAGATAGCCCCGTAGTGATGGGCTCGTTGAATTTGTTACAGTAGAACAGATATTAGAAGGGATAGAAAAGGTATTTAAACTAGACGTGGGGAAAGTGTATCATTTTTGCGATTGGATCATTCGCATCTCGATCACTTAAACGATACGAAACACTGATATGTTTCATTTGGCTCATTTGGATCATCGGCTCAAAGGATATAAAATACAGAATGTTACGTATACATTACAAAAAAACGACCGTATAGTATTTGATACGTAAGCGCCTTAGTGCTCATTTTTACGTGCACTGATAACGACTACGAATGCACAGAGTAAATTTGAACGAAAATCTGTGATTGTATAAGTGATACACATCTCATTTAGTATCTCTTTCTAACTACCTTCTGAAGGAGGCGCCGCTGACGCGTGCACTCCGCACGCTCAACCTCATAGCGAGTGAGACAGACCTATTCTGTTGTTCTCTGAGTGAATTCACAAGGAATGCTTTGTTTGTTATTAGTTATAGGTATTAGTTATAAGGAACAATTATGTTAAGGCACATTTACCGCATTGGTTAGCTGTAAGGGTAGATGTATGATGATAAATAAATAAATAAATAAAACTTTTATAGATTGTAATTATGTCGCTGGCTCACTCGCGACTCGCGAGTCAAAAAACTCAGTGTGTCTTAGTCTCCCTCTCTCGCTCGCTCACTGCTCAGTCGCCTCGCGAGCGACGCGTCGCGCGGAATGAGCCAGAGCAAAGTAATGTTTCAGATCCAAATGATGCGTTTAAAACGTTGTTACTGAACCAATCTTTTGAATCACTTCAATGATCCGGATCAGTGAGTCGGTTCCGTAAAGACTTACGCCGTTTGAGGTTTTCTGCACCTGCAGCAGCCGCCCCAGCACAGCCCGCCGTGCTAGGAAGATGGGATGGCGCGAGGGTGTCGACACAGGTTGCATCATCATATAAATAAGTCTGTTATATCCACGTCTACTGTATTTTTTTTAATTTAAACGTTTTTTATGCATGAGAATTGACCTTCAGGCGGCTACAACTAATGTGTGTAGTCTCACTACAAGAAGATGAATGGAGCCATGATCAAACTATGGTGGTGGTGATGTTCGGCGAGTATGAATCAGAATGCCTACTTAGGTAGACACCAGAACAAGTGAAGGTGTCTAAAAGCGCTCGGATTACCCTCGATAGAAATCAATTGACAGGGAAATGGGGGGAGTGTTTACTTGCAATCAGCATGTGGAACCGTGCGGGTGCTATAAAATAAAAGAACGTAAAAGTTCGTTACGTTCTTACAAGGAACCCTTATAGTTTCGCCATGTCCGTCTGTCTGTCAGCAGGCTTAGCTCACAAGCTGAGCACACAAATTACTTTGGCATCACGCCGACAAAGTGGTAAAATGAAATAAAAAAGTGGGTGTGTGAAAACCATTTTTCGATTCAGGGATCCGTTTGCCAAATATTTTTGATAATTTTGATGATTGACAAGTCAGTCAGTGACAAAATTAAGAAACTTTGACCTGCAATAGTTCTTAAGCTATAGGTTCAAATTTAATGTAATTTGGGAATATACCTAGTACCTAGTTAATACTAAGTTCTCTTGGTCACAAAAAATGTTTCTAACCTTATCCACAACGAAGTTACTGCAACACCGAAAATGTCCTGAACGGCTTCGAGAAAAGATGGTGTGGCTGTGCCTTTGTTTGTTTGGCTCAACTTGGCGAGGGCACTGCCTGTCCCCAGATTAATTAAGAACAGTAACTTATAACATTAATCGAATGAACATCATTTTTGTGGACGTAAATCTGGATAAAACAGATATTTAAACAAATTCTAATGCTAAAAAGTAAGTAAAGCATGAGACGTAAATGTCCTAGATAAGCCTCAAGCTTAGATTATTTTATAATCTAAGGCCTCAAGCTTTTCCAAAAATATTAAAGTTGTTTACGTATGTTTTATTTAATACTTCTTAGTTCATTAAAATTTTTACTCTATTTTATTTTGTAAAGAGTTTTTTTTTTGTGCAACTGATTCGCACCCGCCAATTTCACAATTTGTCCAAACAGATTGTTTTCAGAGCAAAATTCAATTCAAATTGATCGTTCGCGTCTCTGGGCGCGCACATAATGAAAGGGGCTTAATACGGTATCGGTAAACATTAGCATAAAGTATTCGCAAAAATTGCGTTCCGGGGTTGTGGCAGGCGGCGCGGAATCTTAATATCATCCCCTCCCGCTCTCGGCGCGGCGGCCCGCAAGCCTCTCGCACCGCCCGCGCCCGCATCGTAACGTTTCGTCTGCGGTGACTACAGTGAGGGAGTCACAGATAGCTTAGAAGGACCACGACATTTTGTATAATAGCTTAGCCGGCAAACATCTTCAAAAAAAGGGCGCAAGAAACGGAAGGCGGGATGAACTGCAGCAATAAACACGATTCGTCCGTAACACACTCACCATCCCAATCCCTTCCATTTTGACAATTCAACAAAATTCATTACGGTGTTTACGTTTTCGAGCAGACAAATATATCAAACATATTGAAGCAATGGATAATGTTTATGTTTTATAGACAGAATTAATGGGATTATTAAGGTGTGTCCAAACATTGAGCGGCAAAATCTGCGCGGCAACCGCGCGCGGCCTGCCGCGCTTTGTTTGAACTACTACCGCGCGCTAACGCTTCTGTCTAGCTATCGCGCACAAACATTTCTAGCAAACATTCGTCGGTAATTGTGTTTGGGCGAATTATAAGCAGAGATACGACACATGCAACCGCTTTCATGCCAACTGAAGTGCGCAGCGTGTCTCGGATATGCCGCGCAGTATTGCCGCGCAAACATTCGTCGGTTTAGTCCACACTATACTCCATTTGAAATAAGATTAGACATTCAAACTAACCTGTATAAAGTCCGTTCAACCGATTTTGAACTTCTATACCGTAGGCTTAGGGATGGCATTAAAAGCTAAAAAGGTTACACAATACCAACTGTCTACTGTAGCTGCCATTTGTCGTGCCACCAACGCAATAGAAGTCAAAATCGGTTGAACGAGCTGTAAAAAAGGTTTATTTGAATGTCTAATCTTATTTCAAATGGGATATAGAGCGCGGAAGAAATGTGTCCTGAAAACGCCGCGTGTTGCTGCCGCGCACTTGCCGTGCAATGTTTGGAAACACCTTTACTGAGTTAAGAAGGTGTTAAGGCTCCCGCAGACAGACGCGACGCGATACCGGTAATTGTTCTACCGTGAAGTTTTCATAGGATTTTTTCCGCCAGTGTCGCGGCACGCCATCGCGTCACGCTTGTCTGCGGGAGTCTCTACAATTGGCATGCTGCTATTGAACAGAAGAGAGCGCAATATTTTCGTGCATTTAGGTACATTGTGATACAAGTGGAAATTATGCACACACGTTTCATACGACGTTTTTCAACACTCTTGCAAGGACAAAAGAGGGCTTGTAAGAACTTATGCTACATTAACGTAACTATAGAGATGATACATTTAGATTTATAGGGGTTTATTTATAAACGTTGCCTAAAGTTAAGTAATGATTAGCGACTGTTTAACCATACATTTTTGACGTTTGAACGTCACTTAACTTTAAGCAACGTTTATGAATATAGGTACCCAATAAAGTTCAACTGACCTTTGTTGCCAGGTACTGACTATCCGGAGCTTCGTTTAAAAACTTTTCTACGTCCGTTTTGGTGACAATAACTACTTTAAATTTCGTATTTTTGATAATAATTAATCACACAAGGAAAACATTAAACACTTGGAAAATGGCGCGCTGGTTTTGTTTTCCATAGGTAGATTTAGTTGTAAATAAAGGCACTGGCAAAACCGTTAGACAGCCTATACAAAACAATATATAATTTGATGAAATACTAGGTAAATATATCATATTTTATTTATTTACACAGTAGGCATAAAAAGGCATGAAGTCTCTTTGAGGAGATTAAAAAAAGAGCAAATCTCTGCTCACGTGAGAGAATGCTCATAGTATAGGATAGTTCATATAAATTCCATGTAGATAATTATAGTATCCCACTGACCTGCCCATGGGTTTTTTTTTACCATAACTAAACGCCCCTGGTTTTCCTGGTTTCTTTTTTATTACAAAAACTTGCTTTTGACCGCTTGCCTTTGGTAAAAAGCTTCACCAAAGTCAATTTCTATTAAATATAAATTTCATGTTGCCATGTTGACATTTCATGTTACTTACTAATTCCATACCCACTGCCATTTCATTACTCCGACTAGTAAATAGTTATCTGTGGCGCACATTACCGCACTAGTCAATCGGTCTAGCCTTTTCCCAACTATGTTGGGGTATCGGCTTCCAGTCTAACCGGATGCAGCTGAATACCAGTATTTTACATGGAGCGACTGCCTATCTGACCTCTATAACAGTAACTGGGTAAAACGATACCCCTTGGTTACACTGGTTGTCAGACTTTCAGACTCGTAACGACTGTCAAAAATCCACAAATGACAGCCAGGACCAACAGCTTAACGTGCTTTCCGAGGCACGGAGGAGTCTCGATATGTGAAAATGATCACCCATCCATGGACCAACCCCGGCAAGCGTAGCTTAACCACATGGATCGACCCGAGCGGCTGTTATTACTTAGGCACGAGCTCCTATCGAGCACATCACCGCACTAGTGCAGTAATATAAAGTAAAAAGCGCGATTACTTAATACACTGCATTATGAACTTAAAAGCGGTTTAATAAGAGCCATTTTACGAGCAAGTGTGTTGAAATAGTAAATTGTGATACGAGTGTGCTCTTTTGGTTATTACAGTCGAGGCGGTATTAATAGCGCGAGCCGCAGGCGAGCACGATAAGGTAGCCGAGCGTGTAATAATCAATACCCACGCGTTTCATACGACGTTTTTCAAAACACTTGCGAGGAAAAAAAAGACTTGTTGTAAGAACTTATGCTACAATAACGTATCTATAGAGATGATAGATTTATAATTTATAAAGTTTAACTGACCTTTGTTGCCAGGTACTCACTATCCGGAGTTTCTTTTAAAACTTCTATGTCGGTTGGTGACAATACTTTAAATTTTGTATTTTGATAATAACTAACCACACAACGAAAACGGTAATAAATATTTATGGAAAATGGCGCGCTGGTTTTATTTTTCCATAGGTGTAAATAAAGGCACTGGCAAAACCGTTAGACAGCCTATACAAAAAAAAAATTGAATAAGAAAAAAAAAAAACTCTAACTAAACGTAACATGGCGGAGTCAAATCTATTTATTATTATTTAGGCTCTTCTCCCCTACGAGAAATCGTCATTTTTAGGGTTCCGTAGTCAACAAGGAACCCTTATTGTTTCGCTATGTCCGTCTGTCCGTTTGTTCGCGGCTTAGCTCAGAGACCGTTGGTACTAGAAAGCTATAATTTGTTATGGATATACATATAAATGACGCCGACAAAGTGGTAATATTTTTTTTAGGGTATCTCTCCTACACGTAAAGTGGGGATGGTTTTTTTTTCTCGTCAATCCCATGTTGGAAAGGTCGTTTAAAAATAATTTGAGTTTGTGAAAACCATTTTGGGATTCAGGGATCCTTTTGCGGAATATTAAATTGCTGATTTTTGTTAGAGCCAAGTGCCCCCCCACCTGCCAGCTAAATGGTTGGGTTTGGGTATGTGAAAAAATTCACGGCAGTAGTATATATAGCGAAATTAAAAGGAAAACTATCACCGCCACGTAGGCTCCACAAGTTACCGAGTAATAATCGACCAACTTAAATTTGCAGTTGTAAAAACAAGTTTTTCAACTGCAATGTTAAGTTTGTTATATAAATTCATCCCAACTACGGAACCCTTCATTATCCATGGTTCGACATGCACTTGGCCGGTTTTTAATAATGATTTTAACCACACACAAAAAAAGTTAACAAATATTTATGGAAAATGGCGGCTGGTGTTATTTTTTCCGCTAGCGATGCGCGCGGGTGTAAATAAAGGCACTGGTAATACCGCCGAACAGCCTATATAAAAATATAATAATGTTAATAATACATAATACGCAAATGGGGTTAGGGTTGTGAACAATATAGACTAAAATTGCCACAGAAACTATAACCCTTATAATAGTACACATAGAGATTTATTCCGCGCGAACGCGGAGGCATACGGGCAGGCCAGCGCGGTTCGTCGGGGCGGGTCAAGTGGCCTGCGCGCGTGCCACCCGCGGTCTTACCGGAAAAAAGCGCAAGTCTCTGCTCGGGTGTAAATAGAGAAAGCTCATTTATTAGTACAACCCGTGCGCATTAACATGGCACCTGGCTCAACAACGTTTGTAACTCCTCGCCCGTCCCCCCGCCCTCGCCGTGCGGGGAAGCGGGGGGCCACTTCCCCGCACGGCGAGGGCAGGGCGTGACGCGGGAAGCGGGGGGAGTATTGAGTTCTGAGCCAGGTGCCATGTCGCAATGGTTGTAGGATAGTTCATACTAATTCAATGTATAGTATCCCTCAAACGTTTAGGTATGCGTGGGATTTTTTTTACCATAACTAAACGCCACTGGTTTGCTTATGGTTCTTTTTTTTTAAATAAAAACTTGCTTTTGAGCACTTGTCTTTGGTAAAAAGCTTCACCAAAAACAATTTCTATTGGATAAAAATTCCATGCTGCCATGATAGTACTTACTAATTCCATACTGTCATGTCATTACTCCGACTAGTAAATATTAATCTGTGGTGCACATTACCGCACTAGTGCGGTAAAATAAAGTAAAAACACGCTCCCATAATACACTGCATTATGAACCTAAAAGCGGTTCAATAAGAGCCACTTTACGAGCAAGTGTGTTGAAAACAATATTGAAGCACTAGGTGTATTTTTTTTACTGTAGCCGCTTTTGATAGGAGAGATTGTTATGTTGCTATAGGAGTGGGTCTTCCGTCTGTCTGTCTGTCGTGTGTCGGGCACTTGAGAGCGGTCGCGATTATGTGCAATTTTGTCAACGGGTTCTGAATGTCGCTGCATTTATGAACAGAGTGTGTCTGTGTCTGAACTTCATCGCTTTCAACAATGATGCATGCAGAGCATGGAATGGCTTAACCCCATTTGAAATAAGATTAGACATTAAAATAAACCCTTTTACAGTCCGTTCAACCGATTTTGACTTCTATATCGTAGGCATAAGGATAGCATTAAAAGCAAAAAAAGTTAAACAATACCAACTATCTACTGCGGCTGCCATTTGTCATGCCACCAACGCAATATAATTCAAAATCGGTTGAACGGAATGTAAAAAAGGCTTATCTATACGTCTAATCTTATTTCAAATGGAGTATACTACATAATTATGTCTATAGGCAAATATTTGTGCAAGGTTTTCAAGTCTGTCAGTCTTACGCTATTTTGCCAAAATATAATGGATTATAATAGAGTGTTAGTGAGTGGCAGTATGGAGCAAATGAGAACGAATCACCCCGTATTATGCTTACCTGCACACATATTAGCGCAGTGCCACAACAGCGCACGTGAGCCACTATTCTGCCCACTTGCGCGTGTTGTGTGTCACTCTCGACACAGGCGTGCAGCGCCGAACTGAATGATCGTGTTATAGTTTTAGTAGGGTTTCTCCTTTTTGTTTGGATTTTGGTTAATACCTAAAATAACCTGATTAATCTTTCTTTAAACTCCGTCACTGTGCACGCGGTTCGGTTGTTCAATTCATTTCCGCCTGACATTAGGGACTGCCAAATTGTTGCAATCAACAGTTTGGCAGTCCCTAATGTCAGCCGTTTAAAGTCAAAGAAAGCAATCTTACCTCTTCGTCACAGTTGTAGATGTATTTATTTATATTTTAAAATAATAGACGTCGGTTATTACATACTTAAACCTTCCTCGAGAACTACTCTATCCATTGGTGAAAACAGCGTGAAAATCGGTGCAGTAGTTTTTGAGTTCGTCGCGAACAGGACGACAGACAGACGCGGCGGAGGACTTTGTTTTATAATATGTAAGGATAAGGATGATTGTATACCTACCTATATTTTAGTGATATTTATTTTAGAAGTTTATTCTCGTATTGTATTTTGAGGTAAATATACCTCAACATACATCAATGACTGTTTTTAGGGTTCCGTAACCAAAGGGTAAAACGGGACTCTATTACTAAGGCTATGTCAGTCTGTCCGTCTGTCCGCAGCTTAGCTCAAAGACTGTTGCTAGTACCAACTGTCTTTGAGCTAAGCCGCGAACGAAAGCTGTAATTTGGTATGTGGCTGTAATGTGGTTAAAAAATAAGTAAAAAATATTTTTTTTAGGGTACCTCCCCTACACGTAAAGAGGGGATGGAAAAACATTTTTGGATTCAAGGATCCGTTTGCGAAATATTAAGCTTTATAGTGCTAATTTTTGTTAGAGTCAAGTGCCTCCCCCCCTTCTACCAGCTAAATGGTTGGTTTTGGATATGTGAAAAAATTCACGGCAGTAGTATATTTTACGAATTTAAAAGGAAACCTATCAGCGCTACGTAACCTCCACAAGTTACCGAGTAATAATCGACCAACTTAAAATTTTGCAGTTGCAAAAACATGTTCTCCCATACATTCTGTATTTCAACTACAATGTTTTTGTTGGATAAATTATTCATCCCAACTACGGAACCCTTCATTGTGCATGTGCGTGGTTCGACATGCACTTGGCCGGTCTTTTTAAATTATTTTTTTATTTTCCCTCCCACAGCCCACATGTAGGTAAAAAAAAATCCTTAACCGAATTTTACAACTACATAAAAAAGTATGTGGAATGTAGTATTTAGATGTAGGTTTAACTAAACAGGTACCTACCTATATTCCACGATTTCAAGAGATGAAAGTAAACAAAAATAATTATAATGTTGATAATTATAATAATACTAGCTGCACCCCGCGGTTTGAAATAAAACTCTGATAGATGTCTTAGATGCATGTATCCCAAAATGTAGACTTAAACTAAAAACAAAACGTAATAATTTTTGGCTAACCGTTGGTATTATCTTGTAAAAATATAATAATATAAAAGACTATTAAAAGTTTTTTCGTCTAAAATTAATAATCAAATAATAACGAAACACTATAAACAAGATCTGTAACAGCAGCAAAAAAATTACATTACATAAATAAAATGAATAAATCATCAAATAAAGTTAAAACCATGTGGAAAATTGTAAAAGAACGGACAAACAAAAAAACTAAAAAAGAAAAACAAAATATAACGCTACAAACAATAAATCTAGTCAGTGAACCTAAACAAGCAGCTAACGTTTTCAATAACTTTTTCGCGTCCATTGGGGAAAATACCACACACACATCAGGCAGTGTACAGAGAGACCCATCAGTGATTAACCCTACTGAAAACACCATGGTTCTTACCCCAGTCGACGGATATGAAGTAAACCAGATCTTAAAGAACCTAAAAAATAAAAACAGCCACGGCATAGATGAACTCCCTCCGACTCTGTTCAGACAGTGCGCTGATGAACTTACATTACCGTTCTATAAATTAATAAATCAATCCTTCGAAGAGGGCACTTTCCCCAATCAACTAAAAATAGCTTTAATAAAACCTATCCATAAAAAGAACGCAAAAACAGATCCAAGTAACTATAGACCAATTTCTCTTCTTCCTACAGCATCTAACTAAAGTCTTCGAAAGAGCAATGTGTGATCGTGTATATTCCTTTTGTGAGAAATATAAGATTTTCGATGACTGCCAAAATGGATTTCGAAAAAACAGATCTTAAACGCTAGCTGTTTATAAATTCATCCAAGAAGCATTAAATATTATAAATAATAAACAATATGCAATAGGGATATTACTCGATATGCCTACGACAAAGTGCAATATAAAATATTATTAAATAAGCTATACGGAATAGGAATACGCGGGAAAGCCCATGACTGGTTCGCATCATATTTAAAGGATAGAGAGCAATTAGTTGAGATTGAATATTATAATCAAAAAACAAAAGAAGCACAGCTCATTCGATCTGCTGTTAAATCAATACACGCTTCAATTCCCCAGGGAAGTGTTATAGGTTGCTTCCTTTTCCTCATTTATATAAATGACCTCCCCAAAACCATAGACGGGCCATGTGTACTGTTTGCGGATGATATCTCGATCCTGACTTCGTGCCAAACGAATGCTAATTTAAATGTAGAACTTACGATTATTCTTGAAAAAACTGAAAACTGGATGAACGACCATAATCTTGAAATAAATTTTACCGAAACCAAACTAATGGCGTTTCAACCCTGGCAGAAAAAGCAAATAAATATAGATTTTACTTTCAATCAACATAAATTAGAAACAGTTAACAATTTCACTCTCCTAGGTTTAACAATAGACACTCATATTAACTGGAAAACGCATATACAGACAGTAAAATCAAAAATTTCAAAGTTTTCATATGCTCTCCGCGAAATAAAAAAGATTACAAACCTAAAAACCGCACTAGTCACATACTACGCGTATGCCCATGCTTGGTTTAGTTATGGCATCATCTTATGGGGAAATAGTACAGACGCTCCCTCCCTATTTACCCTGCAAAAAAAGCTAATACGAATAATTGCCAATATAGGACAAACCGATAGTTGCAAGCCTTACTTTCAGAAACATAAAATTCTCACCTTGGTTGGCATCTATGTGTTAGAACTATGTAAACTGGTCCGTAAATATCCAGATTCTTACAGCACACGGGGAGGCATACAAACAAAATATTCGTTGCGCCTAAAATTACATTCATCTAGTCCATATTCAATGTCAATAAGAATATATAATAAATTACTAGAAGACATAAAACAACAAAACAAAACCAGTATATTTTTAAATAAATTAAAACAATACTTAATTAAAAAAAGCTATTATACAATACAAGAATATCTTACGGATACATCCAATAATAATAATTAAAATAACAAAAATAAATTGTAACAAAATACTTAATAATTAAATTAGATACATTAATAACAATGAACAATTTTTAAGCGAGTAATGAAACAGCAATACTAAATATAATTAAATAAATAATAAATGAATAGATAGACCTGTACTTATACAAAATATTAATAGAATAAGTAAACTAATGAAAATATAAATACACAAATACATAGATAATATGATACCGAAAAACGTAAAACGGATAAATTCAATCCAATAATAATTACGCATAATTATGACTCCCTGATATATTCTAATGAGTAAAATAATAAAAATAAACTATACCATAATACTTAAAATTATACTACATTAATAATAATAAACAATTTTTAAGCAAGTAAGCAATATTAAATATACTTAAATAAATAAATAAATGGATAGACTTGTGTATAAAATATTAATAGAATAAGTGAATGAATGGAAATATGAATACATAGGTAATAGGATATAAATAATTCTTAATTAATATCAAGAAAAAATTGTAAAGAGCTCCTCTCTCTACCTATTTAAAAATTTGCTGTGCCCGACAGGGTCCATAATTGTTTCTATTATTTATTTTTTATTTACCACCTGTATTTTGTACATTATGGATTGCAATAAACGATTTGATTTGATTTGATTTGTTTCACCCGCATAAGTCTCGATCCCGTGAGAATATCGGGATAAAAAGGGGAAATAATAAGTGCAGCAACAAAAGTTTTCTTTAACATCTGCAACCTAGCGTCTTTTTTTGTATGAAGGCAACGATTTTATAGAACAGCTTCTATTATATTAATACATTATCTTTACTCTTCCGACAGAATAGCAAAAAGACAGCGTCAATTTACGAACGTAAATTAATATGACTCAGAGCTTCCGATAAATATATTTACTTCTGAATTGATAAGTCAGCGACTAATGTTGTAAGTGGGCTACTATTAATATTTGAATATAATAGAACCAAACTATAGATTAGGCTAAATATTTTTACTCGCAAAATAGGTTAGGTTATTATTTGATGACAATTATAAGGTCATTTTATGTTTAATTATAGTTGATTCACTCATCAATTACTTATGCTAACGTATAAAAATATAGGTGAATATAGGTGGTGATAGTACGTTGAAATTATTTTATAGATGCAGTTGATACACATAATGGCAACGCGTAGACTTATCACAAAGGACATTGTTGTAAATGGCCCTAGGACCAACAGACATCTGACGGGTGTAGGCCCCACTCGCCCCTTGGATGTTGCCCCTACTTACCTAAGTGTACCCACTCGCCCCTTTGAATATTAGATGGCCCCAGTCGCCCCCGATTATTAGTAGGTTAAAAGTACATTCAGAACTCTAACTTTTTAAATATTATATTAAAATAAATATTGTTTTCTTAAAACTTCAATCAAAACCTAACAAAATATACTAGGCTTGCATGAATTTGGATGAAAGGAACACAAATAGTTTATAACTAAGAAATAAAAACCGGCCAAGTGCGAGTTGAACTCGCGCACGAAGGGTTCCGTACCATTATCTATAAAAACGGCAAAAAAATCACGTTTGTTGTATGGGAGCCCCCTTAAATATTTATTTTATTGTGTTTTTTAGTATTTGTTGTTACTGCGGCAACAGAAATACATCATCTGTGAAAGTGTCAACTGTCTAACTATCACGGATCATGAAATACAGCCTGGTGACAGACGGACAGACAGACAGACAGCGGAGCCTTAGTAATAGGGACCCATTTTACCCTTTGGGTACGGAACCCTAAGAAGTACTAGGCTTGCATAAATTCACGTTTAGTTACACTTGGACATAAGTAATAAACTTATTAGCAAATATCGCAAAACGCATACCTTCCACATTATAATACGAACATAGAAAGATAAAGGATTCATACATATACGACTCTCATACGACTCTCTCAACGGGTAACATATTTTACCAAACGTTTTGTTTCCAACTTTCCAACAAAACGAACCTTTCTTTTTCATAGGTCCAATACCTATGAAAAAGAAAGGTTCGTTTTGTTATTATCCCGGTATTGTTGTTATTAGCCCGGTAGCAAAAACTATCACAAGTGTCACGAGATTGTGAGATTACAGATATAGTTATTAGAGTAATCAATCATAGCGTTATTCATAATGTGTGCATTTTTCTGTCTGACTGTACCTTTTTTGGTTAAATTTCAAAGGAAATGCCGCAAGGGGCGAATCGATACATCAAAATAATTATTTAAATGTCAATTTTCCACTCGCCCCTTCGTAAGGGGCGAATCAGTACAACAAAATAATAAAAAACGAGGTGAGTGGAATATTTTTATCAAAGGAGCAAGATCGAAGGGGCGAGCAGGGCCCACACCATCTGACGTAGATAATAATTATAAATATATTTTTCACCTCACAAGCTCGGAAAGATTCTGTTTGTCATTCGAAATCTGCGTGGAAAAGTGCATTTTCCCCGCTAGTGTGGGAAGAGTTTTTAAAATTCTAACCTTTCTATTCAACAATTTTGTATACCATTTTTCTATTGGTCGACTGATAATACATTAATACTTATTTTATGACAGAGGGCCAACCTCATTTTTAGAATAATCGCACTGGCCAGCACGAAAAAATATCGCTCGACGCGCCTAAAGAAGTTTTCACATAAAAAAACCTTATATAACATTATTTTTTCTTTATGCTAATCTCGGAAAAAAAAGTCAGCTGTTCACTGAAATCGACAAAATGTATGGAACAGCTGATTTTTTTCGCGATTTCAAGGTTGGTCCCATGGAAAAAGTTGTTCAAAATGATGAGTACAATGACCCCTTTTCGGGTTTAGCATAAAGAAAAAATAATGTTGTATCATTTTTTTCTGTATATTCAATTCACTTTCCACCATTTAGGTTTGTTCAGCATTGCAGAGTTAGTGCAAGCGGTACAGGCAGTACAAGCGGTGCCGAATTGAGCTTTCTTCCGGAAAAATTGCGCAAAAGTACATAAAAGCTTACAATATTTTTGTTTAATGCATGGAGACACCTAGCATTTTCCTCTCTATAGTGAGATGAAAAGTTGTGTGTTTCGCTCGGCAGCAAAGTTTTTCTGGGTCTCGTACCTTTGAAACCCTCGTAACGCTCAGGATTCTATAAACAACAACTATAAACAACTTTGCAGCCTTGCATAACAAATAACTATGAATAAACAAAAAAAAATGCTACCATCTTTGACAGTTAGATTTGACATGACAATGTCAATTAGTGATGCCCAATCTTTCATTTCACACACATCGAGAGCGAGATTACTTGAGTTGACCACCTGCTCACGGACGTCATACGCATCCGTACGTACTTTCCTTTTCAACCTTTATCGCTCTAGGATAAAACGCTTTTGTAGTGACTTGTGCGACGTTTTTATTGGTACCATACCTACACCTTAGGTGCGAAAAGAATTCAACATCATTATAGGTACCATTATTTGGTAGGTACTTGAGTTTCGCAAGACATCAAAGAAACGTCGTCCCGCCTGCACAATTTTAGATAATATTTTAATTACCAATGTAGAGAATGAATGAATGAGAAAATGTGTGTTTTTATTTGAATTCAATCTTACATTCTGGCGCGATTTCTACAAAATGCTAATGCGATCTAGGTAAGTAATATGAATTCCTACCAAAGTATTAATAAACTAGCTGCCCGCCCCGGCTTCGCACAGGTAGCACAAAGTACTTATCTACGGTGGTGCTACCCTGCCTGCCTACCCTACCTGCCTACACTACCTGCCTACCCTACTTGCCTACCCTACCTGCCTACCCTACCTGCCTACCCTACCTGCCTACCCTACCTGCCTACCCTACCTGCCTACCCTACCTGCCTACCCTACCTGCCTACCCTACCTGCCTACCCTACCTGCCTACCCTACCTGCCTACCCTACCTGCCTACCCTACCTGCCTACCCTACCTGCCTACCCTACCTGCCTACCCTACCTGCCCTACGCTACATTTTTTGTAAATAATGATGTGTTCTGCAAAGTCTAGTAGTACTTTATTTTATTCTATCATCAAAGTTTTCGCAGCACACGCGATGTAAAGAATATTTTGGGTATTTTTTTTACACCTTGGGTTACATTATTGGAGTTTTAGTAAGGATCCTTATATTATATTTTTTTAAATATAATATAGCCTATGTCACCGGGGATAGTGTAGCTTCCCAACAGTGAAAGAATTTTTCAAATCGGTTCTGTGGTTTCGGATCCTATTCAATGCAAACAAACAAACAAACAATCAAATCTTTCCTCTTTATAATATTAGTATAGATAATATAGATATAGATGACAGCTCAAAAAACATTAGGTCAAAGTCGTTTGCATTAAAGTTATATAAATATGTACTTAATTACCTACCTACCTATTTTTACCCGACTTCGGCGAAAAAAAAAGGAGGGTTATGATTTTGACCGGTATGTATGTTCATATGTTCTATCTTCTAAAGCACTCATCACAATTTGACAAATGAGGTATCGTTGGAAGCGTCTTGGTTGTCCGCTGAGATTATATTGAATCAAGAGAAACTAGAATTCGTCGATAAAACTGTTTTCCTGGGGATCACGCTCGACTCAAGGCTACAATGGGGTCCTCATTTAACATCTCTTGCAGGACGGCTAAGTTCAGCAGCATATGCTGTCAGAAAAATCCGTCAATTTACTGATGTATATACCGCGAGGCTAGTCTATTTTAGTTACTTTCATAGCATAATGTCTTACGGTATTTTACTATGGGGACGGGCTGCAGACATCAAGTCTATTTTTATTCTGCAGAAAAGAGCGATCAGAGCCATTTATAATCTACGCAGGCGCGATTCTTTAAAGGAACTGTTTAAGGATATTAACATCCTGACGATACCTTGTCAATATATCATTGAAAACATCATGCACGTAAGAAAAAAATTACATTTTTTTAGTAAAAGAGGTGATAGACATAATTATTGTACTAGAAATAGGGACCTATTAGTTCAACCAGGTTTGAGACTGGCTAAAGTAGACTCATCTTTCATGGGGTATTGTTTAAAATTTTACAATAAAATCCCTCCCCACATACTTCAACTGAATGAGACGAAATTCAAAACTTGTATATAACGCACACTATGTAGGCAGGCATATTATAAGTTGGAGGATTACATCTCTGATAAAAAAACTTGGCTTAATGCTGGTCCTGCTCCACAACCACAACTAACTAATTAACATTCGAAAATACTGTTGGAGCTGCTGAAGATAGTAAGACCATCTTTGCATTGTATAAACTCAATCTCCTTTGTATTATATAATTGCACAGGTGTGAGTACTATGTACTATAGAGCTACCATTTACCGGGTAATTTGTCTTTCATTGACTTGAATGTGCCCTGGCGGCTGGGAATGTCATGCTCACTCAAATGTCTCGCTGATGGTGGCGCGTGTGTTGGATCACTTAGCTCCCTTTTTAAATGGTTGAGCTGAATGGTGCTGATCCATGCGTCATGTTCGTGAACGGGTGCAGTCAGTTGTGACTGGTCATCTCTTAGCTGCCATGGCTTATTTTAATTTTTGAATTGTTTTTATTTTATAATTGTGGACGCTTTTAACGTGCTTTCTACATTGTTCTCACATGTATAATTTCAACATGAATGATGTAACCAATATATTGTAACAATAAATTTTAACGCCAAAAGAATTAAAAAAAAAATTAATCAATAAAAACTAAAACCCAACTACGACTAAAAAGGTATAAACAAGGTAAAAGGTAAAGGCCAAGGTAGGTAAAAGACTTCACAGACAGAAAAATTTAAAATCTGGAGTCACACGTGTTAATACATGGAACAGATTACGTGTGACTCCGGATTTTAAATTTTTCTGTCTGTGAAGTCTTGTACCTACCTTGGCCTTTACCTTTTACCTTGTTTATACCTTTTTAGTCGTAGTTGGGTTTTAGTTTTTATTACTTAATTTTATAATATAAAAACTAGAAGATTTCCCAAATAAGTAAAATGCTACTTTTACTTTATTTAACACCAAACAACATAGGTAAGTACGTAAGTAAGTAAATGTTATAAATAATCTCTTAGCTTCACTAGCAACATACGAGCAATAGAAATAACATTGGTGACAGGCATTTACTAGCATGTAGTTCTAAGTAGGTGCCTATTGTAAGGATTTTTTCTTACTAAATATAACCTCAAATCTTCGTTTTCTATTTAAATATATGCTTCCTGCGAGTTGTCCGTCTTCATGGGTAATTTGTAATTTATAATTTAGAACACGGAAAATAATTATCCTTCGCTGTTAATTGATGGGGCGAAAGATGTAAGGATGCAGAACAATCTTCTTTAGTTGCTTTAGAATTATCACCATGCTGAGTCATATTTACATTAGCTTGTTTTACAATATATGGTGGCTGGAAAAGCATTTATGAGACGCTAAAAGTTTGTCGCTGACCTATTAATTAGGCAACTAAATTTATTTAAAGACGAGAATGACATTTTAAAGAAACTGCGTTAATTACGCACCCGATAAAAGTGTCCTGTGTACTTTTCCAGATCCCATGTGCCAAATTTCATTAAAATCCGTTCAGCCATTTTAGCGTGAAAGTGTAACAAACAAACAAACTCACTTTCGCATCTATAATATTAGTTTGGATTAGAATGTAGGTAAGTAGGTAAACAAAGTTTTTTTTCTGTTGCAGATATTTCCATTCTCCCGCGCTATGCATGGAGTGGCGCAGCCAACCCTAGTGATCGCCGCGCCATTCGGAAGCTAAGCACAAGCAGTCACGAGGCGGTATGTCTAACTACAAACAGATTCGAGACCATTTGCATACATTTACATTTCTTCAAGTCTGTTAAAAACAATGTCTTCCCTGCATCGTAGGTACGTACGCTCAGCGTAGATAATTGCTTGCGAGGGTTATTGTGCGCACACCCTTATTACGAGTCGTTCTCGGCGTGGAGAATCACAAGCTGTCGGAATATTAAGTGCGACAACGAGGGACGTGTTCATGTTGTCACAGCCGCGACCATGCGGCACATTTTGATAACCAGCGAACATTCCACCAAGTGAGAGCTGTGGTTATTGCAGCTGCAGTTGTACGTTGGGTATTGTGGCTTGCCTGCGGACACTTATTTGGGTATTTTTAAGAAAAAAGGCTCTTTATTCAGACGCCACCGCCGGTAAGAAAGGTACACACCTTTATACGACCTCTGGCCACCTGGAAAATCGGGAAATAAAAATTAAAAAATAAATAAATAGAAAGCTATAATTTTGTATAGATATAGGTACATATAAACGACGCCGAAAAAGTGATAAAAAAAAATTGTAAAAAATATTTTTTTTTCGGTTATCTCCCCTACACGTAAAGTGGGGTTGGTATATTTTTCTCGTCAATCCCATGATGTGGGGTATCGTTAGAAAGGTCGTTTAAAAAATAATGTGAGTTTGTGAAAACCATTTTTGGATTTAGGGATCCGTTTGCGGAATATTAAGCTTTAAAGTGCTATTTTTTGTTAGAGCCAAGTGTAAAATGCGCCCTATGCCAGCGGTTTGGATATGTGAAAAAAATCACGGCAGTAGAGTATATAACGAAATTAAAAGGAAAACTATTACCGCTACGTAGGCTCCATAAATTACCGAGTAATAATCGACCAACTTAAATTTGCAGTTGTAAAAACATGTTCACCCAGACATTCTGTATCGGAGAACAAGTTTTTCAACTACAATGTTAAGTTTGTTTTATAAATTCATCCCAACTACGGAACCCTTCATTGTGCATGGTTCGACATGCACTTGGCCGGTTTTTTTAGTGTTTTTTTTGGAAGTCGGTTGTTTTTTTTTTGTAAGATTTTTATTTTTCACTTTTTAGTTGTGGTACCTACCCCACACATATTCTAATAAGTACCACTACCTGCAAGTACTACTACTACTGCTAAGTACTACTACTACTAGAACATTCGCGTAACATACACACAAAAATAAACATACAGATGATGAGTGAGTTATTTGTACGGAAGAGAAGAAGAAGAGAAGAAGAGAAGTCGGTTAAAAATATTACAGATCAACAACATTTATTTATTTTTAACCGACTTATTCAAAAAGGAGGAGGTTCTCAATTCGTCTGTATGTTATATTTTTTTATTTTAAATCGTAATAAACACCTCTAGTAAAATTATTAATACAAATAACTTAATCATCAAGATTATTTAAGAAATAACACGTTAAAATCCGTGTTTGACAGGCATACCTTAAGCATACCGTGTAAGTTTTTGCCACTAGGCATACCGTCATGTTGACGTGGATCATATAACTTAAACTCAAACTCAAAGCATTTATTTCAATTAAACCATTTACAGGCACTTTTGAATTGTCAAAGAGTCGGTCAGTTAGTCAGAGAGTTGAAGCTAGCCAAAACCAAAACGTAGATCTCTATGGAGAAGAACGGGCCAGAAACTCCAAGGACACTCTTTTAAAAATGGATATAGATATTACAAAATCCTGGGTACAGTATTCTTGTTGCTTCTATATGTGAGAACAATGTAAAACAAAAAATAATCAAAATACATTCAAAATCAAAGATTAAAAATAAGCTCTGGCAAATAAGAGGTGACCAGTCTCAACTGACGGCGCCCGTTCACGAACATGACATGTGGATCAGCACCATCCAGCTCAACCATTTTGTAGGGATATAGATTTCATTATTGCCTGCAGCATGAGTTTTACGTAGTCTAACGCAGGCGCTGGCGTAATCTCGTGGATTCGGATGTGTCGTCTAGCTAACTTCACTCTTATGTTTTGTTTCTTTGTTTCTCAGTAATAAGAAGAGATAACGGCTCATGTGATCAAAATGTATACTCCATTTGAAATAAGATTAGACGTATAGATAAGCCTTTTTTACATTCCGTTCAACCTATTTTGAATTCTATTGCGTAGGTGGCATGACAAATGGCAGCCGCAGTAGATAGTTGGTATTGTGTAACTTTTTTTGTTTTTAATGCTATCCTTATGCCTACGGTATAGAAGTCAAAATCGGTTGAACGGACTGTAAAAGGGTTTGTTTTAATGTCTAATCTTATTTCAAATAGGGTATAGTTGTATCGCTATGGTAACAATGTTATGTATGATAATCAATATCATGAAATAATCCGACTAAATAGAAAGGTTATTGTACAAAAGGTAGAAAGGTTATTGGACTACCTACGGTATTTAGTGGTTTTGAAGTAATAATGATGTAATTTTGTTGACTTTGTGTGAATTTCTTCTTGAGATAAATGATTTGCTTCTCCAACAATTGGAATCCAACATGAATTCTCATTTTGGCTTGAAATTTACGTTGTTTATGTCGTTGTTCTTCAAAGTCAGCGGCCTAGACATTATAAACGTGTATCATTTTAATGTAAACATTAAGGTAAACATGTTTCATACCTCAAAATGCTAGTGAGCTACGTATATATTATAGTAGTCTATGATAACTACTATCGCAAGCATATTTTTCGATAGCGTCTGTCAAATTAGTGTCACATGGTGCCGTTTTGTACGGTGACAGCTCAAAAACGTTAGTGACTATCGAAGATTACGTTAGGTTTCTTCAAGCATTACCTATCGAAATCTATTTGATCCACGTTAATACGCTAGCGAGTAATTGTTCGATGACATGGTAGAGGCACAGTAGAGGCTCTGAAATATGGTGTAACTTTTGTTTGTGGGCCTGCGATACCAAAATTCTATAAATTATGCTTGTTTGTCTTTTCAGTTATGTGTTTTTGAATACATTTCAAGTGACATTTACAAAACAATTACACACATTCTTACATACAACGCCTCCTGTCAACATCGTTCATGTGCCAAAAGATTCATGTAGCAGTCTTATCATGTTATAAAATCATCTCAAAGTTGCAATTGTTATTCCACGAGAAAATCGTTATTGAATTTTGCTGAGTGTATACATATTTTTGCTCGTGACTGTACATGTCTATCATTTTCAAATTGTGGCTTGACGTACTTCAAATGAGATAGTTGTGATGTGACTCTATGACACACTGACAGTATAGAGGTACATTATATCGTAGTGGTTTCAAATAAATAAAATGGTCATCCGGATTATTTATTGTAGGTTAGGTTAATGACAGCAATTGGCTTGTCAACCAGTGATACAACAAGCACTAACAAGCAACGAGCGCAATCAGAAACGAGTGCGACACGAATATGGTCCAACAGAATCCAATTCCAGTTGGCAAACGATAACACAGTTACAACAGACGCGTACTTTATTAATACACGATATCATCTATCAAGTGATCCGTATTAATGGACGCACAATTAAAACAAAGTATTGCGTTAAAAAATATGAAAATGTGCGGCGTATTCCGCAGTAAGTTATCTTTATTGCGCGCGAGTGAGGGGCCCAAACGTCGCACAGTGGGCCCATACTGAAAATTAGTGGACATAGGCAACACAGTTCCAACATGATGCGATTTTTTATTATATGACGCATTATGATATTCCTGACAACTTTTACTCTTGTGAAATTTCTCCTAAAGTTGATAGTTTGTCTGCAACTACCAAGAGATACAATAGGATAGGTAAACAAACCAACTGACTTATACTGCGACATTCAATAAGGATGCGTTCACACGAGCGATCGCGCGACACTCGTCGAGCGACGCGACAAAAACTTTTTCAATTAGTTGACCAAAACCGCGCGCCCCTACACTACTGCTGTCGCATGATATGTCCGACTCCATCCACTTTTATACTCCAAATTAAATTAGTTTTCCACTATACGCATACCTAGCTAGTCTATTCGTTTTGTCCGTATACTATTTGATCTGCTAAAAGCATTTTAAACTTTCCAGCTGTAGCGGAGTGTATCACGCTACGTCGATGATATTTGAGACGCTACGGGACTGCGCGGCGGCGCGGCGGCGCGGCGGCGCGGTGGCGGCCGGCGCCGCGCCGTGCTGTGCAGCTATTTGAGACTGCGCGGCGGCGCGGCGGCGGCCGGCGCCGCGCCGTGCTGTGCAGCGATTTGAGCAAATGTATGAGTGCCTTCGCGTCTTCTTAGTAGTCGTTCTTAGTTCGTCAGTTATATTCAAATCCATACTAATATTGTAAATTCGAAAGTAATTCTGTCTGTCTGTATGTTACCTTTTCACACCTAAAGCACTGAACAGATTTTGACAAAATTTGGCGAGTTGATAGATGGCACTCTGGGGAAGGACATAGCATAAACATAATCAGCCTATAATGTTCCCACTGCTGGGACACAGGCCTCCTCTCTGTGAGAGGGAGCGGGCCGTAATCCACCACGCGGGCTCAGTGCGGGTTGGTAGATGTCACATGTCTTCGAATTTTTGGTTCTAGGACATGCCGGTTTCCTCACGATGTTTTCCTTCACCGTTTTGAGAGCAGTGGCGATAAGTCGTAAGTCGTGGCCGTTACCACTGGGCCACCACTGCTCTCACATACAAGGAAGGACATAGGCTACTATTTGTCGACATGCCGCGCGGGCGAAGCCGCGGGCGGAAGCTAGTATTAATATACTTATTACAGAGAACGTTGTGATGAATGTCTTTACAACTCTACAAATAATAATTATGATTCCACTAAGTATATAAATATCATCACATTTGTAGTAACTACCTACCTACGTACTGAAGCCTGTACGATCCAATCGTTGCATACATTTTCAATATAGCTTCATTTGAGAAAGCTATTAAGGTTATAATCGCGGGCGCGCATCTTTAATGCGTCAATTTGTATGCGCGCGTGTGATCACCTCCTAATAGATAAGGCCGCCAACGCACCGTAACTTCGGCTAGAACGATAATTACAACGTAATGTCTCCGTAATTGACATTCGAATACAAAACAATCTCGAACGCATATATATTAATAAAGGAAGTATAAACGCGGCGAGCGACAGACGCCCCGCGGCGACAACCGCGACCACTGATTGTGTTGTTAGCTTACCTACAGCCTCCAAGTATAAACAACAATATTTGACATCTACCGTGATTTCGTGGTATACCTTGGGATTTCGTGAAATCCCTGGTTTCCTCATTTCCCTGCGACATATACATTATAATAAATATGGGGGACTGTCTTATGTAATTTTGACGTTCGAAAAGTCTAGTTTGAATAAATGACTTTTGATTTTGATACGATTTTAAATCGTGTTCTATTTAATGATGAAGATGATTAAAATGCAATTAATCATGGAAACCGAAACTGTAAGTTTTGTAATAACTACTTCAATTTGAATCTAGGGAATTTTGAGGGCAATTTTTGTCTTGTAACGTTATACCTGTATTACAGTTTGAAATGAAGAGAAAATATTAGCGTATTGGGCACAAAACAAGTGCAGGCGTGAGGCGCAATCGCGCAATACGCAAGCGGCCCGTACGACGTACGGCGGCGGCGGCGGCGCACGTTGCATCCAAAAAAGGCTCTCGAAGACATTGGAGCTTAAATTTTGAAATGTCGGTTTTTTGCTTCAAGTTGCTTCGAATAGCCAATATCATGCATAAATATATCATAGCATACAATCTGGTAGGCAAAGTGGCAACTTATTTTTTTTATTTTTATTATTTGAAGCTACTGCTTATTACTTCTGGAACGGAGAAAATAACCAGAATATCCTTGCACACGGTTAAGTAACTATTTATTTAGGATTTTTTGACATACCTCATACGACAAGAATAATCGAGTATGGATGTACCGGTCCGAGTATCGGTGAGTAAATTATCCTATAGGAAATTGTCGTGAGCGAGTCATGTTTATAGCCGGTATGATGTATTATAATTCATTACTGGTATAAATTACTCGCCGCCCCGTGTTATTACTGGCTTACATTAATTCATCAAGTGTGGTCCGGCCCCGCCCACGCGTCAGCTTCAATTAAATAATATTCCACGAGACAGCGGCCAGTTCCGACCTGCTCGGA
Organism: Lithophane ornitopus; assembly: GCA_948473465.1. Lineage (NCBI taxonomy): Eukaryota > Metazoa > Arthropoda > Insecta > Lepidoptera > Noctuidae > Lithophane > Lithophane ornitopus. The sequence goes on from OX419623.1 coordinate 180,958, forward strand.
CCGCTCCGATCGCTCGCGAACACCGTGGAGCGAAATAGAGAAGACCAAATTGTATGGCGCTATAATAAGGTTTTATTTCGTGTGAACTCGTGGGGCCGAAATTAACTAACTCCGCCATCTTGTTTTTTGAATACATTTCAAGTGACATTTCACAAAACAATTGCACATTTTTTTACCAACAGCGCCCCCTGTCGACGTCATGCGAGCACCACAAGATCCTCGTAGCAGTCAGTGAGAAACTTTCGCTACCTACGCTACAACTAGGTGCATATGGGCACTGATAATTATTGAATGACTTTAAAATAACTTAATGATGATGACCTTGTTAAACGCGGATTATCCAATACTATCCATCACGCATTTTTAACCCCCGACTGAAAAAGAGGGGTTTTATAAGTTTAACGTGTGTATCTGTGTATCTGTGTATGTGTGTATCTGTGTATCTGTGTGTCTGTCTGTTCCATCGTAGCTGCCAAACCGCTGAACCGATTTTGTTTTTTTTTGTTTTGGTTGAAAGGTGACTTGATCGAGAGTGTTCTTAGCTATTATTCGAGAAAATCGGTTCAGCCATTTGAAGATTATCAGCTCTTTTCTAGTTGATGAATGGATGTGAGCATCTTTCACAGGTCTAATCGATTGGAAATTTAGAATTCTGTTACTTCAATGATATTAGAAGAATATAGTAACCTTGAACTGATGCTGCAGCATCACCTGGATGCAGGATACCCAACTCCCTCACCAACTTACAGCAGAGGTATCGTGTTTGGGCTCAATGGAAAGGTCTCAAAAAATAGGTTACAGATGGATGGTGATCAGGGTCTGATGATGGAGTAGGAAAGAGAAATGAGACTAAATTAGAAACTAGCTTTACTGTGGCAAAAGCACGTATGATCATAGATCATAGCGTTTCTACTAGTAATATAATATGAAATTTAAAAATCTGGAAATAAAAGTTAAATTTAAAATTTAAAAAACCCCCGACAAAAACAAAGCATTTAAAAAGTAAACAAATAATATGTATTGGCCCTTTAAGTTTAATATAAAAGTTGTAGGTAATATTTTGATCCAAGCGTCGTCGCGTCGGGGGACGGCTAATGAAAACGCCAACATACACTAGGAATAATGAATATATGATATTGTAGAAAGGATAGCTGCTGTTAATTTCCTATTTTCATGAGCCGTCCCCCGACACGACGACGCTTGGATCAAAATATTACCTACAATTTTATATTAAACTTAAAGGGCCAATACATATTATTTGTTTACTTTTTAAATGCTTTGTTTTTGTCGGGGGTTTTTAAAATTTTAAATTTAACTTTTATGCCTAAGTAAGTACAGGTTTTGTAATTTTTCTGCCACAGCACTGCAAAAGCCTCGTAGGAAGTGGACCTTCTGCAGCCGTCATTTTAATACAACACTAGGACCGCTTACTTGACGCAGTGCACACCGTTTGATTAACTGTCCCGAACAGGACGGCACGCGTCACGCGGCTAACATTAATAATAACAACGCTATCATTTACTAGTTCGTACTACGAAGCCCCCTCCCCGCGTCACTACAACCAACTTATTCCCGAAATTATAATTAAAATTAATTAATTAATTTAACTGAAATTATTATAATTTAATACCGAATAAGTTGGTGGTTCCATAGACATCGGATGCCGAACCCAATCCTTATCATGTTCATGACAGCGAGAAAACGGAAATGTAACCTATGCCAAGATAGGAAACATTGTGAGTTAGTACCAAAAGTATTCAGGAATGCAATGCGTGCGTGTAAACAGGCGGTGGTTAGTGTAATCCAGCTGGTTGTGGCTTACGTTCCGCGCGGAGCGAGTTTTGTAAACAAGTCAGCTTAGAATCTAAGTCTAGACTAAACAATTGACGGCTTGTCTGAGAAACGCCGCAATTATTGCTCAAATAAATAGGAGAGAGATGATGCGAACATCGATCCGAATGCGAAACTACTCCTGAGAATGTAAGTTCTTAGAACATCTTTTTAATTCTGTGTCAATTGAAATTCAAATTTTCTTACGTTTTTTGTAATTTGGACTGAATTTCGAGGACTATAAAATATACTCTGAAGCTTTCTCCATAATGGTTGCGGAGCAAAATATTTTATCACCATTTCAGGTGTGTGGGCTAACCGATTATTATAGTTACTCAATCAACACGCTATACAAATTAAATTTGTATTCAAACGTTTCAATACGCATAATTATTGTTACTTGTACATAACAGTGTACTGGTTATCGGTTCACAGCTGCCACGTATCGCTGCACTAAGCTCAAACATGATCGGATTCCTATAACTAACTACGGGTCGTAGCTCCGCTGGTAACCTGCCACGCGCTGCTACTAATCATCGCTGTTTCTCGTTTGTTAACTTGCGCTTTGCCAGGGATTACTAAATTAATATCTCAGCAGACAAAGACAGAGATATTATACATGACGTTCAATCTGCCTAGCCTGTTCCCAACTATGTTGGGGTCGGCTTCCAGTCTAACCGGATGCAGCTGAATACCAGTATTTTACATGAAGCGACTGCCTATCTCACCTCCACAATTCAGTAACTGGGTAATACTAACGATACCACTTGGTTAGACTGGTTGTCAGACTTTCGGACTTCTGACGACTCGTAACGTCTGTCAAAGATCCACAAATGACAGCTGGGACCAACGGCTTAACGTGCTTTCCGAGGCACGGAGGAGTCTCGATATGTGAAAATGGTCACCCATCCTCGGACCAACCCCAGCAAGCGCAGCTTAACCTGAAGGATTGAACCGAGCGGCTGTTATTACTTAGCCACGAGCTCCTCACATTCTACATGACGTTATAGAGTTTAATACAATACCGTTTTCCAGTCTTCCATGTGGCTTAAGCTATAATATTATGAGCAAAATGGTGATTCTGTTTGTAGTGGTTGTGTGTAGTACGCAGGTACGTATTTTTTTTTTTACTTTAACATAAAACGGCTATCTGCCCAACATTGGCCTAAGATAAAATTAGACAGGTGTCTAATAAACGATAAAAGTACTGGGAAGTAACCGTAAATGCTTCTTAATAAACGTAGTGCTGCCATAAAAATTCTCCTCAGAGCTAACTTCCATCTACACATAGAAATGACTTACCTAAAACATCCTGTTCACCTTACAATTGTGAAACACTACATTCGAGCTTCAGCAGCATCTAAGTCAGTAACTTATTTTGTTTTATTTTGATAGTTCAACAACATTCATTGCGTTATTTTACGCTGCTGAGCAGATATTTTTTTCGTATTAGACATTTTGTGTAAACCGATTCCAATTCTGATTGATGGTGTATTACGGTGCTTGGTGTATTACGGTGCAGGTCATTCTCACATTGATGGTGTATTACGGTGCAGGTCATTCTCACATTGATGGTGTATTACGGTGCAGGTCATTCTCACATTGATGGTGTATTACGGTGCAGGTCATTCTCACATTGATGGTGTATTACGGTGCAGGTCATTCTCACATTGATGGTGTATTACGGTGCAGGTCATTCTCCCATTGCAAGATGCGGATGTTTTATTTGGAATCGCTGTCGGAGTGTCCACTGTGTGGGCGCAACGCGCGCCGTGTCCATACCATTTATCTCTCATACCGACCGTAACGGTTCGTTTTAATTCCCGAGGCCATCCGGCGTCGATTCATTATCAGTCGGTGCCGGACAGCCGGATAGGCAGACAGGCGCAGCGTCCGGGCATCTGGAGTGCGGCCCAAATGTGTCATAATCATAACTACTGATCGACTATTCATTAAAGCGCTCCGTGTTGCATCGCCGGACTAATGGCGCTGAATCTTAAAACGACGCTGAATCTTATAACGACGCTGAATCTTAAACGACGCTGAATCTCGTGTATGAGACGTGGGTGCATCACCGTTTGTTATACTGTTGTTAATATCAATCGGCTCCCGCCATGTATCAGCAGCAGTAACGGAACTGTCGCACATCTCCCCAGAAGAGGCAGAGATACGTAACTCGTCGTACGACATTAAACTTGATAGTTTGTTGGTTTGCAGTCCTTCGTTTACTATTAATATACCTTACACAATTGAATGCAAAGTACAATATCGAAGTAGTCTGTAGTACACATTAGTAGGTATAATTAACTAGCATCATATTGTAGGTACTATTTCTGTTCGTGTTAGTGTGGCGGTAAACCGCCGCGCGTCGCGGTCTGATGACGCGTGCCGGGCGCGCCTCACATACCGCACGTACGTGCAACACGGCGCGCTATGTCTATCATACGACTACAGTGAGTGACGCACTTTAGAACTCGCGTATATTTTTGATCTATACTTTCGTCGAGACATAGCGTCTGCGAGTAATACCTAAGGAATGCGCTATTGACCCAGCAATGCTTATTGATTGTCGGATCCAATGGGCGTTTTTTCGTAGAGTAACCCGGCCACGCCACCCATAGATGTAGAAAAAAAAACCGGGAAGTGCGAGTAGGACTCAATAATCTATAAAAACGGCAAAAAAAACAGGTTTGTTGTATAGGAACAACAAACGAAGATAGCTTATTGTATTAGGCGGGCGCTTTTTTGTAACCACTGGTCGGGTTACCACGGTCTTGGACTTCCTAATCACTTTTATTTTATTATATTGTTAATTACTGTATATACTACGCTGAAGTTTTAAGGGCATAAAACTGAACTAAGCAGTAATTATTGATATATACAGGTTTACTGGTGGCCAAATAAATCCGCGCGCATTATGACCGTGAACGTCGAGAACTGAATATCATCATATTTTCACTTACAAATTTGAATGCCGTTACAAGCTACAAAATAACGTTAAAAGTACCTAAGTCTTATTCCTAGAGGTCTTATTCAGAATCTTAGGACCTATTGAAGTGTTTATATTTAATATAAAAATGGGGTATTTCATATTAAATATAAACACTTCAATAGGTCCTAAGATTCTGAATAAGAGCGTGGCGTATTATTTTGTTTTTTTATATTTACAACACAGCACAGCACAACAAATTAAAACTAATTCCTAAAAAGTAATTTCAAATAACTTCGCAGCCGAAGAAAAAAATAAAAGATAAAAACTTTTTACTTTAAACTTTTTTCTTTGCTTTTCAATTTCCGTTTTTTGCCACCTACTTCCGAAATTAAAGTTATTTTTCACTTTTTTAGTGTTTTTTTTTGGAAGTCGGTTGTTTTTTTTTTGTAAAAAGTTTTTATTTTTCACTTTTTAGTTGTGGTACCTACCCCACACAAATCTGAATACCACCTTTTTTTTTTTTTTTTTTTTTTTTGGGGTGGGAAATCATCATATGACTTCTCCCGCTCTGGGCGGAGCGGAAGGGCGTGTCAGACTCTTACTGACTAAAACCCACCCGTGTTCCTTCGGTTGCCTGTTGCCAGGGTCCCGGTATCCCTTTCGGACTATTCCGCAACCCTGGCAGAATCTGAATACCACCTGCTATGTAAATAACAGTGAAGAAGTCAAACAGGATTTCGTCTAGATAAACTAAGTGGGAAAAATACGTAATATTGAAGCTATCTCAAAAATTACGCAAGCAAAGTTAATAGAATTTATATGGGACCACCTCGGAAGCATGACCTACCAAACAAAAAAAGAATCATCAAAATCGATTCATAATTTGTCGGAGTAATCGCGTAACAAACATACAAAAAAAAAAAACATACAGACGAATTGAGAACCTCCTCCTTTTTGAAGAAGCCGGTTAAAAATAAGGTGCATCATTTACCTCGTCTAGAAGTAATTACATAGCTAAGATTTATTTCAATATACCTATTATTTTTAAATATCTGGCTGTAATGTTTCAAACCCCAGCAGGAAAAAAAACTACCTATAATTGCAACAAATTTAAAAATATACGCAACAATTACAGAAGCTAGGCAACTAATTGTCTATAAGCTTGTTATGTCCATTTTCGACAACATTTTTCTAGGGTATCGCACACGTTGAAAACAAAGGGAATCCCCCTCTTGGCATAAAATTATTAGCCATAATATTTGTTTGGCATAACGTTTTTTCATATTTTTTTTAGCATAATAATACTGTGGCATAATAATACCTTGGCATAATGCTAAGGGTAGCATAACTGTCTTTTGGTCTAATTTGTTTAAATACTGTATTGTAGTCGGCTTCCAGTCTAACCGGACTCCAATTTAAGCATAATTTGGAGTTGCTATAATTTTTTAAGGCATAATTTATTTATTCGTCTTTTAATCGTAAGCCATAAATATAAATATGATTTATTATAATTTGGGAATTACTCTATTAGCTTAGGTTAAACAGAACATGTTTTTTTTTAACCGACTTTTTGTGTTTTTTTGGGCATAAGTACGTCGTATATAAACGGATTTGCAAAATTCTATTTTTTATAATAACTCGTGCAGTTACTCTCAGAAAGCACCATTTGGTGAAGTGGAACTGATGATGAAGACCATAGATTGCTCCCAGAACTACTGAATAATAAGTATTCCACGGATTGCGATTCGATTACTTTATGGTTGCCAAGTAATTTATGCTCGTCACAATGGATATGGTGAAGTGGAGCTGATCGTGAAGTACTGGGAGAACTCCTCAACGATTAACTTAAAAAGCATCATTTTGTAATGGTGGTGAGCAGTTGACATAAGGCTATTGTAACTTAGATAAATTACAAACTGACCCATTAAAAAACGAGAAATAAAAACACTACATAGTGTAAAATAACTTAAATTTCGAAAGTTGGTGGCATAAACCAAAAATACAAAACGAAAGGAGTGAGTTATATTTGGATTTATTTTAATTTTATTCCAAAGAACATTATGTGTAAATATCATTATGCGTTTATAACATAATGCTTTATAACATTATGCTGCATTATTATTATGCCAACAGTATTCATGGCAATTAACATTATGGCAAAACATGTATGCCTAATAATGTTATGCATAATGATCATTATGCTGACTTTCGTTATGCCAATGTAAATTATGACAATCTATTTTATGCTTAATATTAGTTAACCGAAAACAAAACCATTCCATCCACCATTCCAACCATTGGTTTTGTTCTATTCCTAGTGATCGAAAAAGATGGTCGTCAGACAGTACGTCCAACTTAAGTTTAGTTGTGGTAAAAAAAAAAAACTAATTTTTTACCGTATCTAAACGCCACTGGTTTGCTTTTGGTTCTTTAAAAAAAATTAAAATGTGCTTTTGAGCGCTTGTCCTTGGTAAAAAGCTTCACCAAAAACAATTTCTATTGGATCAAATCAAAAGTCATTTATTCAAACTAAGCTGAGAATCAGCACTTTTCGTTCGTCAAAATTACATAACACAGTCCCCCAAAACGCCCACCCTTTACCTCTTCCTAGTGCTTTAGCTGGGAAGAAGAAGTGGCGCAACAAACTCCCCAGCAGCACAGCTGTCTGTTGAGTTAGAAAAAAAATATTCTATACAAAAGTACCTATGCAAAATCATTTACATTACGCAACATACAACATAAATCCAATTATTAGCCATATGTCAGCTAGCACTCGCCAATATACCAAACAAAAAAAAAAATATAATAAAAAAAAACGAGAACTACTCAAGCAGAAATAAAAAGTAAATGTAAACATAAATTAACGAAATAAAAGCCTCCAGGCACAAAGGGCGTGCCCGCTTACATAAAGCGGTAACTGGAAGTTATAAATGATAAACTAGGACCATCGAAGTAAAATAAATAAAAAGTTAATTACTAATAACATTAACAAAACCGAGATCAGGAAGACGACCAGTCACCACTAGCAGCACCCGTTCACGAGCATAACGCAAAGATCAGCCATTACACCACTTGCCATATTTGAGAGAAAGAGACAACCCGACCCCCGACGCTAATACGCGACGAAATAAAATATTTTGATTTTGATTTTTGAACCACATATTGCAATACAACTCATACAGAAAACATTGTAATGAGTACCTAGATGATGTCAACAATAAATTAAATTAAAAATAATATTAAAATAAATTGAATAGCCCAAATAAAAATAAAAAATGACCTCATATAACCTGTCAGTGGGTAAGCTAATTCTGGAGAAAGAACATAAACATTGTCTTGTGTTAATCACAGCGACCAACAACTTTTATCATCTAAGTAGTCATATAGAGTAGTACGCCTATGAACAAAGGTTGCATTTTACTTTAGCTTTAAACGCATTATAAGGCATATCTAGCAAAGAAGAGGGTAACTTGTTATAAAAGGTTATACCAAGCCCAACAAATGAGTTATGAACCTTATGAAGCCGGTGAAAGGGAACTCGTAGTTTGTCCTTATTCTTAGTATTAACATTGTGAATATCACTGTTTTTAGTGTATATTTTGACTAATATATAAGATTTTGGAGGAGATGAATTGTAATGCCACCGTGAGAATACCAATATCTTTAAAAAAAAACTCTAACTCTCTCTCTCTCTCTCTCTCTGGCACCTAGCTGGTAAATTGCTCTAATAGCTCGTTTTTGCAAGACAAATATATTTTGTAATGTCATGTTTTGAATGTTACGGACATAACGCTATGAAAATAACTAAAATAGTCTAACCGAGCAGTATCAACGTCAGTGTATTGTCTTACTTTTCTGACGGCGTAAGCGGCCGAACTGAGCCTCCAGGCTAGGCTCGATATATGTGGGCACCACTGAAGTTTGGCATCTACTGTTAGCCCCAGAAAAACTGCCGAGTTTACAGTTTCAAGCACCTTTTTTTCTAAGACTAAGTTGGGTCATAGATTTCTGACATTTGGTAAGGCGAACTTTACACATTTCGTTTTCTTGGCATTGAGAACTAGGTTATTTGTTGTAAACCAATCCGTTACCATTGAGAGTGCACACTTTACATCGTCAAAATCTTGCCTATTCCTGTCTACTTTAAAAATAAGAGAGGTATCATCTGAAAACAGTACAATTTCACAGACACCCTTTAAATAGAATGGTAAGTCATTGATATACACTAAGAACAAGAATGGACCCAGTATGGAGCCTTGAGGTACACCTAACTGAACTGGTAGCCCGGAAGATTTCACACCATTAACATCTACACATTGGAACCTATTCTGTAAATAAGAATTTATAACGTTGAGAGCTTCGTTTTGCACACCGTAATGACGTAGTTTACGCAAAAGCGTGTCATGGTGCACGCAATCAAAGGCTTTGGAGAGATCACAGAAAACACCAATAGCATTTTGCGAGTTCTCCCAAGCGTTAAATATGTGTTTCAGCAGAGCAACACTCGCGTCTGTAGTCGAACGACCTTTTGTAAATCCATATTGTTCATTATGAAGGAGTCTATTTAAATTAAAAGGTCTTAGTAACTGCTTGAGGATTAACTTTTCAAATATTTTGCTAAATGCAGGATAGAAATAGGTCTGAAATTGCCACCGTCATGAGGTCAGGAAAAGTTCCTAGATCAACACATTTATTAAAAGTAACAACTAGATAGGGGGCTACGATGTCTATTATATTACTTAAAAGTTTAATGGAGATGCCCCAGAAATCACCTGTGTTTTTAGATACAAATTCCATGCTGCCATGATAGTACTTACTAATTCCATACTGCCATGTCATTACTCCGACTAGTAAATAGTTATCTGTGGCGCACATTACCGCACAAGTGCGGTAATATAAAGTAAAAAGCATGCTTCCATAACACTGCATTATGAACCTAAACGCGGTTCAATAAGAGCCATTTTACGAGCAAGTGTGTTGAAAATGTTAGTAATACCCTAAAGCTAGTGTAAGTAGTAATAATAATAAATAATTATTGAGTTGGACACATTTTGCACAGAAGATGACCAAGTAAGGTAGGTACAAGTTTCTCACTTGGCCATCCTTTCCACTAAATGCCTCAAAATGGGAGAATAGAAATTCTCTGACGTTGTTTTCAGAATGCTGTTGCTACTGGCCCATGTTCTAATTACTAACGAAGTAATCTTTTCCGAATGATCGCATGAAAGCCGTCAGTTCGATTCTGTGCAAACATTTACGTATTTCAGGTAAAGCCCGATTTACATTGGTCAAGGACAGTGGCGAGTGGCGAGCGCCTGGATAGTGATTGTTTACAGTAAAAAATAATAGGTCTTTACCTATGAAATTGCCGTTTTGTATGAAAAAATTTAAACGAATTTTTTTCATGAATTTTTTATTTGTATTAATCGAAGTAATCACCCATGCAATCAATGCATCTTTGCCATCGCAGTGGCAGTTTATTGATGCCCTTCTTAAAGAAATCAGCTGGACGGGAGGCAACAAATTCTTCAAAGGCATTTTGTACTGCCTCTCGGGTATTGAATTTTTTTCCCGCCAAGAAGTTATCCAAATTCTAGAAAAAGTAGTAGTCTGTAGGCGCAAGGTCTGGTGAGTAGGGCGGATGACGGAGAGCTTCCAACCCCAGTTCTTGCAACTTGGAGACCGTCTGCTGTGCAGTATGAGGTCGCGCGTTGTCGTGCAGGAGCAGCGGAGACGAGCGATTGACCAATGCTGGTTGGAGATGCGCCAGCTTCTCCATCATTGTGTTCAGTTCTTCACAGTACACATCTGCAGTAATGCTCACCCCGTTTGGTAAGAAGCTGTGATGAATCACACCGGCGCTAGACCACCAAATAGTGACCATCACTTTTCTAGGGGTAAGTTTTCGTTTAGGGCATTGTTTAGGTGCTGAACCAGGATCCAACCAACTTGCTGAGCGCTTGCGGTTATCAAACAGAATCCATTTTTCATCGCAGGTAACAATGCGGTTCAAAATTCCTTCATTTGTGTGTCTGTTGAGCAGTGCAAGGCACGTCTCGACGCGTACTTCGCGCTGGCGATCATTGAGTTCGTGGGGCACCCATTTGTCAAGCTTTTTTACCTTGCCAATTTGACGCAAATGGACCAATATTGTTTTGACGCTAACGTCGAAAGTTGCTGCTAATTCAGCCGTAGATTGTGTATCATCAGCTTCCACAATCGCCTTTAATTCGTCATTGTCGACCAAAGTCTTCGGACGACCGCGAGGTTCATTTTTCAGGTCGAAATTTCCAGAACGGAAGCGAGCAAACCAATGCGTGGTGCGGTGCGTTGGTTTGTAGTGTTAGCTCCGTAAACGTCGTTGATGTTGCGTGCCGCTTGTGCCGCGTTGCTGCCACGACGGTACTCATATTCCATAATTACTCGAATTTTTAACGTATCCATGATGACGAAAAAGATTGAAATGCGATGAAAATGTAACACTAATCAATAAAGAAATGACTACTTTTGGAAAAAAAAATCCATGTTTTTAAAATAAAATTAATTTGAAATTAGAATTCTTAGCCAAACAAAAATTATTTTGATTTGAAATGGCCAGTACTGCAGAACGGCAATTTCATAGGTAAAGACCTTGAGCCAAGTAGGCGCGCGCGCGTACCGCCAAGGGATGGAGAGAACCATGGTTTGCAAGCGTCTGCAATGCTATTTAAAATGTAAATGATATGCACACAAATGAAATAAATATGTGTTGTATATCATAATTACAGTCATTATTTAATAAAATGCGCAATTGGTTGGTTGGTATTCATCAATAAAAAATACTCAACAAAAAATTGTTTTTCTCAAAACTCCTCGGATAGATTTTTACCGGTTTGAGCAATAAAAAGTGTGTGAGTGCAATGTTTTCAGGGTTAATGTATGATGTAGGTATGTTATGTATGTGAGTTTCTTTATTCCACCATAACTGTTATATAGAGCCTTTTCTAGCGATTTCTAATGGTTCACTAATCTTAATAAAAAAATGTATAAAATCTAAGACTCGTAAAGACATAGTTGAACTATCGGTGGAACATAGCATTGAACTGTCCTGTGTTGAGCTAGATAAGCATTATATAGTGTGCGTATACCGACCTCCTAATTATCAAAACTACTCTATATTCGAGTCAGTAATGGAAGATGTTTTGGCAAAACTTGTAACGGGTAATAAATCAGTCATTATTTGTGGTGACTTTAATAATAATATTTTGGAAAATAATTCAAATAGCAGTTGATTATTAAGTCTCTTCAAATCATTCAATCTGTCAAATGTATTTTTGGAACCAACGCGAATTACTCGACTACTTCTACATGTATTGATAATGTTTTTTTGTAGCTGCAACTATTTATAGCCATTATAAATTATCTCCCATCATCAGATGGGAGATAATTTATAATGCGCGGTCAAACCGTTATTTTTGAGTCCAACACACCACTACAAAAAGTGCAGATACAAACTAGACCAATAATATCGGGTAATTTAAATAGGTTTAATAGCACTTTAATTAGCAAGTTAAGTACTCAGGGCCTAAATATAGACAATGGTAATATTTTGTATGAAAAATTCTTTACATTAGTGCAAACAGAGTTCAATGACTCTTTTAAGAAAAAAACAAAAACTATTTGCCCTAAGTTTTATTCAGTGACTGGGAAAAGTAGGGAAAGATTATTTGAACTGTATGGCCTTAACCCGTATATTAACACGGAAACTTTTAATAAGTATATGCAAACTATGGTTTTGTATAATTTAGAAGCATTTTTTAAATTTTTGTAAATGTGAGTACCATGGAGCCGTTTAGTATGGTATGATATATGTTGACTTGAAATAGCATGGCAGATGAGAGTATGTCATGCTCACTTAAATGTCTCGCTGATGGTGGCGCGTGTGTTGGATCATTCGGTTCCCTACAAAATGGTTGAGCTGGATGGTGCTGATCCACATGTCATGTTCGTGAACGGGCGCCGTCAGTTGAGACTGGTCACCTCTTATTTGCCAGAGCTTACTTTAAATCTTAAATTTTGAATTGCTTTTGATTATTTTTTGTTTTACATTGTTCTCACAATACTGTACCCAGGATTTTGTAATATCTATATCTATTTTTAAAAGAGTGTCCTTGGAGTTTCTTGCCCGTTCTTCTCCATAGAGATCTACATTTTGGAATGGGCAACCAGCTTCAACTCTCTGACTAACTGACCGACTCTTTGACAATTCAAAAGTGCCTGTAAATGGTTTAATTGAAATTAATGCTTGAGTTTGAGTTTAGCGGCGTCATTACAATTAAATTTTCAAAATAAAAGAACACTTATTGTGGCATAACTATAATAGCTAGACATTTATGATGTGGCGACACTTTTTGTTAATAACGATGAGTTCTGCAAAGTCGTAGTACATTATTTTATTCTATCCTCAATAGTTTTCGCAGCGCACGCGATGTAAAGAATATTTTAGCTATTTTTTTTACACCTTGGGTTACATTATTGGAGTTTTAGTAAGGATCCCTAATCTTTTCTAGCAATACATATAGCATATGTTACTCAGGGTGAATGTAGCTTTCTAATGGTGAAAGATTAGAAAGCTACATTTTTGAAATCGGCGCGGTTATTTTTGAGTTTATTCATTACAAACATACACACAAACATACAAACATACAAAAATACAAATCTTTCCTCTTTATATTATTATTATTATTATATTATATATAGTGTAGATAGGTAGGGTATACATTTCACTGCGTATGTCTAAATAAGTGAATGGTTTGGTGATTCAGTTATTATTAGACTTATTTCATCATCACACGAAAAAAATAGGTAAGTAATAAAAAAAATATAACATTAAAACAACGCCAACTAATAGCTATTATAGCTAACAGCGGTAAACCTAAACAAAATGTACCTTCCTAAACTTAAAAAAAAACTTGTCATTAAAATGTATAAAACAAAAATAAATAATTAAACAACACTACTGATCTACTGAAAAACGAACGAATTATTTATTTTAAAAATAAAAAACAAGTTGATAAAATTTTCATTGCAGTCGGGGGACTTCTTAGATTAAAAAGTGTTCCACAAAACCACACAGTCACAGTCGGGGAACCGTACGAATTCGCATGTAGGTGAGGCTTACAGGGACGCCAGGCAGAAGTTTCGACTTTGGGAAGACCTTGGGAAGCCATCTGGTGGTCCCATATTTTGTGATATGCAGGAAGCTAAGAGAATTTTTAAATCTCGCTTGAAATGGTGTAGATTGACATTATAGATGACAAAATAATGAAGATCAAATAAAAATGGATATTTTGGCTTCAGAACATTCAAGCAATGATTTTCGCTCCTTTTGGAAAAACACGAACAGACTCAGTAGTAAGCCTGGCCTCCCTGTGTCTGTCAATGGTCAGAGCGATCCCGTAGGCATTGCTGACCTCTTTAAGGAATATTTTAGAATAAAGTCTCCACTGGGTCCCTGTGTTTCCGAGCCTGATGTTGTTGACCATGGTGACCTTGGAACGAGATTCACTGCCAAGGACGTTAAAAGTGTTATTAACAGTATGTCGAGAGGCAAGTCTCCAGGTCACGATGGTCTCAGTATCGAGCACCTCAAGTTCGCGGGCCCTCATCTATCGAGGGTGTTAGCAATGTTTTACAACTTTTATGTGAGTCATGCGTATTTACCTAGCAATATGACTAAAACTATTGTAGTGCCCATTATTAAAAATAGAACGGGTGATATCGCTGACTTAAAGAACTACAGGCCTATTTCTCTGGCAACAGTGATCGCGAAAGTGCTTGACAGCCTGCTTAACAGACAACTTAATAACTTTGTTCAGCTGCACGACAATCAGTTCGGATTTCGATCCGGACTATCTACTGAGAGCGCCATCTTGTGTCTAAAGTGGGCTGTGAGGTACTATGTGGATAGGAAAACTCCTACGTATGCTTGCTTCCTCGACCTCTCCAAAGCTTTTGATCTGCTCGCGTACAGTGTCCTCTGGAGGAAGTTACAGGAAGCTGGAATTCCTCCTGAGTTGATAAATACTTTTAAATGTTGGTATGGGGGCCAGATCAATCAGGTACGCTGGGCTGGGGGTTTTTCAGAGCCGTATAGGTTGGAGTGCGGGGTGAGGCAGGGAGGGTTGACTTCACCCACGCTCTTCAATCTGTATGTCAATGAGTTGATCGAGGTGCTCAGCAAAGAGCGTGCCGGCTGTTACATTGACGGAGTATGTGTAAATAACATTAGTTACGCCGATGATATGGCGCTGCTGAGCGCCTCGGTTTGTGGTCTTAGGAGGTTGGTGACCATCTGTGAAGAATATGCTTTACTTCATGGATTGGTCTACAACGTCACTAAAAGTGAAGTGGTCGATGTCCTGATTCTATCCCTCCGGTCAAGTTGAACGGAATATCACTTATGAGGGTATATAAAGTGAAGTACTTGGGACATCTTTTGACCGCTGACCTCAAGGACGATGATGATATTGAAAGAGAAAGGAGGGCGCTGTCGGTGAGAGCTAATATGATCGCTCGCAGGTTTGCACGTTGTTCTAGAGAAGTAAAGAGAACTTTGTTTCGTGCATATTGCACCTCATTTTACACGTGCAGCTTGTGGGTAGATTACACTCAAAAATCCTACAGCGCCCTTCGTGTTCAATATAATAATGCGTTCCGGGTATTGATGGGGCTCTTCCGCTTCTGTAGCGCATCAGGGATGTTTGCTGAGGCTCGTGTCGACTGTTTCTACACTACGATGCGGAAAAGATGCGCTTCCCTGGTGCGCCGGGTGCGGGCCAGCCCCAACATTATACTGCAGTGTGTGGCGAGCAGACTGGACTGCTTGTGTGTGAATCGCTGCTGCAAGCTTTCTACATCGGTTTTGAGCCTGTAGCAGGGATTCTCATATGTTTAAGGCAGTGTTAGATAAGTATTTAGGTTAAGTGTACTAACATAGTTGATAAGAAAGATTGTTACTAACGTTTTGAGTCATGTTACTTGTGAATTAAATATAAATAAATAAATAATAATTGAAATAAATGCTGAGTTGAGTGAGTTTGAGTTTGAGTTTTGAGTTTACGCAGACGCGCGGGAAAACAAACTAAATGGTGACCCTCGACATATTCGTGGTACACAAAATCATACAGGTACGCCACAGTGGCGTACCTTTCGTATTTATTTAGTTCGCGGGACGTGTCGAGCTTCATTATTTTGGCTCTTCTCTGGTGGTCGCCCCGTCTGACTGGTCTTCAGGAGTGCCGGTGGTAAAGGAATAGGTAGTGTGGCAGGCGTTTAAAAAATAATAACTTTTTAAGAAAAAAAAACAACCGACTTCTGAGCAACAAATGAAACACTACAAAGTGAAAAATTACTTTAATTTCGAAAGTCGGTGTCTTTGCTTTTGAATTTTCTTTATCTGCCACCGACTTTCGAAATTAAAGTTATTATTCACTTTGTAGTGTTTTTTTGGAAGTTCGTTGTTTTTTTCTAAAAAAGTTTTTATTTCTCGCTTTTTAGTGGGTCAGTTTGTAATTTATCTAGGTTACAATAGCCCAATGTCAACTGCTCGTCACCTATTACAAAACGTTAATCGTTGAGGAGTTCTCTTGGTACTTCACCATCAGCTCCACTTCATTGTGACTTTGTGACGAGCTTATATTGCTTGGCAACCACTGCAGAATAAAAGCAAGTATAATGAGACTTTATAATGTATTATGTTCGCATAACGCCAAAATTTTATAAAAAAAACAGTATTTCTAGGAGAATTAGACCCAATAAAAAACGAAAAATCTTTACATGTGTGAGTGACCTGAATCGCGCCATCTAACAGAAATTTAAAGAACCACCGAGAAAGAGTTATTTGCTGTTGTCTTACGAGTTTAAGTTCGGTAAACATTTATAATAGATGGCGTTCGAAAATTCGAACAAGCCCCAAGGTTACACGTCGAGTAGGTAGGTAACGCAGCGATGCGACGATGCCATTCATACGCACCCCGCATTGTTGCCAAATTGCTCCAGTGAGTCTTGACAACTTGCGAATCGTTTCCAAAATTGTGTTTCTAGAAAGTTAGCGCCGGCGCGCGGGTTTGCCCGCGGGTTTTACATTTTATGATTGATAAAATGTTTTTTATTAGGGAATGAGAAAGAATGCTAGAAAGTGAAAAAAAATATCTGCGATCTGCATTTGGTTCACACAGATACAATACTAATGTAATTATTGTAAAACTCAAAACTCAAACTCAAAGCATTTATTTCAATTAAACCATTTACAGGCACTTTTGAATTGTCAAGGAGTCAGTCAGTCAGAAATATGAAGCTAGTTGCCCATTCCAAAGCGTAGTAGGTACCTATGGAGAAGAACGGGCAAGAAACTCCATGGACACTCTTTTAAATCAAAATATTGTTACAATATAATGGTTAAATTATTCATGTTGAAATTATACATGTGAGAACAATGTAGAAAGCACGTTAAAAGCGTCCGCAATTACAAAATAAGCACAATTCAAAAATTAAAATAAGCCATGGCAGCTAAGAAATGACCAGTCACAACTGACGGCGCCCGTTCACGAACATGACGCATGGATCAGCACCATTCAGCTCAACCATTTTGAAGGGAGCTAAATGATCCAACACATACGCCACCACCAGCGAGACATTTGAGTGAGCATGACATTCCCAGCCGCCAGGGCACATTCAAGTCAATGAAAGACAAAATACCCGGTAAATGGTAGCTCTATAGTACATAGTACTCACACCTGTGCAATTATATAATACAAAGGAGAGATTGAGTTTATACAATGCAAAGATAGTCTTACAATCTTCAGCAGCTCCAACAGCATTTTCGAATGTTAATTAATTAGTTGTGGTTGTGGAGCAGGACCAGCATTAAGCCAAGCATTTTTATCAGAGATGTAATCCTCCAACTTATAATATGCCTGCCTACATAGTGTGCGTTTTATACAAGTTTTGAATTTCGTCTCATTCAGTTGAAGTATGTGGGGAGGGATTTTATTGTAACATTTTAAACAGTACCCCATGAAAGATGAGTCTACTTTAGCCAGTCTGAAACCTGGTTGAACTAATAAGTCCCTATTTCTAGTACTATAATTATGTCTATCGCCTCTTTTACTAAAAAGATGTAAATTTTTTCTTACGTGCAAGATGTTTTCATATATATATTGACAAGGTACCGTCATGATGTTAATATCCTTAAACAGTTCCCTTAAAGAATCGCGCCTGCGTAGATTATAAATGGCTCTGATCGCTCTTTTCTGCAGAATAAAGATAGACTCGATGTCTGCAGCCCGTCCCCATAGTAAAATACCGTAAGACATTATGCTATGAAAGTAACTAAAATAGACTAGCCTCGCGGTATCTACATCAGTAAATTGACGGATTTTTCTGACAGCATATGCTGCTGAACTCAGCCGTCCTGCAAGAGATGTTAAATGAGGACCCCATTGTAGCCTTGAGTCGAGCGTGATCCCCAGGAAAACAGTTTTATCGACGAATTCTAGTTTCTCTTGATTCAATATAATCTCACAATCCCTACTTTTGACATTTGGTAAAGAAAATTTTATGCACTTAGTCTTTTTTCCATCTCTAAATCAGGCGATCAGCGTAGGCAAATTTACCTTTTTTTTTTTCTAATATCCTACCTACCTACGCAATGGTGACACGTAGGTACTACTT
The DNA here is from genome assembly GCA_948473465.1 of Lithophane ornitopus. Taxonomy (NCBI): domain Eukaryota; kingdom Metazoa; phylum Arthropoda; class Insecta; order Lepidoptera; family Noctuidae; genus Lithophane; species Lithophane ornitopus. Next base: position 199,433 of record OX419623.1, read on the forward strand.
ACATCTATTGATTGAATCATATTTAATTTACGTGAAACCATCAAGATAAGTGAATACACAGACAAACCACATTGATTTTTCATAACAATTGCACATTTTAGTATTATTAGCACAAGTCAAAGTGCGTCGAGATAAATTGGTCTTGCCATCTAAGAAGTTTACCAAGAAAAAGGGGAAATAAAACATAGGGCAGTATTTTAGTAGTAAGTTGTAGGATGTGCTGATATTTAAAACGATTAATGATATAGGTACAGCAGTGGTGGCTCTGACTTACAAGTGAGAGCCACCACTGCTGTACATCATTCATTTATGGTTTCGGGGTTTTTAACTGTCAGCGAAATGACGTTCTCAAAATGGTAGCTGTAGTTCCAATTTCGCTCGTCTGAACAGCTAAGTAAGTAGTAAGCACCATTCAGGTTTAGAATTGGTGACTGGGGCTACTACTGAGAACCATTCATACGAGTGCCATCCGTGAAAGAGTTTTTATTTAAAAGTGAAGTGTTTTTGTGTTTTATTGACGGTAAGTGTTATTTTTATGTACAAAGGATGCTTTTCTGCTTGAAGGTGATACAGAGTTATATTATAATAGTAATTACCCTTAGAACTTAAAAAAGTGTAAGATTTAGAAGAGGAAATACAAAATCAAACGTTAGTAACACTCGTTGATTGTCATCATATCACATACCTACCTACTCTAAATTTCAAATATTTCCCCCTAATAGGGACGTCAATTCTCTCTAAAAACTCACTTTGCCTGTCCCAGAGGGACGAAAGGAACAAAAAAAAAACTCTCTGAAAAAGATCCGTTACTGAATTGATTCGAAAGGAAATATGAAAAATCGATTCACAAATAAAGAAATGATTTTCCAAAAAATCAATCATTCGTTTTCGATGAAATTCGCAATGTAAAAAATCCGTATTTTTACGCAAAAGGATTTGCACTGGATATGCTTCGTAATTTTCCCGCCACCACAATTCTTAACAATTCAAACAAACAAAAAACTGATGTTCTAGGGTGAAATATCGATTCCCTGTATCGATTCAGTACTAGATATCGATTTGAAAAAACGTTTTTATTTGTTCCAAAAAATCGATTCTTTGCTCAATCGATCTCAGATTGACATCTCTATTTCGTCTGTTCTCATGTTCTGTCAGTTGTTTTGCAAATTTTCACACAGCTTGACAGCTTGATTGATGGTTACAAATGGTGGTGTTATTTCTGACTAATACAAATTTCTTGAAGCATTTCATAATTACGATACTTTTGCTGTTGTGTTTAATTATTCTTTTTGATTACAGATTGAATTGCAACTCTGCCTAAGTTGAATCCGACTAATAAACTTGCCTATATACGACATATTATTATGTATTCAGGGCCGCGAAAATCACGGAAAAAAGTGCAAGCAACATTGAAAAGACATCATGGAAATTCTTCTAATAATTTTTAGTGAGTAAATCAGATTCCCATAAGATTTCGAATCAGATTTACGTGAATGTACCTATGAGTGTATTTGATACTCGTTGGCCCGTGATGTACCTAATGTCTTCGTTTGCCGTTGGTTTGCCAATAAAGTAGGATTTAGCTACTGTAAAATAAATGTTCCTCTCTTTTTCAACCGATTTCCAAAAAGTAGGAGGTTATCAATTCGACTGTTTGTCCACCGATTTCTCAGCCAATTGTCGACCGATTTTCAAAATTCTTTGTCAAAGTTTTTTGTCACAAATGAGGACCTGATAATGGAATCCCAGGGAAATTGAGGGAAAACCTCAAATTTTATTGGCATTTTCAAAGTTTTTTGTTGTTTTTAGAAGTCGGTTGTATTTTTTTCAAAAAAGATTTTTTCTCTTCCTATGTTTTAATATTTATATTTTATTTAAGATTTTAGGTAATACGAAACTCCCTCTGTATGGACGAAATATTTTGAGGCCTAAATTGATGAAATTGACACTAGTAGCGCGAAAGATTATTGTTCACAATAGCAGTCAGCCAGGTTCAATGGCTGATGATTTAAGGAATAGTCCACTTCATGTATTTGGACAGCATGAAAAATGTAAGGAATATTACTGTTCAGTGAAGCAATTACCACCTGACGAGAATAAACAGCAAGACAACCAAGTAGAAATCCTAAGAAATACAGCACCAGAGGTCTGGGCTCTTATTTATGCTGCAAATGAAAAAATTGCTTTGAAAGCTGGACGGTGGTCTAACGAGACAACAAACGTTGCAGAGAATTTTATGAGTGTCATTAATAAATTTAACTGTGGAAAACGACTCAGTCTTGGAAAAGGAGGCTCTTATCAGCGGCGTGTTCATGTAGCAGGTAAATAAGTTTTTTTATAGATATTTTAAAACAATATATGAAATCTCTAGCAACCCCCATGATCTATGACTTCTTCTCTTCATAATATAAGAGGTTTTTCTCAACTTATAGAACTTTCAATGGTCATCAATGAAAGCTTAGGTTGCAAACAGACATGTATGTGACTATGATTTGGTTTTTCAGGATTATCTCATTCTGTAGGACATAAATGGCATCAAACTGCATGGAAAAAGAAGACAACACAGAGCCCTGGATAATATTTTAAAAAATATGTCCATCAAAAACAGAGAAGTAGATTGCGCCAACAGAAAATGACTCGAAAACGGCTTTTTACTGAAAAGACTAAAACTCAACCTGATAAGGACTATGGCCCAGAAGCAAGTGTCCCTGTCGACATTAATGAGGTAGAATTAAAACGGCTCTGTGAATTGAGATTGCTTAAATTCCAAGAAGATACACAAAAAATAGTACTAATTGAAAACCAGACTGTGGGTCAACATGATAATGAAAAGTATCTCTCATACAGATCTGACCGTCTCACAGCAAGTCAGTTTGGAATGGTAAGATATCAGCCATCCTCTTATTGTTTCTTACTTTCTAAGAAGCCACAGCTCAAGCCAGTACAAGAATTATGATTGTCACTTTGTTCATTTTAGGTTTGCAAACGTCGTAATGCCACACCATGTCACAATCATGTGAAATGCATTCTCTACAAAAATAATATTTGTACTAAAGATATGATGTATGGACAACAAAATGAACATGTTGCAAAGAGCATGTTTATGCAACAATATGGCAAAATTGTCAGGCCATCAGGTCTATTTATGGATGAAGACTTTGGATTCTTAGCAGCTAGCCCTGATGGTAAGATTATTCAATAATAAAAATATACAAATAACTAGCTTTTGCCTGTGATTCCGCCCCCTTGGATTTTGTGTGTCGCGTGGATTTTTTAATTAGGTTCAGTGGGCCTAAAAACTGTTCTTTTTTACAGGTATTATAGAAGCAGAAAATAATATTGTAGAAATAAAATGTTTTCCCTCCTTGAAAAGGAAATCTCAAAATATTAGAGAAGCATCAGAAAATAGAAATTTTCCTATTCATTTGGAAAATGATGTTTTAGTTATGAACAAAAAGCATAATTATTATTATCAAGTAAGTAACAAAGATCATTATTTCTTGGTTCATGTATGTATAAATATAATGTATTTCTTGGATTGTTTCTCAGCTATTATTATTTTGATTCTAGGTCCAGGGTCAATTGCGAATTACCAAAATGAGTAAATGTTACTTCATTTGCTTTATATCTGTCACCCAACCATTGACTGTCATAGAAGTTAACCGGGATGAGGAATTTATCAACGCTATGATGCCGAAGTTGGTAACGTTTTTCAAAACATGTGTACTGCCGGAAATTATTTTGAGACGAGTTGAGAAAAATGCTAAATGTCTAGACATCAAGGAATTAAAAGGTATGAAAAATATAAGTCTTACTCATTGCCTAACTTATTCCTCAGGTTTCTGAGGTGTGGGTTCAGTAAGAATAGTCTAACAAAACTGTGTAAATTCATTTGTTGCAGCGAAAACTGTGTCTCCCAGCAATTGATTCAGATCGCACGGAAATGATATAAATGGAGGTAAAAAATGACAAGCAGAAGATTGATACTGCGCGGCGACGGCGGCGCAGCAAAAAGTAGCGTGTAGAAGAGAAGATATTTTATTATAGTATTTTTTATGTATCTTTGTATGGTGGTACGAGTCGATGGTTCGAATCCAAGCCGACACTTTGCTTTGTGTAAATTATTTCATCACCACTGTTCAGAGGAGGCCTGAGTCTCAGCAGTGGGAACATTATAGACTAATTATTATGCTATTTTTGTACGTAGCGATGTATAGTTTATGTTATTTGTTAGTTTATAAGATTTTTCAGTGTACATATGTTTCACTCATGTATTTAGGTACCAGCCAAACAATTCAATTGTAAAAGAATATTTATTGTTCAAAGTTGTATAATAAGTGGGTATTCTTGAAACATAAATGTTATGGTTAGCTAGTAACCACTTGTGTGTTGTTGTGTAAGATACTTACACTTACGTGTGATGTTACATAAATTGTAATCTACGTACATAATTCTTTCTAATACTAAATTCAGAATCATAATTGTAAATATCAAAATATTGAAAAAAGTATGTTATCTTTGTGTGGTGGTACGAGTCGATGGTTCGAATCCAACCAGAAAATATTTAGGTAAATGCAGTGAGAGTAAATAAAACGATATTTGTATGAAAATATTAACCATAGATAAATATTATTAATGTATAGTAAGATACAATAAAACGCTTTACAATTGAATACATAATCTTTTATTTATTTAGTACAGGTCACAATTCATTTACACGTTAGGTACTATTTAGGTTCAGTCACATTACAACAACCTATATAGGTACAATATACCTTTATTACCCAAAATAATTTATCTGAATAATTTGTTATGGTGAAAAGGTATCTGATATCGAGCCTAGAAACAAAAGTAAGCATATCCCAATAATTATATTATTAAGAAATAGATTGGAACATAACAATCCTCTAGTAATTTAAAGTATGCTTAATTAGTAAATTAATATTTGTTTTCAGTTTTTGCTATAATGTAAGGATATTCATCTTATAAATAATTTGGTCCTCTTTCTTTAAATTAACGCCATCTGGACATTTTAATTTCCAACCATGTTTGAATAAAACGACATCTAGTGGAGTCGGAAGTTACTACTATTTACTTTGCATGTGTGTGTAAAGAGTAAATTCATGCGGCTAAATCATTATTACGTTCTAATCTTTGTATGATACCAGTTAACAAGCACAGTGATGATCTTAAAAAATCAAGTTAATGCCCTAGGTTTCGCTAAGAATAAAGTTGTTTATTAAAAATTTCTATGTTAGGTGTAAAAATTGAAAATGTTCGAAATTGTGGATGTGTCGCCATCTAGCGGCAAAATGGCAGTGAGATCATCTAGGGATCCACCTTAAACTAATCGTATCACAACTCTCGAAATACCTCCTTTTTACCCGACTACCCCAGAAGGAGGGTAATGTTTTTTTGGAGTCGGTTAAAAAAAGACATAATATTAAGAAGTATAGAAGTATCGAGTTATAAATGGTAGCGGTGCGTTGTCGGTGCGGGTGCGGTGCGCTGTCGTTGCGGGGGTGGTGCGGCCGCAGGTGCCCGTGCGTTTTGCGTGAAAGTCCGAAAGGGATACCGGGACCCTTCGCAACAGGCAACTGAAGGAACACGGAGGGTGGGTTTTAGTCAGTAAAAGTCTGACACGCCCTCCCGCTCCGCCCAGAGCGGGAGAAGTAATTTGATGATTTCCCAGCCTCAAAAAAAACCTACCCGTGCGTTGGTTGGTCCGCACCGCACTACGGAGGGAGCGGGAAGACACGGCATCGGCCCACGGTGAGATTGACAGATTACAGTTGCCATTATATCGTCGCCGGTTATAAATAACCCCAAAACGCATCGTCTCAAAATTATAGATTTCTTACAATTCTCAGTAGTGTCCGTGATTTTAAGTTAGTTTCAATCGAATTTATGCATTAATTAGAACACAGAAAGGAAATTCACGTCTCTGTTGGTTCTTATGTGAACGATGTATGGACGCCGAACTTCCTTTACTAAATTCTTATTATGTTACTCTAAATTTTTAGGGTTCCGTACCTCAAAAGGAAACAACGGAACCCTTATAGGATCACTCGTGTGTCTGGCTGGCTGTCTGTCCGTCTGTCACAGCCAAATTTGCTCCGAATCTACTCGTCCAATTTAGTTGAAAGGTACACATCTAATCATTATGAATTTCTGTGACCCGAACACGGACGTGTAACGTAAATAATTTAATTTTGAATACGGGGGTCATTTTTCGGGGGCAAGCTGGAATATTAAAAAAACTTCAACTTTCATCGTATTTGATAACATTTCCTCATCAACTACCAGTAAAATTATCTTATTTTCTATAAATATCCGTCCAATGTGAGCGCATCATTTTGTTTCAGTGTCAGTCGCCGCGCCTATTCACGGTAACCGCGCTAGGCCGTGGTAACTCTAAGCTTACTGATTACTGTTTGTGTTATAGACTTGTAGTAGTCAATTAAATGATTAAATATTCACCTTTTCAAAAAACATTTAAAGAACTTTCTGTTAAGTAGATCCTATTATAATGTAAATGAGTTTCTGAACGAAAAAATAGTAATATAATTTTTAACGATTGACATGTCTGATTAACTGTAAATTCATTATTACTGCAATTTATTGTTTTGACATCCAATTGTGTATCTTGGTATTTTTTAATCTGACTATTTTTGCTGACATCTGTTGTGTAAGTTGTGTTAACCTAGTATTTGACAACTATTATTTAATGAAATATATTGACCTTTATTTAATTGTTTTTCCTATCCCCAATATCTAATCTTGAATTTTAATAACTTTTGCTAATTAATTGTTTCTTAATTTTTTTTTTGAGGTTTCAAATTGTTTAAATTGTTTTAATTGTCTGCTATTTTATTTTTGTATTCACTTCTTGATGATTGCATGGAAGACTTACTGATATTTGTTTGTCCATATTTGTACGCTTCACGGCAAAACATAGAGAATCTAAGTCCTACATTGTAACATCTCACACTCCGTGTCACTACCTATGTTTACAAATAAAAGTTTCTTATTCTTATTCTTATTCTTAGTATTTTAATGTACCAGAATACCCGTGAAACGCGTTGTTGCATAACTTTTGAATTATTCGAGATTTTTAATTCATATTCTTTATGGCACCTCTTTAGGTCATGAGGTCAGACCAAATAAAAAACCGCTGCGAGCAGTGAAGCATGCCAAAACTACACCTCTGTGCATACACGCTCACATGCGCCCATTTACAATCAAACTAGACCTCACTAAATGCACAGTCATGTTTACGAAACCGGCCTCATGTAACTGTTAAAAGCGCGCTGTCTTGGTGTTTTATTTGGTCTGAGGGAGGTCATGAGCTATCCGAATATCTAAAAATATTTGGCCTAGTTCATAAGGGGGAGACGTTAAAATTGATTCGCTGTTACAATGTATAGGAGATTTTACTGTAGGATTTCTATTTTATATTAATTAATTAATTAAACCTTTACTATTTGACGCGCGTACGCTTTGTAAGAGAAATTAATAAAAAAAAAATATCATCACCCTAGCGATTATTTTTACCCGACTACGGCGAAGACAAAAGGCGGGTTATGATTTTGACCGGTATGTATGTATGTTCATCTGTTCCCTCCAATCTTCTAAACCACTCAACACAATTTGACAAATAAGGTATCCGTTGGAAGCGTTTTGATCGTCCGCTGGTTATAGGCTATATGACGTCACATTAAATAAAAATGGCGCCCTCTAGAGGACATAAAATAAGCAACTATAAAAAAAAATGTTTATTCGTACCATGTTGGTTATCAAATGAAAGGCCTTAATGAGCACATTTCAAAAATATATATATTATAACCCCAAAAGAATTAAAAAAAAATTAAGTAATAAAAACTAAAACCCAACTACGACTAAAAAGGTATAAACAAGACACCGCAGACAGACAAATTAAAAATCCGGAGTCACACGTAATGTTTTCGATTTATGCCCTAACACGTGTGACTCCGGATTTTTAATTTGTCTGTCTGCGGTGTCTTGTAACTGTATTGTATCCTATCGTTAATCTGTGAACAGCGTTGTGGGCTGCAATATTGTCTATATGTTTGTGTAATTCTTGTTTCTATGTTTTATATTGTAGCTGTTTGTTGTTCCTCTTGAATATAAATAAAATATATTATGCTTGATAACAATGTTGCGTCGGCGAAAACTAACTTTTCGTAGCGCGTAGCATTCGTTTGTAGCAAAGATAGCGTAGAGACAAAGAAGTAAGTATGGCTGTTTTTTATTAGCACATTCTTTCATGTCATGTCATCTAATGTGTATGTGATGATATCATCCGACGAGCTTTTGTCACCGTCGGCGTTCCAGCTGTATTAGAACCCAATGGCTTGGCACGCGACGATGGCAAAAGACCGGATGGCATGTCCTTATTTCCATGGAAGATGGGTAGGCCTTTAGTGTGGGACGGAACGTGTGTCGATACTCTTGCGCCATCCCATCTTCCTGGCTCGGCGTGCTGTGCTGGCGCTGCCGCTGCGGCTGCAGAAAACCTCAAGCGGAGAAAGTATGCCTTATAGGCAATTATATTTTCGAGCCGTTTGGGGTTGAAACCCTAGGGCCGTGGGGTCCGAGTGCTTATAGTTTGTTCGATGAAATCTCCAAACGGCTGTTTGACACTTTCCGTGACCCAAGGGCTGGCTTTTACCTTGGTCAGAGGCTAAGCATTGCCATACAACGTGGCAATGCCGCCAGTCTCTTGGGTACATTACCAGCTGACAGCGATGCGGAGGAAATTTTCGACGCCATATTTTAGATATTAATTGTTTATTTAATTAAGTTATAGTTACTTTTGTTAGTGTTAGATTGTATACTGGGTATTAGGGTAGACACCGTTATCCTTGAAACTAGTGTTTTGGTGTCATCTATAATATACTTTTTCTATGGGACCAACTATGAAATAGCAAAAAAATAATCAGCTGTTCCATACTTACATTTTGTTTGTAAGTGAACACAAATGTATGGAACAGCTGATTTAGCACAAACCACTAGTTTCAAGGATAACGGTGTCATTAGCTAATTAAATCCTAACTAATATTAATTAAAACTAACTATTTAAATAAACAATTAATAACTAAATTAGGGCGTCGAAAAATTCCTCCGCATCGCTGTCGGCTGGTAATGTACCCAAGAGACTGGCGGCATTGCCACGTTGTATCAATCAATCTGCCTAGCCTTTTCTCAACTATGTTGCCACGTTGTATGGCAGTTAGAATAGTTAGTTCTATTATTCGTAAAAGATTGTATTTAATTTAATCAAAGTCTTTTGGTTCGTTCGCACATTCATTTGGGTGGTTTTAAGTTATGTGCAGTGCATTCTATACTTACAACATTAGTTTTTCTTTATGCTAAACCCGAAAAGAGGTCATTGTACTCATCATTAGATCATCATAGAGACCAATAAAAACTAATTTTGTATATTTATCTTAAATAATTATAATTAGTAATTGTCATTTGCATGCGTTTTGCTTTTAATCTTGTTAGTTACGTGATAAAATAATACTTCCATAGCACAATAGTTTCAAATTATAGACTAATCTATACATATAATAAATCTGTAGACGAGGCGTTTCTGTACAATGAAAAAAAAAAAAAAAAACCTAGCTGGTGTGTCCAAGAATAACCAACAGATGCCATTTCTACCATTTTTGGAATTTTTGTCTGTTTGTCTGTTTGTCTGTTTATCTGTTTGTCTGTTTGTCTGTTCGTTTGTTTGATTGTTCCAGTATCACGTAAAAAGTACGAAATCAATATGGTTAACTTATAAACTCAAATATTGTGTGTAACTCGATGTTTCATTTAGTTTTTGTTTCATCGCAATCGCTTCAAAATATCAAAAGATATAAGAGTTTAAAGTATTCAAGAAGAAATTTTCATTAGGTACGTAATGTAGATACACGTAACGACATCTATTGTCGTAAAATGACACTAGCGTAAAATCAGGTAGGTTTGTGAGAACGTGTGTAACACACGATCATAATCATCATATGTTCACATACTTCGCGCGGAAACATAACGCGATACATTGTGAATTTACCCAATCTAAAGTTTGGTTAATTCAAGTTTTCCAAATCCATTGTTTGGTAGTAGTGCCATAGGTGGCGCTATCTATCTTTTAAATCATGAAAAAATGGTGATAAATTTTAATTTCTTAAAAATTGTAGATTGTTACATCGAGCAAAAAGTGAGTAATTAAGGCACGACCGCGCTTACTAAATAAACACGAGTGCATTAATTACTCACTTTAGCAAGGTACGTAATCTACTTTTCTTTCAACTACCAATGTACCTGCTGCGATAAAATATACCTGCTCAAGGTTAACTCAACTCAATCCAAATCAAGTTAGGTCAAGTTAGGTCAAGTCAGGTCAAGTCAGGTCAAGTCAAGTCAAGTCAAGTCAAGTCAAGTCAGTCATGGAACCCTACATCTTTTCTACATACCTTACAGAGTGTTCGAACGTTTTGCCATATATTTTGACAGTATCACTTCGTGCTCGATAGATGGCGTTGTTCATTTAACGTCATTTTCTGAATCGCGGTGTTAAAGAGTCTCCGTAGAAGAATGACTTTCGCCGAATTCATAATTATCGAGTGTTTGGCTCATTTTGAATTGAACACATAATCCATACTAATCGATGCTTAAAAGTATAAATTCGATAGTAACTCTGTCTGTCTGTCCGTCTGTAATTCTGTATGTTACCTTTTCACGCCTGATCCACTGAACGGATCTCGATAAAATTTGGTAAAGAGATAGATGGCATCCCGGCGAAGAACATAGGCAATTATTTTCTCAAAAACAAATTTAAGGGGGGGGGGGGGATATAGGGGATGAAAGTTTTTATGGGAAACCTATCATTTTTAGAGTTCCGCAGTCAACAAGGAAGCTTTATAGTGCCATGTCCGTCTGTCTGTCTGTCTGTCCGCGACTTAGCTCAAAAACTTTTAATCGACCAACTTACATGTGCAGTTGCAAAAACCAAAACATTCTGTATGCGAGAACAAGTTTTTTAACTACAATGTTTTTTTAACTACACTTTGAGGGACAGTAAACGCCCATAGACGTAATGACAATAAAACTTTGCGAAAGTTTGTTTGATAAATTAATTCATCCCAACTACGGAACCCTTCATTGTGCATGGTTCGACACCCGCACTTGGCCAGTTTTTTTTTAACTTAGGGCTGTGAAAATTTATGCTTTTTGTAACCAACAAAGAGTTATGTTCTTCTAAAATCATCCCTCATGAGGGTAAAAACCCTTCTTCATTTAAGTACTTATTATTGACATTTTTGCGGGACTCTCTTCAAGAGCGTTAAGGGATTGAGAATATTATAGTCATAGTCCGTATCTTGAGAATCTGTCCACTCAATCAAAAGTTATTACTACTTGGCTCTTGGCTTGGAACGAAGAGTTTGAGTTTACCAGTGAGTACTTACTCGATAGATGGCGTTGTGCAAATGATGCGATTTTCTTAAGGGGCATGCGCCGGTAGCCCGCGAAATTCAAATCTTAAGTTTTTTGCCATTTGCAAGTCAGTGTCAGACAGGTTGTATGTTAAAATGAAATTGTTTATTCTGTAAATAGGTTATTGGAATCACTTTTACACGTCGTAATAATATCAAAAAATGTAAAATTAAGCTAGATGAGGTCGGCGTTTCCTATCTGACTACTCTGAGAAGAAAGGCCGAAACAAACTCAGTCTCTTTTAAAGTCCGGACATACCTAGGTCAGATATCGGCATATTGGTCAGGCCCTATGAGGGCCATGTAGATTAGAGTCTGAAATGGTCTTTTGAGGAATGAACCACACAGATTTGAGTGAACCTGTCCTGTCACTGCAAGCATTTGTCAGTAATAGTGGAGCTCAGCTCAGAACTTAAGGAGCTCAACGACTCGACGAACAATACCAAAGAAAGGACATTTGTGTAGGCCGCATAAAGTTCTCAAATTGCCAGACCATTGTTAAAACTAACTGAGAACGAAAATTCACATTCATCCTCACATTCACAATAATTCAATACTTTACAAAGTAATCATTTGTCAATATCCTACATATAATATTCAATAATGTGAATTTGTATATAAAACTGGTAGGTATATTTTGATGATTTTCCATAGTACTTATTCAAAATGTCACAATGCCAAAATGCCAAAATGTTAGCAGAGCGAGCAGCTCAATCCCATGCTTTTTGTCTTCTAAATAATCTGAAATTGTATAGTACCCTTTTTTACAAAGTTTGGTTTTAATACAGCTTTTAAATCGTTTAATGGGTAAGTTTCGAATGTCAATATGAATAAAATATGATTCGCGATCGTAGCAAAGTAGCTTTACAGAATAATAACCATTAGATACAGGAATACAACTCCTGCAATATTAGTTAGATTAGATAAATAAATATTTAACACAATTGCGACTCATTATTTAGATCAACATAAAACTTGATACTGACCTGTAAAAAGCAAAAAACATAAGATAATTTGAATTTCGCAGGCTCCCGCAAAGCTTTCGCCTTAGATTCCATCGTCCTTACAATATGCCATAGTTTTTTCATTAATCTTTATACAATATTTTTTCATTAATCTTTCCGACAGTTTCAAACTGCTGTCCATACTATCCACACTATCACCACAATATAGATATGGACTACCACTAATATATAAAGTTACTGGCTGTCTCATGTCTGTTACTTTTACGCCGTAACGCCTAGGTCGCCTAGACAGACCACGTGGGTTATGGGACATAGGATACTTTTATCCCGGTAGCACATTCCCGTGGGATAATTTCCGACATCCACGCGGGCGAAGCCGCGGGCAAAAGCTAGTATAAAATAAAAATATTATGTGATAGAGCGCCACAATACCTGCTCACAGTGCGCGCCGCATTCAATACATTTAGTATAGGACCATTTATTTGAATCACAAACATTTGCTCGGTAATTTAACATTTGTTAACAACCATTTACATTATACTCGTGCTATACCAGATTTAATTACATTTCTATTCGATAGCGGTCTTTGATGAAAATGATTAAACGAGTATTTACCAATTTGTTCACAAACAGCGTCGCGCCGACTGTTATAAATAGTGAGCGACTCGTTAATCATTCGTTAATTCACCTCCGCTAAGCTCTAACTTAGCGAACTGCGAGAAACAAGCAGAGTACAATGAGTACATTAATCATAAATAAATGAACGAGCTCCACTCTCAAAATCAATAAAACTATTTGACCCGCGGCGTTCTACTGCTCCCCTCGTGTAATCTAAATAATATCCGAGTCAAACGCTGCGCGAATACCGCCAAACAACAAGGATTATAATGTAAATGTATGCAAATGATAGGAGGGCGCCCGCACCGCACCGCACCGCAACGTTCCGCATCTCTCCGGACGGCGTGTGGCGCACAGACTACTCTCAGCTGAAAAAATGGCGCACTCGGCGGTGGACAGATAACGACAGCTTACGTCGTGAAAACGTGAGGCTTTGCGCTAAATTGTTGAAACATGACTTGTTTCGTAAATTCCCAGAGAGTTAGCCGGCGAAATGTAAATGATACAATAACAAGGGATGTTTTGATGAGTCCCAAAAAAATCTAATTGTACTGTTCTGTACGCTTCGGGTTTAAACGGGACATCGAATGAACACCGATAATTTGGGTCAGAATACATTAATTTATATCAATCGTCTCTTGTATCGGCGCGAATCGCGGCGGTTAGCTCCGGATCGGTGCGGACGGCGTCTGTTGTTTCCAAACAAAATGAATGTAGATTGCAGAGTTCTTTATGGTATTGTCTTGTTTGCCATATTTTCATTTGCCATAATATTGTTTTCCATAATCATCCTCAGTCATAATATTTATTAACGTTACGTTTGTCATATCAACTTATTAGTTATAACTATTAGTTGCCTTATTATCATGCGTCATAATCATTACTTTCAAGCGTATTTTTTGTATAGCCCTAGCTACGTATAGATTGTTAGTCACCTAATTTGCAAAAAATTAGGTTTTAGTGACAGAAACGCATCGCTGTAAATCCGACTCCACGCAGTCTTGTATGCCCTACCCCTAGAGTATAATTTAAAATCGCGTAGGCGCGAAGGGGCGAGGCGGCCCGCGAGTTGAGGAGCAGGTGGTTGTAACGCTCGCCGCTGCAGCTGAGGCTGGCCGGCAAAGCCGGCCAGCAAGACGTAGCTGAGGTGGTGAGCGTTAAACCATCTGTGACGTTATAAGTTCGCGTGGGACCGCCGGAGCACCGCAGCGCCGGAGCCGTGACAGAAACCATGGCTGTTGCATTTTTTTTTTTTGTTTTTTTTGTTTGCCTTTTTTTCTTGCAGTATAAAGCATTTTTCTATGAATATGTTAATTTTAACATAACATCAATATTGCAGGCGCTTGTTAGAGTTATGGAAACTGAAAAATATAGAAAATAAATATTATGACACTTGATCGATTATGACCAATGAAATTATGGAATATGATTTTATGTCATTTGACGATTATGGCAACTGAAGCGTTATGTCTAATGAAATTATGGCATATGAAATTATGGTATATAAATTTATGGCATATGAAATTATGGCAAACATTAGTAAACCGTTCTTTATACCGACGCATAAAGGAGGGGTGCGGGCGCAGGCGCCGGGCGGTGCAATGATTCGATTTAAATGCAGAGTTTACTGTCTTGACGGCGGTCTTTGTCGAGCAGACGGGAATTACTGCGGAAAATGTTAGCTAGAAATTCTTCAACCGACTGGATAGGTAATGGAAACAGAAGTTACGAGTCGGAGTATCAGCTAGGTAACATTTATGATGCTCAATAAGGCTTGAAAAAGATATCGTGTGATTTTATTCGACCGCCAAAAGCACCAGTTCCAGCGATGCCGCATCCACGCGCAGCTCGCCTGCGAGGTGCGTAACGTTACGCTTAGCTACGGAGGGGAGTTAGCGTAGGTCACACAATTATATAAAAAAGATAAACGGCTTCACACGACTCAGGGCATCGGGCACCGGATGTAGGACAGGCAGACAGCCAGGCAGGTACGGCGAGCAGGCGGGTAGGTAGTCTGGACACAGGACCGAGGAGTGTGGGTACAGGCATGGTGGAGCTGAGCGGCGGCGTCACGCGTCGATCAGGAATGTTGTCCTGTGTCTGTGTCGTTACTCTCGTCTATAGGAGGCAGTAAAGGTTAGAGGGCCAGAGGGCCGCTTCAGCGTCGTAAGCTTTTCTGTGCGTTGTATTGTAACGATGGAGGTCTCTCTCTTCGTCTAGGCGTGTAGCACCGCGACATATGAGGCCTCGTTTATTTGCAAGTGTGTGCGTGTGTTCCGAACGTGGCGTCCCTACCGCCACGCTATTGGGTCAGGTCCGCCCTCAGACGATAGGCGATAGGCGGACAAAAGGGAAAACAACTTGAACACGTTATTGAAAGTTTATTTGAACGTACACAACACTGAGCAATACTCAACTATATATTAAACTATTAGAAGTTAGAACTTAAGAAAAG
Source organism: Lithophane ornitopus (assembly GCA_948473465.1). Taxonomy (NCBI): domain Eukaryota; kingdom Metazoa; phylum Arthropoda; class Insecta; order Lepidoptera; family Noctuidae; genus Lithophane; species Lithophane ornitopus. Next base: position 214,975 of record OX419623.1, read on the forward strand.
TAGTAATTAATAAGTTTTGTTAATAAATTTCACAAGTCAAGCGTCTCGGACCACTTCCCGTCTACACTTTGATAGTCCTCTCGATCCTTCTATGACGGCCAGGACTAATCAAAACGATTTACAGTGGAAAATACTTCACCAGTCCTAATTATTATGCTAGTGTGTTAGACTGACATCTTGAGACGTTCATTCTGGCCATAGTAGGTCTGTGGTAAAGTTTATGGTTTTGGAAAAATACATTTGGGCAGGTGTCAGTTGACAGCTTTAGATGAAAATATCAGAATGGAAATATTCTAAGATTATTCACAAAAGGAAAAAAATATTGTATAAAACAGAGTTTGGAATGCTAAAACAGACAGGTGTAATTAAAAGGATGATTTTCAGATGTAAAAGTGAAAATATTATGTATAAAAAGTGAGTATTGTGTCGTGTGATTTAAAGTAGTTAGGCCGAAAGAGTAAAAGTATGTGGTTCTGAAAAACAGAATACCACAGGCTCAGACGAAGTAAAAAATCACCACGGTGCGCGGCGGAATATAAATCTGTGCGCCGCGAGTCTTCGGCCATTACGCAAAAACCGGCCGAATCCACACAGCTTTTCATGCAATGTAAATGGACAATTTGCCGCTTCACTTATTTATGCTTACGCTGTCACGCGCCAACCCTCACCCCTCTGGTTTTTCCTTCCGAGAAGTTTCTTTCTTTCTCTTCGAATAATTTTCTCAGTCTCCGTTTGGTGAACGCTTTCCTAAGCATGGCGAAACCGTCAGCATTTTCAATTTCCGTGAGTTTAAAAAGAGAATTGAGGCGGTGATTACCTCGGGACTTCCGCTTGTTCAGATGTCAAAGTTATCAAAGTTCATGGAACTTTAAAAAGAGTGTGACGAGCCGACATGGCCGACACCCGCAGACACGACCTTTTGAAGTGTTCGACGCCGCGCTGTGACGATTATGCTTTTGTATTGACTACTGCTTCAGGAAATAGAAATATGGTTATACACATAGTATTTCTATCCCTTTACGAAAGTCGTCAGTTAATGAGTGCGTGGAGGCAAGTTGGTGGTAGTTGGGTGGTGTTTGACCGCATTAGAGTTCAACACTATTAATTACCGCCTCTTATTGTGGCGGCCGCGGCCGGACCGGCGGCGGCGGCCGGCGTCGCGTTCATGGAGGATTAATTTTAGTAGCCCACTTAGTTTTGAACAAGTCTACCCTTAACAAGACGTCCGGGGAGTTCTACAACAATATCTAATGACAGAGCACTTTAGTAACCAACTGAACCCGAGAAACAGGGATTGATTTATGATACAAAGGCACCTTAACTTGGATCAAAAGATTTAAAAGTGTGCTTTAGATTAAGTCATTTGCATACAATTCTAGGAATTTATGAGTTTTATGTAGGGATGATAAAAATTGAACCCACATAATATAATATCTTACCTAGATCTTACTTAGAGAGCTGGGCGTTTTCTAAGTAAGATCTATACTTAGAAAACGCCCAGGGGCCCTATTATGAACTCTTATTTCCAGGCAGTTTATGGCGTAAACAGAACTGCCTTGCAATTTCGTATTATGAACACGTCAAACAAGCCAGTCAGCGGACACGTGACACCCTGGCCGCCTTCTGCCTGATTATTGCCTGGCAATACCGTACTACGAATGTTCGTTTGACATTTCTTAACATATTAAAACTTTTAATAAGTAACCTCACAATCCATTCAATATAAGCTGCTTCAGAGGAGCTTTTATTGAATTGTTTTGGATTTGTTTGGCGAAATTATTCGAGCGTTATCCAGTAAACATAAAAACTTATCAGGTGTGACGAATATATACCGTTTGAGTTTCTGAAAACTCTAGAAAGTGGCACTTCTGAGTGATAAAAATACCGAAACAACGATAAAATTGTAAAACTCCCACAACTTTTCCATCAGAACATAAGTTAGGCGCTGACGAGGGCGAGAACTCTCATGATCTCATCCACTGAACTATTTATAATAATTACAACTGCCTTTTAATATCTCCTTTATTTATTTTCATACTTAATTATACATTTTTAAATATTTTGTAAAAATCATTTAAAAATCGTTTGAAAATATAAAAATAGGTCCGCCGGTGTCGGGAGCAGGGTCCAAGCTACCAGTGGTTAGGGCTGCAGAGACAGGAACCTCCTCACAATGCGAGCCATACATCCGCCTTCTGAATCAGGCCCTTGATCCAACTGGCTCGAGAACTGTTGGTCGAGGCTTTCGGCCATCAGCCAGGCCATTGGCCGTACCGACAATCGGCACAATGCAATGATAGCCGAGCTCACATTCCACATGTCAACAACTGCCCCTAATAATAATAGGTATTGTCATGATGAAAACTGATTATTAAAAACACTTGAAAACACCACATGGTGGTGTGGTGTGTATATTCCATCCACCACCATTCGCGTTACAATTTGCAACCACACAAAATTATTTAATTAATTAATTATATAGCACAATACATTGCGTTCATATTTCCATCTACTTTTAGTAACTAGAATTATACATAATTTACTATTTTTTCATAAAATACATGATTTAAATGAAATCGTAACTTACCGATAAATATTTAATTGTGTTTCTGAATGTTACGGCAGAGAATTACAAGCCAGCCATAGACAAACTACCCAGCGTGAAGTCGGTCTGAATTACGAATGTCGTAATACGAAATTTAACCATGCAGGGAAAGTTCGTAATAGGCCCGCAGGTGGCCGTAGAAAATGATCGTTAGATGATACGACCATGCGACCGGGCGGTGCCACGGTGTAAACAAGCATTGCGGAGTCGCACTGCGTCTGGTCACAACTCGCAGCCCGTGCCGGACCGGAGGAAAGCCGGCTCAGAACGGCTGCACAGCCGACACTTTGCAACTATAATATCACTACTCAAATTTCGGCTCTATTTGCATATCGAAGCAGCACGCGTCAAAGTTACCACGAGTAGCTGTACACATAGGACTATCTGTCAATTAGCTTAGAAATTAAGCAACTTTTGGTCCTCCTGACAATAACAACACAATAATAATTATTATGGTTTTTTGGAACGTAATTCTTTAAGGCCTCGGCCACGACCTAGGGCGGTGGGGCATCCTGCGACTGGCTTCGCCATGCTGAGACCCGCCAGTGGCGCCACTGTCTGTATGTCTGTCTATCCGTCTGTCACCAGGCTGTATCTCATGAACCGTAATAGTTAGACAGTTGTATTTATGTTGCAGCTATAACAACAAATACTAAAAAACAGAATAAAATAAATATTTAAGGGGGCTCCCACACAACAAACGTGATTTTTTTGCTCGTTTTTGCTCGATATTGATAACAGCAACATTACGGCAACAACTAAATATTCACTTTAAAAAATTAATAATAAGGTAAATTAAATCAAATCAAATCAATCATTTATTTGCAACGAATGTAGGTTACATTAAAATACAGGTGGAGTAGATAGGAGTGAGCCATGTACATTCTGCCTGGAAATAGGCAAGTAAAAATTATAAAAAAAAATCATGAAATCTAGAAATAAAATTACAAATTAAAATGTCAAAGTTAGAATTATTACAATTTTATTATTATTGAAAAATGACAAAATTAAAATGTTGCTTTAGATTAAAATTAAAAATAAATATATATATATAAATGGTCCATAATCTTCAACATAATATTAATAATATTTATAATACACATTGCTGACTAAAAAGTTTTGTGCATTAAAAAAACATTAATCGAATACTAGCATTTTTCTATTCTATTAGGAAGGCCACTAATTTCTTTTTAAAGTTTTTAATTGTATCATTTTTCATTACATCTGGCAATTTATTGTATATGGTAGGACCCATACTGTGTATTCATCCTTTAACAAATTTCCTCTGCTTGTGGTTGCCGATTTATTTGTCTGTCAATGTAAATCCCTAAAAATTTTGCTACTTTAACTTGGTTAATTTTTTGCTTATTGTAGTCTACAGATACTTCTATTAAAATTGTGCGTTGATGGAAGTGCTATATTAGTTTTTTTTTAAGTTTATCACTAAGTTGTTTTTGTCAAGCCAAAGTACGACATCTTCCAGGGTCTTATTTATGTCCTGTTCATAGCTATCCGGATGTTTGCATTTTACTAACGCGGTACTATCGTCGGCAAATAATACCATTGCCATTACCATTAAAATAAAACAAATATTTAAGGGGGACATGATTCTTTGTCGTTTTATAGATAATGGTACGGAACCCTTCGTGCGCGAGTCCGACTCCCACTTGGCCGGTTTTTTTGTATTTTAGATTTTATGTATAGGTTTTATCGAATTTTTCTTTCTCTCGAATTTTACACGGTGTCTACATGACGTCTTATTTACTTTCCTATCGCAGGTATGCTGGAAGATATTTCTTTAGAAATAAGCATCACCTTAGTACGTTTTTTTTTCTGTTATTTTCTTCTTGTCTGTTTATAAATTATTTATTTAATTATCCATACCTACTAATATTATAAATTCGAAAGTAACTCTTTCTGTCTGTATGTTACCTTTTCACGCCTAAACCACTAAACGGATTTAAATAAAATTTGGCAAGGAGATAGATGGTATCCCGAGGAAGGACATAGGCTACTTTTTATCGACATACCACGCGGACGAAGCCGCGGGCGTAAGCTAGTAATATATATGTCGTAGATTATGAAAGTTGAGCGATAATAATTGAGATAACAATTGTTTACTAAGGTGAGGGTAAACACCGTGACGCACTCGCCAGACTGGGGCGTCACGTGGACAGAGTCGTAGTAAGGGAAGTGGCTGAGCGACGAGTCAGCCTTGTGAGGGCAACCCTGGCCGAAATTTGGACACAGGTAGTTATTCTGACGTAGGCGTGCACTAAGAAAGGGTTTTTGGAAATTCGACCTAAGGGGGGAGGATTTCGTTTGTATGAATAATCTCATTCCTTGAGATAATAGACTTGAAACTTGGCAGGAATACCTATCTAAGTAAATAATAAAGTTTTTCATTTGTAGTTTTTCTAAACGGGAATCCCCCTCTAGGCGTAAAATTTTTAGCCATAATATTGTTTGGCATAACGTTTTCTCATAACTTTTTTTAGCATAATACTACTGTGGCATAATAATACCTTGGAATAATGCTACGGTTAGCATAATTGTCGTTTGGTCTAATTTGTTTTAGCATAATTTGGAGTTGCTATAATTTTTTAAGGCATAATTTATTTATTCGTCTATTAATCGTTAGCCATAAATATAAACATTATTTATTATAATTTGGGAATTACTCTATTCGAATAGGTTAAGGTGCGGCGGGGGTTGCCCTTGGGCCACCCCCGCCGAGGTTTTTTTTGTTTGTTCGGGCATACGTCGTATATAAACGGATTTGCAAAATTCTATTTTTTATAATAACTTGTGCAGTTTCTCTTAGAAAGCACCATTTGGTAAAGTGGAACTGATGATGAACACCACAGATTGCCACCGGAACTACTCAATGATAAGTATTTCACGGGTTGCGATTCGATTACCTACTTTATGGTTGGCCAAGTAATTTATGCTCGTCACAATGGATATGGTGAAGTGGAGCTGATGGTGAAGAACTGGAAGAACTCCTCAACGATTAACGTAAAAAGCAATATTTTGTAATGGTGGTGAGCAGTTGACATTAGGCTATTGTAACTTAGATAAATTAAAAACTGACCCACTAAAAAGCGAGAAATAAAAACACTACATAGTGTAAAATAACTTAAATTTCGAAAGTTGGTGGCATAAACCAAAAATACAAATCCAAAGGAGTGAGTTATATTTGGATTTATTATTTTTATTCCAAAGAAAATTATGTGATAATATCATTATGCGTTTATAACATTATGCTTTATAACATTATGCTGCATTATTGTATTTATGGCAATTAACATTATGGCAAAACATTTATGCCTAATAATATTATGCGTAATGATCATTATGCTGAATTTCGTTATGCCAATGTAAATTATGACAATCTATTTTATGCTTAACATTAGTAAACCTTTCTAAACTACCCCCTAAACGGGGATGAGAGGGTGTCAAAGTTTGTATAAATGAATTTTAACACGCGGTCCGATTAACGTGAAGCTCAGTATTTATACTTAAACCAAAAATAAAGAATAATGTGTATGAGGGTTTTCCAAAAATCTACCCCTAAGGCCGTATACAGAAGGATAGCTACGCCGATCTACCAGCGCTTATGGGCGCTGGTCCATTCTGGTAACAGTAAATCCACAACTGCAAACATTTTGTTTTTATTTTAAACTAGCTGTGCCCCGCGGTTTCACCTGCATAGGTCTCGATCACGTGGGAATATAGGGATGAACGAACCGTATCCTATGTCCTATTCCAGGTCATGGTCTACCCGTGTGCCCATCCTCTCCTCTCTAGAGTAGGGAACGTCGCGGCGCGGGCGGCGGCGGCGGGCGCCAGCGTCGAACGGTTCGCGTATTGCATTTTTAAACTCGTGATAACTTCGAAATTGAATGTCCGATTAGAATGAATTAAAAAGTATTTTACTGCTACATAAATACCCTTGATGTTAATACTATTTACTTGAATATGAATTAATATTATGTAGATATAACTCCTTCGCAAATAATGCATTAATTTCGAACAAATTGGATTACCATAAAAACAAGGTTATAGTGAGTCAATCTTAAATGATAGACATGCTGTCGCGGACTTATTTTTACAGAGGAACAATTTCATCATACATGAAATTTGCATAACTTAAACCGTTTACGCAGCGCACGCAACTGAAGCTCTCAAAAAGGAATTATTTTGCCGTTTTGGCAACATTTTTCATTTATGCTCCGCTCCTATTGGTCGTAGCGTGATGTTATATAGCCTATAATCTATAAATGGACTATCCAATACAAAAATAATTTTTCCATTCCAACCAGTAGTTCCTGAGATTAGTGCGATCAAACAAACAAACTCTTCAGCTTTATAATATTATATAGTATAGATTAATAATTAATAATAATATATAAATATATATCTAATATATTATAAGTATTAAGTATACATTAATGCATTGATTAACATAAAATTGCTACTATTTAATAAAATATTAGCATAACAAAAAAAATGCATGACCTAGTTTTTTTTCTCAAATCTAAACATAAAGATAGTTCACACTTCATCTGTGTTAACATATGCACGTAAATAAACGCGCATTCCGCAACGACTCGTTAGTGTCACGTTACTTTGACTTTTGTTTCTCAACAGCAACAAGGTGATAGTTTTGTGTGTAAACATTTCTTATTTGTTCCTATATTTTAAATGAAAATCTATTATATACAAAATATCTTTCATTTTAGTTTTAGGCTTGCCGCGCAAAATTTAAAGTGGTTAACCATAGGTACGTGAAATCATAACTGTCCGTTGTCCCCGTAATGAAATTTTATGACGTTTTGGGGGCCTAAACCGGCCACATTAGCAATTCCTCTAAAAGCAGCTCATTTCCTGAATCCCAGCTGTCATTAGCAATTCCTCTAATTTGACACAAAAGCAATTCATAATTTGTGGACCATTATTAGAATCTCCATAGAAAACTGTAAAACAGATGAATTAATTTGTAGTATGAATTACACGCAGATCATACTATGAATTCACAATGAATTGTCAGTTAGTGACCTTTTACGATGATTCATAATATTTTCATATTATGATTCTGCTAAAGTGACCGTTTTAAGCCCCCTGTTGTCCACAGATTACAGGGACAGCAGGAATACAGGAATGGTATGTAAGTCAAATCATACCGTATGTACTCAAATTCAAATGATTTTACTTCACACAGCTTCTGCCCGCGACTTTTTCCGTTTGAAGTTATCGCACGCCCGCGCTTTTATTTTAGTTTTCGCTTAACGTTCTTTCTGGTTTTTTTCTGATTCTCGGCTCAAACTCAAACTCAAACTCAAAGCATTTATTTCAATTAAACCATTTACAGGCACTTTTGAATTGTCAAGGAGTCAGTCAGTCAGAAATATGAAGCTAGTTGCCCATTCCAAAGCGTAGTAGGTACCTATGGAGAAGAACGGGCAAGAAACTCCATGGACACTCTTTTAAATCAAAATATTGTTACAATATAATGGTTACATTATTCATGTTGAAATTATACATGTGAGAACAATGTAGAAAGCACGTTAAAAGCGTCCGCAATTACAAAATAAGCACAATTCAAAAATTAAAATAAGCCATGGCAGCTAAGAAATGACCAGTCACAACTGACGGCGCCCGTTCACGAACATGACGCATGGATCAGCACCATTCAGCTCAACCATTTTGAAGGGAGCTAAATGATCCAACACATACGCCACCACCAGCGAGACATTTGAGTGAGCATGACATTCCCAGCCGCCAGGGCACATTCAAGTCAATGAAAGACAAAATACCCGGTAAATGGTAGCTCTATAGTACATAGTACTCACACCTGTGCAATTATATAGTACAAAGGAGAGATTGAGTTTATACAATGCAAAGATAGTCTTACAATCTTCAGCAGCTCCAACAGCATTTTCGAATGTTAATTAGTTAGTTGTGGTTGTGGAGCAGGACCAGCATTAAGCCAAGCATTTTTATCAGAGATGTAATCCTCCAACTTATAATATGCCTGCCTACATAGTGTGCGTTTTATACAAGTTTTGAATTTCGTCTCATTCAGTTGAAGTATGTGGGGAGGGATTTTATTGTAACATTTTAAACAGTACCCCATGAAAGATGAGTCTACTTTAGCCAGTCTGAAACCTGGTTGAACTAATAAGTCCCTATTTCTAGTACTATAATTATGTCTATCGCCTCTTTTACTAAAAAGATGTAAATTTTTTCTTACGTGCAAGATGTTTTCATATATATATTGACAAGGTACCGTCATGATGTTAATATCCTTAAACAGTTCCCTTAAAGAATCGCGCCTGCGTAGATTATAAATGGCTCTGATCGCTCTTTTCTGCAGAATAAAGATAGACTCGATGTCTGCAGCCCGTCCCCATAGTAAAATACCGTAAGACATTATGCTATGAAAGTAACTAAAATAGACTAGCCTCGCGGTATCTACATCAGTAAATTGACGGATTTTTCTGACAGCATATGCTGCTGAACTCAGCCGTCCTGCAAGAGATGTTAAATGAGGACCCCATTGTAGCCTTCAGTCGAGCGTGATCCCCAGGAAAACAGTTTTATCGACGAATTCTAGTTTCTCTTGATTCAATATAATCTCACAATCCCTACTTTTGACATTTGGTAAAGAAAATTTTATGCACTTAGTCTTTTTTCCATTTAATACTAAATTATTAGCAGTGAACCAATTTTGGACCTGCAGTAGGGCGTTATTTACTTCGTCAAAATTTGTAGCACGTCTATCTACCTTAAAAATTAAGGAAGTATCGTCAGCAAATAACACCATGTGTGGCTGATTTTTTAATAAATGGAGTAGATCATTAATGTACACTAAAAAGAGGAAAGGACCCAAAATCGAGCCTTGTGGAACACCCATTTTTACTTTTAAACCTAGTGAGTTGATACCGTTTATTTGAACTTGCTGTTGTCTATCATTTAAATAAGATTTTACTAAACTGAGCGCAAGTTTACCTAGTCCGTAATGCTCAAGTTTCAAGAGTAAGGTTTCGTGATCGACGCAATCAAATGCCTTGGAGAGGTCACAAAAGATTCCTATGGCGTCTTGGGCTTCTTCCCACGCGTTAAAAATGTGTCTTAATAAGGTTACACCGGCGTCAGTCGTACAACGTCCTTTGGTGAAACCGTACTGTTGGTCGTGAAGGATTTTATTTGTGTTAAAATGATTGAGCATTTGATTCAGCATTACCTTTTCAAACACCTTGCTGAAAACCGGCAGCACGGATACGGGCCTATAATTATTGGAGTCTTTACTGTCCCCGGATTTGAAAAGTGGTATTACCTTACTGTATTTCATTAAATCCGGGAAGACTCCTTGATCCACACACAAATTAAATATTAAGGCTAAGTAAGGCGCTATGGTCTCGATTATGGAGGTACAGACTTTAATGGACATTCCCCAAAGATCCTCGGTCAATTTGATCTTGATTTGCTTAAAAGCTTTTATTACTGTAACGGGGTTAATATGCTTAAAGTTAAAATCAATCAGGCAGGCTGGAACGTTCGCCCTTACTAAATCAAAAGAGAGCGATGGCGAGGAGTTTAAGGTTTCAGTAGTTTTAAGTGGGATACTGGAAAAGAAATGTACAAATTCTTGAGCCACTTCTTTGCTATCGCAAATGAGACCACCACTTGACGTCTCCAGTGTGTAATCGGAATTATGCTTTTTGCTCCTATTCGTTTCATTATTGATAATTTTCCAAACCGTCTGTATTTTATTGTCCGCTGATTTAACTTTGTTGCTAATGTATAATGCTTTAGCTGCCTTACAAGTGCTCTTAAAAGTTCTAGAATAAGTAGCAACATACTTATTAAAACTTCCCGTGTTAATATAAGGCTTAAGGCCATACAGTTCGAAAAGTCTTTCCCTACTTTTCCTGAGTCCTTTAGTTGCCCAATCACTAAATAAAAACTTAGGGCTGATAGTTTTAGTGCTTTTCTTAAAAGTATTATTGAACTCGGTTTGGACTACCGAAAAGAATTCTTTATACAGAATATTGACATTGTTCATTGCTCCTAAGGGAAATATAGACCTTCAGACCGTATTTCAGCCATGGCGATGGCGGCCAATCGCAACGAAGACTAGCTTTCGGCGCGGGAGATATTACAGTGTGTGCGCGTACACAGGTGCACTCTATCTGCCCTCACTGTCATAGTCCGATGGGACGGCATGCGGCAATCCGACGCGACCGGAGAGCGATACAGCGCAGGACCAACGGCTTAACGTGGTCTGCTCGGGACGGATTTCTAAGGGACATGGCATGGTGTCAACCTTCCTTAAGAAATGGGCTAAAAATGCAAAAAGAGTTTATCAAGAATTACTAGCAAGGATTTTCTATTGTGTAGTGTACAACTATACATACCTACTTATGTACAGTGAGCTGTGTGACACTGAGACATGGTGCGCGAGCGCCTGGCGACGAGCTAGCTCATCCAGCTGGCGAACGATTGCAGGAAGGAAATACTCTCTAAAGCTATTATCAACGTTTTGAAACTCTGCCTTAGTTGCTTTGAAGTTCTCAACTTAAGCGTCCCCTCGGATAGAAGGTGACCCGTACATGAGTACTAGGGTATTGCGAATCAACGCTATATCTATTCAGTGGTTGTGTAGTTTTGGAGGTGCTATTGTTAGAGTTACTTACGGTTACCATCTACCATTATAAGGTAGACCAGACTGCATCATAGCAAGCATAGTATCTACGTGTGCGTGGGAATCTAAAAGATGATACAGATACTTCCCAACTTGCAGAGCAATATAAATCTCACCTCTCCAGTCAAGTCAGTCAGTACAATCTCATGCTCCAGAAATAATACTTAGATAAATTAAAATAATAGGTATTACAGATGGCAGCATCATCTAGGTTGTGGAGATAGACCGATCTTGCTTGAAGTCTCTGACGAAGTTATACCTACAACTACTCGTCGATTAATATGTCACTGAACAATTCGAGCAGTGTTCAGCATCTACCAGAAGTCGAACTTAGCTTTGGTGTTATCTTTAGTGGTACTGTAGTAATTAGCAACGGTACCTATCACCGCCACCATCTGTAAATACAACATTACCCAAGTCTCGATAGTTCTAATATAACAAGATTCTCAATAACTTTTTTATTGTTCTTTATTTATAAAGAGGGATTTATGCAAAAAAGCCATCCCTTCTGATTTTAACAAAATATTTTGTTCGGATTCGAATATAATTATGCACAGTGACGAATCTAATAACAATGTTCGGTAGTGTAGAGTGCGCAGCGCGACATTCGACTTTGTTTTGTGTCATCGGGTGCGGAGCGTAGGTAACTCGCGACTTTACAACCGCTGCGATGCTGATTTATACTCGCTGACAAGACCAAAGCGATATCTGCTTTATGTCTGCTCTCGCAAAAAACGAGCATCGCCGAGAAGTCAACAGAATAGCCACACGTCACGGAATTAGTAATAATAAAGAAAGAAAAATGCTTTTATGGGCATTGTTACAGAAAAATACACCTTAAAATTAAACAAAACAGAAAACAATCATTACAATGCCAAAAGGGCCTCAGCTCAGCATAATGTCAGATGGCAACACAAATGTACCACCTGACGCTGATTTTCAGCTGCAACCCACGAGTGTCATATGCTAGAATAATAATATGTATAACAATTGGAAATATAAAATAAGTAAAAGTCGTTTGTGTGCGATGAATTCGTTAGCGGAACGTGGTGATATAGAATCGCTGTGAATGCGATCCATTAGTCTTCTTGTCGAGAAGGGTAACCCATAGTACATGTGTATTTGTTACTTAAATACTTACGCTCTGAATAAGAATGAGACGATAGCATCGACACACAAAAATTTAGTGCCTTCTGCGCCTAGGCAGCGTGAACAAGGCAGCTATATGTCAGGAGGCTATGATATTGTATTGCGTATTTATGAGCACCACTTTCTGTTTGCGTCGTTACGAACAAATAAACCGATTTCTATGGTAATTCTACTGTCCGACTTTTTATACCTAGCAAATAAATGCAGACAGCGAAAACTTTTTAAAGATCAAACTGAAATAGCAAGAAGTTCAACAGTGGGTTTAAAAGCTTATCAATAGAGAATATACTTAATAATATACATTACTATATAATATAGGTACATATTATAGCTTTATAATATACATTGAGTGTACACTATGTACAGTTAGTTATGTTAAGCCGCGCGCAGAGCGGGGCGGTATCGGAAGCGCGGCGGCGTGCAATATCGTCGATTGCACATTTCCGCGCGGCGCTCGCCTCATGAATTTGGAAATCAGCAACAGCAATCGCTGTTCACTGCTGCTTTTATTCCTTCTACATTTATACGAGAAACAATATAAATACTAATGGCTTCTGAATACGTGCTTTGATTTGTAGGTACTCTTGAGAACAATTAATAACTTTGAAAAAAGCTTAAGTGAGCGTATTGACAAACGTATGAAACATTCACAGAATTCGGTTTGTATCGAGTGCTTCACGGATAAAAGGGATTTAGTTGCCTTTAATTAATAAAACTAGTGGGAGCTGAAGGTCAGGACGAGCCTGCTATAGGTACAGATAGTGTGCCCTTACATACAAAACCACCTCTGGAAATGTATCAGTGAGAACCAAAACGGACTTATCAAAACTAGCCAACCCGGTTGCTTTCACTGAACTTGTCACTGAGGCCTTGGACTCCGGCAGACAATTTGATGTTATAAATAATTATACGGACTTAACGACTTTCGCATAAAATACTCTTGCAAAAGTTATAAAGTAAGAAAGAAAAAGAAAATACATTTATTTAGCACGGACTAAAGGCACACAATCTATTTAGCACGGACTAAAAGGCCTAAATCCTAACTTAATAATATTATAAATGCGAAAGTAAGTTTGTTTGTTACGATTTCACGCTAAAACAGCTGAATGGATTTGAATGTGTGGCACAGGGGTAAACCGGAATAGGACACAGGATACTTTATATCCCGATATTCCCACGGGATTGAAACTTACGCGGGTAAAACCGCGGGGCGCAGCTAGTATAATATACAGCCGATAACAAAATAATAGTACATTGCGATACGAGTGTGCCCTTTTGGATATTATAGCCGAGGCAGTATAATTAGCGCGAGCCGCAGGCGAGCGCGATAAGGTAGCCGAGAGTGTAATAATCAATGCACACATGCGTTTCATACGACGTTTTTCAACACACTTGCGAGGAAAAAACAGACTTGTTGTAAGAACTAATGCTACAATAACGTAACTATAGAGATGATACATTTATAAAGTTCAACTGCCCTTTGTTGGCAGGTACTGAACTATTGACTATCCGTAGTTTCTTTTAAAAACTTCTATTTTGGTTGGTGGCACTACTTTAAATTTTGTATTTTTGATAATAATTAACCACACAAAAAAAACTATAATAAATATTTATAGAAAATGGCGCGGTGGGTTTATTTTTCCATAGGTGTAAATAAAGGCACTGACAAAACCGTTAGACAGCCTATACAAAAAAATATGATTCAAATAAGAAAAAAAAAACACAAAAAAAAAAAAAACTATATCTAAAAGTACCATGGCGGAGTCAAATCTATTTATTATTATTTACGCTCTTCTCCCCGTGAATTCGACATTTTTAATAATGATTTTAACCACACAACAAAAAAGTTAACAAATATTTATGGAAAATGCGCGCGCGGGTGTAAATAAAGGCAATGGTAATACCGCTGAATAGCCTATTATAAACATATAATAATGTTAATAATATATAATACGCAAATGGGGTTAAGGTAGTGAACAATATAGACTGAAATTGCCACACACGATATAAACCCTTATTTAATAGTACAGATAGAGTTTTATTCCACGCGAATACGGTGGCACACGGGCAGGCCAGCGCGGTTCGTCGGGTGGGTCAAGTGGCCTGCGCGCGTGCCACCCGCGGTCTTACCGAAAAAAAGCGCAAGTCTCTGCTCGGGTGTAAATAGAGAATGCTCATTTATTTGTAGGATAGTTCATACTAATTAAATGTATAGTATCCCTCTGACGTTTAGTTATGGTAAAAAAAAATCCCATGGGTAGGCATAGGATTTTTGTTTACCATAACTAAACGCCACTGGTTTGCTTATGGTTCTTTTTTTTTTAATAAAAACTTGCTTTTGAGCACTTGTCTTTGGTAAAAAGCTTCACCAAAAACAATATATATTGAATACAAATTCCATGCTGCCATGATAGTACTTGCTAATTCCATACTGCCATGTCATTACTCCGACTAGTAAATATTAATCTGTGGCACACTTTACCGCACTAGTGCGGTAATATAAAGTAAAAAGCACGCTTCCATAATACACTGCATTATGAACCTAAAAGCGGCTCAATAAGTGCCACTTTACGAGCAAGTGTGTTGAAAAAAATTTAAAAGTGCGATGTAGGAAATTATCAGGAGAGTATGCGTCAGCATATAGCATCACTAGCACCTTGCTAATGTCGCTAACAGCTTACCTCAAAGAACGTTCTTTCTTTGTTGTGGTGAATGGCTTTAAATCTCGTGCTCGAAATATTACGTGGTTTGCCGCAGGGCTCCCATGAAAGCCCGGTGCATTTTAATGTTTTTAATAACGGTTTGTCAACTCGTTTTCAATTTTTTGTAAGTTTCATGTGGGTGAATATCCCGGCGGCAAATTATATACGTGTCCACGTTGAGAATCGAGGTGTTAAATGATAGGATGTTTCTTTTTTTTTTATAGTGTACTACGTAACTTGGTTCAATTAGGGCCAATTAAAAAAAAAAAATAAGTTTATGTAAATAATAAGGTAGTGTCAATGAAATGATTGAAACAGTAGACGGAATAAAGTATCCAGGCGTAAAATTTGACCGTAAGCGCACCTTCGTCCCGCACCTTGAGAGTACCATTAAAATGTTTCTAAAATGGTGGGATTCCTCATTCGGAACGGAAATAGTAGATTGTTGCATCTAGCGAGTTATTAATGCACGAGTGCATTAATTACTCACTTTAGCAAGGTGCGTAATCTACTTTTCATTCAACTACTAATGTACCTACCGTGATAAAATATACCTACTCTACTCAAGGTCAACTCAACTCAACTCAACCCAACTCACTTCACTCTACTCTGCTACATTCCGCTCCACACCACTCCACTCCACTCTACTCCACTCCACTCCACTCCACGGAGCTCCATGGAACCCTAAAAACAGTGCATTAATGAAAAATAGTGCAACAATGAAATTTCATACAACTTTACTGCACTAGTTGGTTCTAAGCAAAAAATACGTCCTTTGTGATGACGTCGGTTTTGTAGTGATGAATGATTCAGATAACATTACTATGTAGTTGAAAGAAAAATCTTTTTCTCTAATTATCGTTATTTATTAAGATGAGATTGCTAGCTGTGAGATACAGCTACCCATCTTTGTTTTGTTTTATACAAATAATATTTAACTGCTCTAATAGATTGTTCATCTAGTATTTGATCATAAGAAAATGCTGTATTTACACTTAATTGTTTGTAACATAATAGTTCTTTATTTTCAATTGCTTCCTGTAATTTATGTAGCTCGTATACACTACACATTGCACTTTCGCGTCATGCTTCGCCTCGCGATGACAACGCAATCTTGTGCGCCCGTCATTATTCCTTTCACACGATTGAATATAACTTTTTTTTTCTTTCTTCAAAGAGTTTCTAACTGGAAAATAATCTACATAAGTGCGTGCCACGAAAATTGTGGAAACATGCTTTTTTTTGTTGCAATGTGATGCAATGACATATACACTCGAGCCGCGTCAAAGGGATTTCAATGGTGGCGCGGACTCTATTTTATCTTACGATAATTAAAGGTTAATGAAAGATTTAATGCATGTTGACACGTGTTATCACGGGGTGGTGGTTTCGTTATGTTTCTGACAGTCACACAAAAATATTTGGGATTAACTGAAAAACTATGAAAATATTGTTTTAGGGGTTTTAGGAGATTTTTCCTAAACCATTAGGTAAAACAGTCGTGTAATAAACTATACTTAGTGAGCTCAGTATGCAAGAACTTGGTGTACTCAATAGTAAACATCTAGCCAACTTGCAAGTTAACAAATAACCACTATCCAGGTGTTCCATCAAGCGGCTATCTTAATGAACTACAAATTAAACTTCGTCGTGAAGTAAGTTACAAGTGTCACGGTTAATGTCAGAAAATTGCTCGCTGCAATGATTTGCATGTAAATGGAGAGAAACGTTTAAACGTCTCTAGCATTACGGACTGACGGCTCACTCTCTAGGGGGTAGTTCTACAGTTAACTTAGAACAGCGAGGACTAAACATGGATATTAGTTGTGAAACAAGGTACTACTTTCACTACGTAATATCACCCCTAAGGTAGGTAGTAAGATAGTAAGAGAGGAGCCAGTGGCTAAGTAATAACAGCCGCACGGGGTGATCCATCAGGTTAACCTACGCTTGCTGGGGTTGGTTCGTGGATGGGTGATCATCTTTACATACCGAGACTCCTCGGTGCCTCTGAAAGTTAAGTTGTTGGTCCCGGCTGTCATTTGTGAATCTTTGACAGTCGTTAAGGTTCGTCAGAAGCCCGAAAGTCTGACAACTAGTCTTACCAAGGGGTATCGTATTACCCAGCTACTGGAGGTCATATAGGCAGTCGTTCCATGTAAAATACTGGTATTCAGCTGTATCCGGTGAGACTGGAAGCCGACCCCAACATAGTTGGGAAAAAGCTAGGCGAATTGATTGAAGGTAGATAGCAATATCAATGTATTCACTGCTGTCTCGTGCATGATCGAACGTCCATGTGCGTTACACCAGTACCATACGTAACATGCTACACAAGCCGCCGCCCACTGGAGCCCCTCGGAATACGTGAAAGTTCAATGAATATCTTACAAATAAGCTTTATACAAACTAAATGTAAACAATAAATTGGAGCTGTATATCTCAGATATGGTTTTCATTTATTAGCATTGAAGATAAAGAGCTATCCGTACGAGATGCGGTAACAATCGGTTACCGCCCACGCAAGCCCATGCCATAAATATCTAACAACCACGACGCGGTGTAAAAGTGCTGAGAAAACGATTCTAATAGAAATGAAACGTTTCGCAACACGATCGCTCGTGTTACATATTGCTGGTACTGTTCGCGTCGCTGTAATGATGCTGTCCATTACTCACTCTCAGTGACAACTATATAAATGCAGGGCTCAAATATCCTCAAATATTCAGAGTGTCCGGTATGCTCCCGACCCCCTGGAAAGGGAGCAGGGGAGGGCAGACGCGTGACTCGACTGCGAAGCCCCGAATGAAGACGAGTTATCTACTCGAGTGACCCCCATAAAAAGAAACGTTCCTTCAGGATTGTGCGCCACGTCTGATCGTTGAATTTTAAACAAACACGCTACTAGTATTTCAGTGATTTACGAAACGTATTTCAACCGACTGCCGAGTGCCGACTGCCTGCGAGACGGAGCGAGGGGAATGTGTAATGCGCTTGTCACACGCGCCACTGTTTTACGTCTGTCTCTTCAAACATTGAAAATCTACTGAAATACTACGTCTGAATCATCAAACGGGCAGGTACACATTTTTAACATTATGAAATCATAATATCCAAACAAACGGTAGTTTTCATTAATATTCTCTTGCCCCACAAAGCTAGATACATAATAGGTATATTATCACATAAATTATTAACATACGACTGACATGTCGATTCAATTCATATTGTTGCCGCGAGTAACACACTTAATACGAATCCTAACTCAATTGCTTGCACATCAATATGGAATTGAGATACAGATAATATTTATTGCTTTAATGTAAGTACATAAATAGAATAGAAGGTAGGCTGGAATCTGACTTGCATTTACCTGGCAGAAGTATTTTTTACAAAAACCGGCCAAGTGCATGTCGAACCATGCACAATGAAGGGTTTCGTAGTTGGGATGAATTTATAAAACAAAGTTAACATTGTAGTTGAAAAACTTGTTCTCCGATACAGAACGAATGGGAGAACATGTTTTTACAACTGCAAATTTAAGTTGCTCGATTTTTACTCGGTAATTTATGGAGCCTACGTAGCGGTAATAGTTTTCCTTTTAATATCCAAACCCAACCATTTAGCTGGCAGGGGGGGGGGACTCTTGGCTCTAACAAAAATTAGCACTTTGAAGCTTAATATTCCGCAAACGGATCCCTGAATCCAAAAATGGTTTTAACAAACTCACATTATTTTTAAACGATCTTTCCAACGATACCCCACACCATGGGATTGACGAGAAAGAATAAACCATCCATGGTTTAGGCGTGAAAAGGTAACATACAGACAGACATATAGACCGACAGACAGACAGACAGATAGAGTTACTTTCGAATTTATAATATTAAGTATGGATTTTTTTCTTAGAGATGTCTAACAGTAGGTATTCCATTCTTTGTTGTAGAGAAATTCTGTGAGTCAGTGGGTTAAGATATATGAGGAAGAGCCTTGCTAGTCGAGCGCGAAGTCGAATGCCGGTGCTAATTCACGAGGACCAATGACGTCACATGGTGATTGAACATGAAACAAAATTGGTTTCATACCAACGAGACAGTTTGCTGAATTATTCAACACGTCATTATTAACCGTTCGCCGTGCACTCAACACTGAACTGGCTTGTATCATCAAAGACCAGACTTCAATTGGAACAATTCAACGTCTACTTGACTGTATTGAGAATAATGGGGGTTATACAAAATATTATCTTACTATTTTCCTACTATTTTGTTATGGCCGAGAGAGTCCCTAATGATCTCTCATTGAATTTTAAGGCACCACGTAAGTACCTATACAATAAGCAGTGCAATCAATGATTGAGTATTGAGTGTAGGTGTCTAATATTGCGCGTAGTCACACGGTCGCGCGATAGCTGCGTTAACGCGGCCGCGACTCCCGCCCGAGTCACTCCAGACAATCGCATCACGTGTCTACTGACGTCACAGGACGCTTTTGGACGTCTTACTACTAGCTTCATATTTCTGACTGACCGACTCCTTGACAATTCAAAAGTGCCTGTAAATGCTTTAATTGAAATAAGTAAATGCTATAAGTTTGAGTTTAAATGCTTTGAGTTTGACTTAAGCACGTTTAATTTATGTGAGAGTATCCCAAATAAGAACAGCTTGGCTCATATTATTGCGTTATAAACCAAAATCTACAACAATTTATTTGCCTCGTCATTTCGCCATTAATAGCTTATTCTGTAATAAAATAGAAAGTAGTTGAATTGAATAACTAATTATTCAATTAAGACATAGGTACACCTCGATTATAAACTAAGAAAATATATTAATAATAACATTTATCTATCGGTCCATTATAGACACCCTCGTGAAACCAAGTTTGTCTTTAAATATGTACCTATTATAAGAAATTAAAGTTGTAATAGTAATCGTAAGTTCCAGAAACGTACTAAGTAGCAATTATCTGAACGTACTAAGGAGGCAGTACGTCGTGTTTTGTTTTCAGAGCCCAAGCGGAGGCATAACTTCCAATAATAAACAGTCATCTAAAGTCTAAACTACTTGAGATCTAAAAGAAGGTTAACCGCCGTATACTAAAGCGCTAGGAGTATTTAATGTAGTAGGTTATAACGAAAAGTGAATACGTTTTTGAATACCCAGAGTGTTAAAACACCTGAAATCAATCATAGTTAACTCCGCGCCAACAATGAAATTCCGACATGTGAGGCGAAATCCTGATGAATGACAACCCTACAGAGGCGGCGCGGCGCGGCTTGGCGCGGATGGTGACGCGCGGGTACGAACGCCGCTGTAATCCGCGCGGTGAGCCACACTGCTTAATAACATCGGCCGTACGATGCAACGTAATCCACTCCGTGTAATACTTGCTTTTGTTTATAACTATTCACCTCCAACCATTCTACCGCGCTATTAGCATCGCTTCACCACCCTTAATCTGCTCATCTTATTTTATGCTTCAGTATATATAGAATTTGAATTAAAAAGACCTTTCAGGAGCGTACCTGTGTAGCGGGTGCAGTAATTGAAATAGTGCTAGTTAGGTAGACGCGGCGCACTGAATTCATTAGGCGGATATCATCGGCGTGACTCGGCGGGAGACGGGAACGGTCGGCTGCGGTCGGCTGGTAATCAGCTTGTTATGTCGTCTAGTTAGCATTGTTTACGGCCGCACGATATGTATTTACAGCTGTTTGAACCACTCGTGTTGGACTTACGTTCATTTAGAAAGGGCGTCTAAGGGGCAGGGCTAACGAGAGAAATCGAATTGCGAAATCCCCGGCATTCACATAACAGAATTCCGACGCAAAACGAGAACTTAGGAAAATTCATGTAGTCGGGTATAATAATGGACACTTCTAGTACCTAAATACTAACACAATGTCAATAATTTTATTATAGTAAACTATTGTGTTTATTCCCCGAGGCAAGAAGCTTGAAACGTAATGATGATGACCCGTCATTTCATTCTTCCCAGAAACAGTTTGATGTGGAAAGCGGTTCACAAATTTTAAGTATGAAGTAATAAGAGCAGTAACTGTGTACTAATAGCTTGTAATCAGTAAGTGAGGCTGACACATGTAATACGTAATCAAATATGAATTAGGCTGGGAGCGCCGAGCACCATCCAGAAGAAAAAAGCAGAAAGTCCACATCAACCGCGTGTTTCTAATCCATACAAATACACACATACAAAGGTTTTACGGTTTTTAATAAAAATAATATAAAAAATCATTCCTTGACAATTCAAAAGTATCTGTACCTATGGTTTAATTGAAATAAATGCTTTGAGTTTGATTCTAGCTTCTTAATTCTTGTCATCTTTGTATACACATATAAAAATAACATTATTATGAAATTATGATGTTCTAGTTTCTTATGACTGTATTTCTGAACTTCGAAGTTCAAAACACTGATGTAGGTACTGTATTTATAAAGTTTATGAGTACGACTTACGGGAGTTAGAATGTACGCTATGACGAATTACTTAATATAGAATATTCATGATCGAGATGTACGGAACATCAAAATCTTGCTTTATCGAATTACTAAATCCCGAATGTTATCAATCGAGATTCAGAGCGAGTATTTCGCTTTTTTGTTTATAGATGTAATCTGTAATCTATATGTAAAGAGCTATTTTATGTAAGTATTTTTTTTCAAAATTTGATGCTCAGTAGTTTCGGAGATAAGGATTATCGTTGGTCCTTACGTCCATTCTATTGCGTGGTCGCCGCAGCTTAACTCCAACCGAATTATAATAGGTCGGAAGTATGAACTTGGTAAATTGCGCGCGGTTCTGACGCCGCCGCGCCGCGCCGCACCGCGCTGGCGAGGCGAAACGATCGCATTCAGTTACGGCCATCTAGCGGCTAACTTTGTGACTTAAGATCATGCAAGTAAGCACTGGAATTACGTTTGAAAGTTAATATTAATTAAGGCAGAAGCATGAACATTGTTTTGTAAGTAATCATTAAATTTTACAAAGAGAAACGCATATGCGTATTTGCTCATTGAAATTCACCGCAACCAAAACCGTAACATTTTCTCGTAAAGAAGAGCTGTTAGGTGATAGCCGTGATAGGTAGCACCGACAATGTCAGAAAAGTCTTGCCAAGCATTATGACAGTTCGTACGAAATAACATGCAGGTATGTTTTATAGCAAGATATTCTGTACCTTAGCACGTCATCGCCGTCACGTCGCCGTTACGTAGAGAGACGCGTCACGCGTGTAATCGCGTCGTAAATCATAGTCGCGCGCTAAATATTAAAATCCCCCGCCGTGACATATTATTATTACACCCTGTACATATGAATCTGATAAGAGGAAGCAATCTCAAGGTCCCATCTATTTCCAAGGGGAAAGGTATAAACCATTCTACTGTTTTATTTTAAAATAAATTTTTTTTTGTGAAGCACGGCAACCTTAGAAGATTATACAAAGATTGATCAATGAAATGATAACGATGTTGTTTAAACAAATAGGTACGTACCTACTTAAAGAACTTTAACTATCAATTTAAGTATCAGATTCCATATATCAGTCCAGCAGTTATGTGGAAATTAGGTTCCAGACCAAACATTCCAATAATTCGAGTGACGCCCGTCATGCGATGTTGAATCCGGTGCAGAGGCAACTCAAATGACAAGCCACAGGTCAACATGTTTGTGAACTCTGACCGACATCCGTCAATTATATGAATATTGTATTCCTACGCTAACTAGCTAGCTGGTACATGTTCCATTCATTAACGACTCGTTACCGGTAATCCTGTCCCGCAGATAGCCGGTAAACAGGATACGCCCACGTCACGTCAATCGTCCTTTCTCCTCTCTACGATGAGATAATTGTGTGTTAATAAAGTGTACTACTCCGTTGGTCTAGCTGGTGGTTGCAAGTTGGTCTAGCTGGTGGTTGCAAGTAGGTTTAGCTGCTGGTTCCCTTACTCAGAAGACTGCTGAGTCTCTTACTAAGGTTCCCAAATGGAGGACAATTTTATTGGGTTCTTTCATCTGGAATGTCACAACAGCAGCCCAGAGTCTGGATTAGGGGCCTGTCAATGGCAATAGGCTGTTACTCTTCTAAACACTCTGCCTACATACATTGTGTCGATATGGAACTTAAAGATGAGCTGAAGCACTGGGCCGCAGTTCAGTTCATTGCTTGCTCAGTGGGTCACAAATTGCGTCGGTCTGCAGCGGTGCGACGATGTACCGCGTCTTGAGGATTCATTACACGCGGGTATTACGGCCGGGGGTCATTGAAATATATCTGCAAACGTGAAATGTAGCTATTGTAAATTAGTTACCATGTCAGTTTTCTTTCAACAATATTTTACAAAACATTATAAAGGAGTAAACATAATGATGTGACACAAATTAGAGCCTTAGTCCCCTATATCGGTCCTTTTCGGAACTCATGAAAATCAGTCAACCTCATGAAAAAGCGTGATTTGAAAATAAAAAAGGCTACTCAAATCCGAAACGCAGTATCACGTAAGCTAACTATAACATAATTCAGGCAAATCTTATCTCTAGCGGCTGAAAACACTGTGCTATTATAAAGTATGTATCGTAATGGATGTAAGCTAGCGGCTGAGGTGCGTACAGTCGCAGAGGTTATCGTTTGTCAGCCGCCTTCATTAACGCGAGCTACGGACAATTACACTGCGCACACCTGCACCACAACACACAGGAACAGATAGAAGGTACACAATCAATCAATCAGCCTAGCCTTTTCCCAACTATGTTGGGGTCGGCTTCCAGAAGAAGAAGAATAGAAGGATAGAAGAATAAAAAAAGAATAGAAGGATAGAAGGTACACACACGCAAACAAATACGAAAATGTAGTCGAATATAGACAGTCTCCAATCACTGTAGCCTGCACTGCTTTTACTTTGTCCATCTTCTGTGCATATATGCGCTTATAACTGTGGTTCTTCTGTTTGTTACTATTGTGTGGCGTTCTCTATACGGCGTGGTGTTCGAACGGAGCACGCCCCGCGAATACCTATTTTACGATTGAGCCGAGGATAACCACCTCGCAGCTTATTAGACACACCGCTCTAATAAGCAAGAGTGTGTTAATTAAGCTTATCAAATAACGGGAGTTTACGGTAAACACAGCTTTCAGGACAGACTTTCATAATTTCTAGGTACCTACTGCTCGTAAAAGCGTACAAAAGTGATCGCACAATGATATCATTCGGTCAACATTCTAGGATGGCATAATTTTCTGAGCTGTTTTATCAATTAGCAGAATCTTATGTTAAGTAGGACGAAATCACGAAAAAACGGTCGAAAGTTTTGAAGTTCTTAAAGAAATAAGAATATGGAAGTAGGTATGATGAAGAGACAAGAAAACATTTTAGTGTTTTAGATATCACAGACGCAACATTATCGAATGACTAGATCGCGAAGGCTCACGACAATATCGCTACACTTGCGTACTTGTGCTTAGTGTCACTTTTCAATATTTCGGTAGGAATTATGTACTACTAGCTATTGCCCGCGACTTCGTCTGCGATACAGGATGAATAGGCTAAGTCCTTTTCCAGGTCCTGGTCTACCCATGTGCCAAATTTCATTCAAATCCGTTCAGTCATTTTAGCGTGCAAGCGTGAAAAACAAATAAACTCACTTTCGCATTTATAATATACTCGCTGATTCCCGCGACTTCGCCCGCGTCGATGTCAATTATAATACTAAATCCTTACTCGAGAACCACTCTATCCATTGGTGAAAACAGCATGAAAATCGGTGCAGTAGTTTTTAGGGTTCCGATCTGTCGGTCTGTCTGTCTGTCTGTCTGTCCGTCTGTCACCAGGCTGTATCTCATGAACCGTGATAGTTAGACAGTTGGAATTTTCACAGATGATGTATTTCTGTTGCCGCTATAAAAACAAATACTAATAAACAGAATAAAATAAATATTTAAGGGTTTTTGGGTTTATCGCGTACAGGGCGACAGACAGAGGCGACCGAGGACTTTGTTTTATAATATGTAAGGATTCTACTTAAATATATAGATATATAAGTTAGGATTAGGATTGCTACTATCCAGGATAGTCTATCCTGCATCGGTTCCCCTCTGCTCACTGCCGGTAACCCAGTTAGTAGCTGCAGATAACATAGTTGTCTCGCCCGCGCTCGGCGCCTGCACCGCGAGGTAAGTTACAGACAAGTCTGGCTATACTAGGAAAGTACCAAACAAGTGCTAACTACGAAACTTAACAAGGTGCTGCCACGCTTCTGCAGTGCGTCGAGATTGTTTGCTGATGCGCACACTGATGGCTTCGCAGCGATCAAACGTAAGCGTGCCGCGTCGCTGCTGCAGAGGGTCCGGGGTTAAGCTGTGAAATACTTGCTGTTACGTGTATTCTGTTAACATTAGTTAGTGCAGCAAAAAAAGCATAAATAATTATAAGATAAAAGACTACGTTGAAGACAAGAAAGTTTGGCAATAATTCCTTCTGCACATGTAGCTTCCCTGGCACCTTATTAACGGCAAAATTATGTAAAAGTCTATTAACTGCTCCCAAATTCCCAAGTTTACTTTACATTAATCCTTTACATAATCATCGTATTTGACAGTATATACCTACAATTTAATTTCAACTCTTTATTAGTGGTTTTTGTGGACATGATAATTATTCAATTTGCTACAGTTGTAATAGCAATCACGTCATTTGGTTTAAATAGGTTTTTTTTTAAATTTGGATTGGATTCTTTTCTATTTTGTGAATGTGAGAACGTTGTAGGCTTAGTGGACTGTAGATTTGTTGAACATCTTCTCTTTTGTTAAGCACCTGGTACTTACCTGTTGAAAGGCCTACATTGTCCTCCCATGCCTACTAATACTGTAATTTGAAAATATTGTAAAAGCCAATTATTTTTAAAAGAGTAACCGTTGAGTTTCTTGCCGGTTCCTTCTCCATAGGAAACGACCAAGAACCGTGCACCTAGCTTCTGACATTTCATAAGTGTCCATGTAGGTTTATGTGAAATAAAATATTTTGATTTTGATTTTGAATTCGTCTACGGTTCCAACACTATCCACTTTCTCTGTTCCAAAAGTATCTGATAGAAATGTAAACAAATGAATTAGATAACATACATGTCGATGCCAATTTGTAGTGCCACTTACAAATTGAGTGTTATGATTCGATTATATTATGAACTAGCTTTTGCCCGCGGCTTCGCCCGCGTGGATGTCGGAAATTATCCCACGGGAATGTGCTACCGGGATAAAAGTATCCTATGTCCCATAACCCACGTGGTCTGTCTAGGCGACCTAGGCGTTACGGCGTAAAAGTAACAGACATGAGACAGCCAGTAACTTTATATATTAGTGGTAGTGTGGTGATAGTATGGACAGCAGTATGAAACTGTCGGAAAGATTAATGACAAAATATTGTATAAAGATTAATGAAAAAACTATGGCATATTGTATGGACGATGGAAACTAAGGCGAAAGCTTTGGGGGAGCCTGCGAAATTCAAATTTTCTTATGTTTTTTGCTTTTTATAGGTCAGTATCCAGTTTTATGTTGATCTAAATAATGAGTCGCAGTTGTATCAAATATTTATTAATCTAATGTAACTAATATTGCAGGAGTTGTATTCCTGTATCTAATGGTTATTATTCTGTAAAGCTACTATTTGCTACGGTCGCGAATCATATTTTAATCTATTGACATTCGAAACTTACCCATTAAACGATTTAAAAGCTGTATTAAAACCAAACTTTGTAAAAAAGGGTACTATACAATTTCAGATTATTTAGAAGACAAAAAGCATGGGATTGAGCTGCTCGCTCTGCTAACATTTTGTCATTTTGGCATTGTGACATTTTGAATAAGTACTATGGAAAATCATCAAAATATACCTACCAGTTTTATATACAAATTCACATGATTGAATATTATATGTAGGATATTGACAAAATGACATGATTACTTTGTAAATGTATTATAGTGAATGTGAGGACTATGTGGATGTTTATTTTGTTTTTATTCTTATATTTTTTCGTTCTCAATTAGTTTTAACAATGGCCTGGCAATTTGAGAACTTTATGCGGCCTACACAAATGTCCTTTCTTTGGTATTGTTCGTCGAGTCGTTGAGCTCCTTAAGTTCTGAGCTGAGCTCCACTATTACTGACAAATGCTTGCACTGACAGGACAGGTTCACTCAAATCTGTGTGGTTCATTCCTCAAAAGACCATTTCAGACTCTAATCTACATGGTCCTCATAGGGACTGACCAATATGCCAATATCTGACCTAGGTATGTCCGGACTTTAAAAGAGACTGTGAGTTTGTTTCGACCTTTCTTCTTAGAGTAGTCAGATAGGAAACGCCGACCTCATCTAGCTTAATTTTACAATTTTTTGATATTATTACGACGTGTAAAAGTGATTCCAATAACCTATTTACAGAATAAACAATTTCATTTCATTTCATTTCAACATACAACCTGCCTGACACTAACTTGCAAATTGCAAAAAACTTAAGATTTGAATTTCGCGGGCTACCGGCGCATCCCCCTTAAGAAAATCCGCATCATTTGCACAACGCCATCTACCGAGTAAGTACTCACTTGTAAACTCAAACTCTTCGTTCCAAGCCAAGAGCCAAGTAGTAATAACTTTTGATTGAGTGGACAGATTCTCAAGATACGGACTATGACTATATTCTCAATCCCTTAACGCTCTTGAAGAGAGTCCCGCAAAAATGTCAATAATAAGTACTTACATGTGAATTTTAAAATCAAGAGGGTAAAGAAGGGTTTTTACCCTCATGAGGGATGATTTTAGAAAAACGTAACTCATTGTTAGTTACAAAAAGCATAAATTTTCACAGCCCTAACTTAAAAAAAACCGGCCAAGTGCGTGTCGAACCATGCACAATGAAGGGTTCCGTAGTTGGGATGAATTCATTTATCAAATAAACTTTCGCAAAGTTTTATTGTTATTACGTCTATGGGCGTTTACTGTCCCTCAAAGTGTTAACATTGTAGTTAAAAAATTGTTCTCGCATACAGAATGTTTGGGTTTTTTTCATCCCCTATATCCCCCCCCCCCCCCCCTTAAAATTTGTTTTTGAGAAAATAATTGCCTATGTTCTTCCCCGGGATGCCATCTATCTCTTTACCAAATTTTATCGAGATCCGTTCAGTGGATCAGGCGTGAAAAGGTAACATACAGAATTACAGACGGACAGACAGACAGAGTTATTATCGAATTTATACTTTTAAGCATCGATTAGTATGGATTATGTGTTCAATTCAAAATGAGCCAAATGCTCGATAATTATGAATTCGGCGAAAGTCATTCTTCTACGGAGACTCTTAACACCGTGATTCATCTATCGAGCACGAAGTGATACTGTCAAAATATATGGGAAAACGTTCGAACACTCTACTCTCTACTCTACTCTGTAAGCTATGTAGAAAAGACTGTTTTTAGGGTTCCATGACTGACTTGACCTGACTTGACTTGACTTGACCTGACTTGACCTGACTTGACCTGACTTGACCTGACTTGACCTGACTTGACCTGACTTGACCTGACTTGACCTGACTTGACCTGACTTGACCTGACTTGACCTGACTTGACCTGACTTGACCTGACTTGACCTGACTTGACCTGACTTGACCTGACTTGACCTGACTTGACCTGACTTGACCTAACTTGATTTGGATTGAGTTGAGTTAACCTTGAGCAGGTAGATTTTATCGCAGCAGGTACATTGGTAGTTGAAAGAAAAGTAGATTACGTACCTTGCTAAAGTGAGTAATTAATGCACTCGTGTTAATGTAGTAAGCGCATTCGTGCCTTAATTACTCACTTTTTGCTCGATGTAACAATCTACAATTTTTAAGAAATTAAAATTTATCACCATTTATTCATGATTAACTTTATGATTTACTTTTTACGTGATACTGGAACAATCAAACAAACGAACAGACAAACAGACAAAAATTCCAAAAATGGTAGAAATGGCATCTGTTGGTTATTCTTGGACACTCCACTTACGTTTTTTTTTTTTTTTTCATTGTACAGAAACGCCTCGTCTACAGATTTATTATATGTATAGAATAGATAGTTATAAACACGACATTCTAATTCGAAACACCCTACAGGTGTTTTTAGGTTAGGTTTAAATCATTTATTCTCATAAAAGACAAAAAAGTCACTTAGATGAGAACAGACAAGAAACATTCAGTAAACTTATTTTAGGTAATCGTCACCACGTTAGTCAAGGCAGTTTTCAATTATGTGTTTGGATAGCCGAGATTTAAAACTGCTGAGAGCTAACACTTTTTATATATGTGGGTAGATTATTAAATAGTTGTGCTCCTTCATAAGTCTTTCTTGCCTAATTAGTGCTCATTCTTGCCAAAACAAGTAGACTTGATCGACGAAGACTGCGTTTAATAGTTTGAGATTTTGTAGTAAATGATGAGTTAGTGTGGATGGTTTTGTCTATAATTTTTCAAACTCAAACTCAAAGCATTTATTTCAATTAAACCATTTACAGGCACTTTTGAATTGTCATAGAGTCGGTCTGTTAGTCAGAGAGTTGTAGCTAGTTGCCCATTCCAAAACGTAGATCTCTATGGAGAAGAACGGGCAAGAAACTCCAAGGACACTCTTTTAAAAAATGGATATAGATATTACAAAATCCTGGGTACAGTATTCATGTTGCTTCTATATGTGAGAACAATGTAAAACAAAAAAAGAATCAAAAGCAATTCAAAATTTAAGATTAAAAATAAGCTCTGGAAAATAAGAGGTGACCAGTCTCAACTGACGGCGCCCGTTCACGAACATGACATGTGGATCAGCACCATCCAGCTCAACCATTTTGTAGGGAACCGAATGATCCAACACACGTGCCACCATCAGCGAGACATTTAAGTGAGCATGACATACTCTCATCTGCCATGCTATTTCAAGTCAACATACATCATACCATACTAAACGGCTCCATGGTACTCACATTTACAATAATTGAAAAAATGCTTCTAAATTATACAAAACTAGTTTGCAAAAAAATTGAACAAGTATTATATTTTTCTAATCAGAACACAAGTATTATAAATATGTAGAGTTGTCTGATTTTCATTTTAGTATTGTTTCTTCAAAAATGTTGAGTGATGGGAAGAAGAATGTGAGGGCATGGGAAGCCGTCACCTCCTTCTGCGAAGCAGTAATGCTCGCGAAGGAGGAGGCGGAACGCGTGAGGGAGAGGCAAAGTTTGCGCCCTCACGCCCCTAACCGCCGCCGCTGGAGACACCCTGGGCGTCAGGAATCCCAGGCGGATTCCCGGCCACCATAGGCGCGGGCTTGCGGACGGCGAGCAATGGGTAGCTCGCCGTCCAATCAGGACCAGGCCCGGGTCGACGGCGCGTCATGTTCCTCGCGCGCCTCAAAGAGATGCCAGCACAATTGGCGGGGTACGCTAGGACAGATACCTGCCAAGGTTGCGGGAATGTCCGAAAGGGATACCGGGACCTTGGCAACAGGCAACTGATGGAACTCGGGTGGGTTTTAGTCAGTAAAAGTCTGACACTTTCCTTCCGCTCCGCCCAGAGAAGGAGAAGTCATTTGATGATTTCCCAACATCAAAAAAAAAAAGGTATGGATAGCGAAACAATAAAATATCTTTATTACCTTATTTTGTACTCTTTGTTTTCTTTTTTCCCCTTTCTATGAGATTTTTGATTTTCTCTTGACAATTTAGGTTGATATTATTACCTTTTTCATCGGTGATTTTTTCAATTCAATAATGGTTGGAAAAAGTGCTTATATTTAAAGTTAAAACCAGTCACTAAAGGGAATCAGTAAGTGATTGCGTAAGAATTTAACCTGAACAGGGTTTGTTTACACTTTCATCAAATACTTTTGGAACAGACCATACGCGGCATACGCCTACATTGGTCGCACCTATTTAGTTGTGGTATAAAATCAGTTACTGAACTGAATTCCCATAATGTTTCTACCATAGCCCATATCAACTGAATATGTAAATCCACCAACCTAGTTTTAAAAGTGGTCCTTTAAAACTAGGTTGGTGATCGTAAAGTCAAAAGTGAACGAAAATACGCCAAAGAAAAGGAAGAAAATTAACTGATCTAATTATAAGTACCTATGAGATGGTCGCATGGTGTGTCTCTACCACAGACGGACGGGCCCGGCCGCATAGCTCGCCAGACTCACCGGCTCCTGTCGCTAATTGACAGAATTAATTCTCGTTACCTACGCTTGTGAATATACTCGCGGCTCAGTGAAATAGACCCACGACGACTTTATAAATGTTCTACACTCATTTATAATTTCTCTACGGCGTACGCCAGATTTCTTGAAAGTTTCTCTAGGTTTTTTTTTAATGTAAATAATTTCAAGTACTTTGCTCAAATAATATTTTTCATTCAATACTTTGTTACAACGAAAATATGAGTCTGTCTGTCTGTATTTACACACTGAATGCTTAACAATTACGTTTCATAATACAACAAAATATTATTTTGTGATAATAATAATAATATAGGCGGTTGGATCAAGATTCAGAAGGCAGGTGTCCTTAATACGGCTCGCATTGTGAGGAGCTTCCTGTCTCTGCAGCCCTAACCACTGCAGCCCTAACCAGCCCTAACACAGCTTGGACCCTGCTCCCGACACCGGCGGACCTCTATTTTTTATATTTTTTTATAAAAATATTTAAAAATGTAAATAGATAAGAAAGAAAATAAATAAACGAATAATATTATTATTATTTTTGAGCTGTAATTATAATAATACCATGCGTGTAATCTTGCCGGTTGAGTTATAACTACATGCGGCTGATTTCCCTGATGATTGTGCGATAATTACGTTAAAATTAACAAGGGAGTTATTAGTGGGTTTATTAATATTATCATGTTTCCGCTTACGTCTGCCTGTAATCTTATTATAAGCATGTATTATTTATTAACCGCTTTGGTAGCTCCTTCGTGAATAGCGGCGACAAGCATGTATGACGATACTGAGGCACAGAATAAATAAGAGCAAAATGAAAGCTTCCTAACAGAGCTCAAAATTCTTACCTGCTTTCATAGGACTGACACTCGGTTATTGAAAATAAAATAAAACCGGGCGAGTGGGACTCGAGATTCGGCAATGAGCACAGATGGACGGACGGACGGACGGCCGGACGGACAGACGGACAGACAGACGGACGAAAGGAAGGACAGGCACTGATAAGTTTTCCGTTTTCCAATTTTGGTACGGAACATAAAAAAAATAGTGTAGCTTTGAAAGGCGAAATGGTTAACATTATACCTAGGCTGATTAAGGTTATGCTAATATAAAAACCGGCCAAGTGCATGTCGTACCATGCACAATGAAGGGTACCGTAGTTGGGATGAATTTATAAAACAAACTTAACATTGTAGTTGAAAAACTTGTTCTCCTATACAGAATGTATGGAAGAATATGTTTTTACAACTGCAAATATAAGTTGGTTGATTATTACTCGGTAACTTGTGGAGCCTACGTAGCGGCGATAGTTTTCCTTTTAATTTCGTTATATATACTACTGCCGTGAATTTTTTCACATATCCAAACCCAACAATTTAGCTGGTAGGGGGGGGGGGACACTTGGCTCTAACAAAAATTAGCACTTTAAAGCTTAATATTCCGCAAACGGATAACTGAATCCAAAAATGGTTTTCACAAACTCATTCACTCATTATTTTTAAACGACCTTTCCAACGATACGCCACACCATGGGATTGACGAGAAAAAAAAAACCATCTCCACTTTATGAGTAGGGGAGGTACCCTAAAAAAAAATCTTATTTACGATTTTTTTACCACTTTGTCGGCGTCGTTTATATGTATATCCATACCAAATTACAGCTTTCTAGTACCAACGGTCTCTGAGCTAAGCCGCGGACAGACGGACAGACGGACATGGCGAAACTATAAGGGTTCCTTGTTGACTACGGAACCCTAAAAAAACGATAATAAAATGTACTTATGTAATTATTTTACTGTGAAATAGCTAAACCTACATACATAGATACTTTTTTTGTAGTTGGTTAGGTTAGGTACCTACCTACTTAACTACTTACTTACTTATCAAAATTATTGTGACTTACAGACGGACGGACATAGCTAAACTATATGCTTTCCTTGGTTGTTTTACTATTTCATGAACGTAAGTTAAGTAAGTACCTTTATAATAGAAAAGTTCAAACGTCAGCTTACTAAGACCACGTAAAGAAACACTCAGTTATCTTCATGTGCTAAGACGCCAATACCGGCGGCACCTACCTACTTAAAAATAAGAATAATAAATCATAATTCTTATGGGAAAACCTTACCGCCATCCTAGTTATTTTGGATACGTACCTAACTCGTAACTAAATAATTTTGTAGTATTCATTAAAAATGAGTAGGTTTATGTGTAGTATAGGTAGATATAGATAATTCCCTGGCAGGATCCTTTGGATATAAAAAAAGAAACTTCTTTGGTTTTCCTACTATTATTAAAACACACACTACCTGTACCTACACCAATTTGGCATTTTTAAAATAAAAAACGAAACTTCCGCGTCGTAAGTATCGCTGCCGCTGGCACACGGCATACCGCATACCCCTGCGCTTTGCCTTCTCACTGACCTGGCTCAAACCGGTTTGCACTCTAGCGGGCGCCGGTGCACCCCCCGCGCGCCTTGTCCGTGACAGGCCACGCACTCGCTGTGCGTGAGGTAGTGTTCCCGCGCGAGACGTTAGTATGAAGCTTACAGTCTGTACCTTATTTAGTCTTGTGACTGAGGTCCTAAATTCGATACCCGGTCCGGGCAGTTTTATTTTGGTTTTTCTGTTTAAATTTATACATAATGTGAAATATGAAAATATTTATACCATTAATTTAAAAAAATAAATGTTTTCATCTTCTCATGCTCTCGCGCCGCGTCCCTTACTCCCGAGCGGAACGTGTTGGAGGTCAGATGTGTGCCAATTTTTGCGAACCCGCCACCCCGCTAACTTGTACCGGTTGAGTTCTTGCCTTTACTACGTATTTTTGAAGTAAATACATTGCTTCTTAACCAATACCTAAGTGTGTCGCTAAGTGACTGGACAAGCAATGTAAAAATCACAAAACGATACTTTATTTATGCGTTTTCATCGCGTAGTACGGCCGCTGTAGCTTACGACTAGTTAGTGATGCGCTCGTACAGATCTTCTGACATAGGCTATCGACAATAATGTCTATTTCCGTATGAATTTATATTACTATTAAAGTTTATTCTTCAATTTGTCAACCGTTATTCGGTTGGAAGACCGATGTGAAATCATGTTTTTTACTCATATTAATTTTCTCATGTATTTTTTAGCTACGTTTTGCTTATTTATATCATATTATTTTATGTAGATACTTATATCGTTTTTTATTAATTTTATAATTTTATTTTCAGGAATACCCAAAAATTTTAATTCAATAATAAATGGGAGAA
Source organism: Lithophane ornitopus (assembly GCA_948473465.1). Lineage (NCBI taxonomy): Eukaryota > Metazoa > Arthropoda > Insecta > Lepidoptera > Noctuidae > Lithophane > Lithophane ornitopus. The sequence continues at coordinate 249,670 of OX419623.1, forward strand.
TCGATAACTTTCTAATTTAGTCAATCACTAGCGTATGTATAAAATAAATGGCTTTTGCACAGCACTACGATAGCGATCGATGTTTTCGTGTGAGTAAGTTGTACGGTTGGAAGGAAAACGCGCTCAAGGCAGAGCACCGGCAAGATGGTCAGACGCGATCAAGAAGGTTGCTGGAGGCAGCATCTATCAAGCGGTCAAATCAAATCAAATCGTTTATTGCAATCCATAATGTACAAAATATAGGTGGTAAATAAAATAAAAAATAGAAACAATTATGGACCCTGTCGGGCACAGCAAATTTTTAAATAGGTAGAGAGAGGAGCTCTTTACATTTTTTTCTTGATATTAAGTTAAGAATTATTTATATCCTATTACCTATGTATTTATATTCCATTCATTCACTTATTCTATTAATATTTTATGTACAAGTCTATCCATTTATTTATTTATTTAAGTATATTTAATATTGCTTACTTCTTTACATGCTTAAAAATTGTTTATTATTGTTAATGTAGTATAATTTTCAGTATTATGGTATAGTTTATTTTTATTATTTTACTCATTAGAATATATCAGGGAGTCATAATTATGCGTAATTATTATTGAATTGAATTTATCCGTTTTACGTTTTTCGGTATCCTATTATCTATGTATTTGTGTATTTATATTTTCATTAGTTTACTTATTCTATTAATATTTTGTATAAGTACAGGTCTATCTATTCATTTATTATTTATTTAATTATATTTAGTATTGCTGTTTCATTACTCGCTTAAAAATTGTTAATTGTTATTAATGTATCTAATTTAATTATTAAGTATTTTGGTACAATTTATTTTTGTTATTTTAATTATTATTATTGGATGTATCCGTAAGATATTCTTGTATTGTATAATAGCTTTTTTTAATTAAGTATTGTTTTAGTTTATTTAAAAATATACTGGTTTTGTTTTGTTGTTTTATGTCTTCTGGTAATTTATTATATATTCTTATTGACATTGAATATGGACTAGATGAATGTAATTTAAGGCGGGCACATTTAGTATATTTTTATGGCGCAACGAATAATTTGTTTGTATGCCTCCGTGTGTGCTGTAAGAATCTGGATATTTACGGACCAGTTTACATAGTTCTAAGACATAGATACCAACCGAGGTGAGAATTTTGTGTTTCTGAAAGTAAGGCTTGCAACTATCGGTTTGTTCTATATTGGCAATTATTCGTATTAGCTTTTTTTGTAGGGTAAATAGGGAGGGAGTCCATACTGCAGAAGACCGCATTGCTTGGAGACGCGTCATATGTGGTCGCGATCCTCAGCATTGAGAGAACGACGACGAAGAAGAAGAAGTTGTACGGTTCATAGTAATGCACGCTGTGTTTGATGGGATAAGGGCTATCATTGATTATGTAGTACGTTCTGATTTATGAATTGCGGGTGTATTCGCGACTTCTTGGATTTACAGTATTGAATGTGTAGTTGTGGCTTGGTATTGTCTTGTTTGCCATAATTTCATTTGCCATAATTTGTTTTCCATAATCGTCCTCAGTCATAATATTTACCTGGCCTATTATCATTTATACTAATAATGTTTGTCATATCAACTTATTAGTCATAGCTTTTATTTGCCATAAAATTAGTTGCCATACTAAGACATTACATAATCGATGCTTGACATAAGCAACATTTAATATAATTTAGAAGCGTTTATTGTTTTGTACAAAAAATTGGTAGGGAGTACCTATTTTTTGTATAGCCGTAGCCTACGTATAGATTTTTAGTTCATAAAAAAATTTGCTAATAATTAGGATTTAGTGAAAGAAACGCATCGCTGTTATATAATAACTATACTATAGACCAAGTACAAGTTGCAAAATTTTTAGGTATACTGATAGACAGTCAGTTGACTTGGAAACCTCAAGCAGAAGAGGTTTGTAAAAAATTGAGCGTATCCGCGTATGTCCTATACAACCTAGCGAAAAAGGTCAACATCACCACAACATTAGTTGCATACCATGGTCTAGTCGCATCAATTTTAAGATACGGAATAATTTTTTGGGGAATCTGTACTCTACGTGAACAGGTGTTCAAGGCCCAAAAACGTTGCTTAAGGGCAATACTTAATTTGAAGGCGACAGATAGTTGCGTTCCTGTGTTTAAGTCCCTCAAACTATTAACTTTCCCGGCTATGTATATTTTAGAAGTCGCAATTTTTGTTAAATGTAACATTAACCTTTTCACTACAGTGTCAAAAGATAGAAAGAGACCTATAAGAAGTCAGTATAAATATCTACTACATGTTGAGAGTTGTAATACTGCTTTACAAAAAAAAAGTGTTATTAGTATGGGTCCAATAATCTATAATAAAATACCTAACATAATTAAAAATGACACAATACGAAACTTTAAAAAGAAACTGATATCATTATTAATTGTAAAATGCTATTATTCTGTGAATGACTTTCTAAATGACCCTGACATATAATTTAATGTAATTTATTTGACATTCCTAATTATGATATTATTTCAATTTATTTTATTTTTATTCCTATTGTATTCTAGATTATTTAAATCATTTTTTTTTTATTTTTTTTTTATTTGTATTTTATTATTATGAATGTATCGACTATTGTTGAACTGTAATAACTCAGAAATAATAATAATTTCGCCATCACTGCATCTCATTAGATTCACAAATTTTATAAAAATGTTGCATGCCTAATATGTAGATTGTACAAGGATCACCCATATTTTTTTAATTGTCACATCTTATTACTGTACCTGCAATCAATGCAAATAAACGTTTACTTTAATTTACTTTACTTTACGTTAATTCGACTCCACGCAGCCTTCTAAGCCCTACCCCTAGAGTGTAATTTAAAATAACCATTTTTCTATGCATATGTTAATAGCAAAATTATTCAGTTTAACATAACATCAAAATTGAAGGCGCTTGTACTGAACTAGCATTGTTGTGCTAATATGGGCAAATTAATATTATGATGAATAAATGGTATGGAAAACGACATTATTGTAAATGAAAATATAGCAAATAAATATTATGATACTTGATCGATTCTGACAAACGAAATTAGGGAAAATGATTTTATGTCGATTATGGCAACTGAAGCGTTATTTCTAATGAAATTATGGTATACAGGGTGTAAGGGTGAACACCGTTGTCACTCAAACCATGGGTAGTTGACTTAAATATAAAAATAAATGACCGAGTAACAACAAAAAAAAAACGTTATTTTCATTTAAAGATTTAAAAAAGTTTCTATCCGACACCGTGCTCGCAAGCGAAACAGCTGACTCACTGAGGGAGGGGTCGAGCTCGCGGCCGGTCAGGTCACGTCCCGCGACCCCCACCCGTGTTGAGACGCAAATTCGTTGCCCTAGCGCATAGGTGAAAGGGTGCAATACTCGAGTGGTAAAACGTAATTTAAAAAATTGGCCAAGTGCATGTCGTACCATGCACAATGAAGGGTTCCGTAGTTGGGATGAATTTGTAAAACAAACTTAACATTGTAGTTGAAAAACTTGTTCTTCGATACAGAATGTATGGGAGAACATGTTTTTACAACTGCAAATTTAAGTTGGTCGATTATTACTCGGTAACTTGTGGAGCCTACGTAGCGGTGATAGTTTTCCTTTTAATTTCGTTATATATACTACTGCCGTGATTTTTTCACATATCCAAACCCAACCATTTAGCTGGCATGGGGGGGGGGACACTTGGCTTTAACAAAAATTAGCACTTTAAAGCTTAATATTCCGTAAATGGATCCCTGAATCAAATGGTTTTAACAAACTCGCATTATTTTTAAACGACCTATCCAATGATACCCCACACCATGGGATTAACGAGAAAAACAAAACCAACCCCACTTTATGTGTAGGGGAGGTACCCTAAAAAAAAATCTTATTTACGATTTTTTTACCAATTTGTCGGCGTCGTTTATATGTATATGTTTATATGTATATCCATACCAAATTACAGCTTTCTAGTACCAACGGTCTCTGAGCTAAGCCGTGGACAGACGGACAGACGGACATGGCGAAACTATAAGGGTTCCTTGTTAACTACGGAACCCTAAAAAGAGAAAAAATAAAGTCGTAATTTTCCATTGATTTTACGTTTTATAAATGACACCAAACCACTGGTTTCAAGGATAACGGTGTTTACCCTAACACCCTTTATAAAATTATGGCAAACATTAGAAAACCTTGTGGCTTAGTACCTACTCGAGTTCGTGAACTCATGAGCGGTGCGCTTGGCGCGCGCTTCTCCCGCGCTTCGTAATTTGTTACGTATCGCTATTCGTTGCGGGGGGGTTGGGGTAAGTCTTGAATACCTACGGAGCTTGGAAATGTTTGAGAACGCAGTCGATACATAAGTCTGAATAGGGTTTCGTTGACATTAAGAAACCACTGTAGTGCAAAGTTGAAGGCTGCTTTGAAGTTCAATAAGATTTCATCTCATTAGAGTGGACCGGTGCAAAAGTAAACGAGATCAATAAACTTGGAACAAACATGTTTATCAAATATTTCGTAAACAACTGTGGTTACGCAGGTTACGCAGGTAGCAAACAACTGTGGTTACAAGCGTTGCGCTTATGTACAAAGCTATATCCTATTTACCTAGTAGCCACATAGTTAATCTTCATTAGAATAAAAAAATACAACGAAAGCGAGTTTTATCGCCACGTAAAACATCGATTGAGATTTCAAAATGTTTTTATTAACTTTTTCCGAAACTACTACAGTGCAGTGAATACCAATGACCATGTATACAACTGCATATTGATGGGGGCTTCCTCAAGATTAATGTGAAAGCTATACTTTCATACGATTGCCTTAAAAACAAAGCAATGCTGTGCACTGCAGCGCTGAAAATTTTAAATGGATAAAAAGTACGAGCGGACCAGAGCGGACGGGAACATCTCTCTCCAAGCTTTGCGAATATAAATTACTATAGTGTGGCAAAAAATTAAACTAGTGAGATAAACGGGCTGTAGTTAATTTGATCACGTCCTGAAGGACAACTGCACCCCGGGCCCCTGGTTCTGGGCCCCGGGCCCCGGCTACAGCGATAGAAACGATTGTCTTTGTTCCTAAGAGTGGGAAGAAAAAGTTAACGCGCGATGATCCCTGCCTCGAGTGCATACACACAGAATAATGGAATACAGTAGGTTCGGAACTGAGCGAACTCAGTTAAACTAAACGAACGATTGCTGCCTCAGTTTCCGAAAAGAAAGAAATGTAGGTTGTTTCATCACAGAAACACAGTAAAAGGAAACAGAACTAAATCGGAGTGGGTTATATTATGTCTTATAGGTTTTCACTATATCTTCGTTGGGTTTGACAGTATGTAGAACATCTATCTATCTCTTTCAAAACATTAAACTGTCCTAAACGAGATCTGTGTCATGATATCTAGCAACCAAGGAGGCTTCGATGACGGATAAATGATTTAACAATACATACAGGTTTGGGCCGGTGATTGATAAATACAGGGTGGCGCATAAGTTACGAAGGGGTCACAACTTCCTATAACTTTGTTTATTTTTGTTTACTAATTTAAATTTTTATTAGATAATAAAATTAAACTCATGGAGATATTTTTGAGTTAGGTTTTAAATATTACGTCATGTAAATGACCACCATTTCCTAAGAGCCTCACAAAGACGGACTCTTTAGAGAAGAGTTCTCATTACTTTCGCCCAATAATCCTTTGTGTTGTAACTTTGCACCAAACTGATTGGGTGTAATTCATGCTGTTGGACTTCTCTTGGATTCTCCGAAATGTATTTTATAATTTGTTAAAAAAAAAAAATAGTAAAGTCAGTGCAAATGTCATATTTTATATTTAAAACCCCGTCGTGACTTTTGCGCCACCCAGTATAGCGAGAAGTGATATCGCGAGGAGTTCTGCGAATCAACTTGTTTGTACATTATGGTGAGCATTATCGACGATGACTGGAGTTGAAATTGAGTGGACCTTCTGTGTAAGCTTTTGTAATGTCCACGGCGACGCGCCGCACGTACCAAATTACAAATCAGTACACACCCTTGTCCCGACGGACTGAAGGCGAGTCAGGGGAAGACGTAAGGCACAGGGTCGGTAGGCGGGGGTTTTGGTGTCGCTTATTGATGGCTCGTGTTACTGAACGCGGTTACCATGATTATCTATGTGTCCGCGTGTGTGACGTGACAGTTACTAAGTAAGAAATACGATCGGCCACACAATGGAGCGTCAGCTTTCGATGTTGTTAACTCGACAATTTGTTCAGCAGAGGTTGGAAACCATTTTTTTGTGTGTGCAAAATAATTTTGGGTACCAACCAGGGAAGTTACTTACTTGATTAGGAGTTAATGTAGGGTATTATTGATTGATTTCCTAAATAAATCAATCAATAATTTCATGTGTGAATGTAATCTAATCAAACAACGTGTACGTGCTGCGATCGTGTGTGATGACGTGCGGGAGCGACAGTGTGCGGGCGGCGCGCGGCGGCCGGCGCGACGTGATAGATCGTTCTCGTTGACGACTGCACCGCGCCGCGTGCCGTGTGTGCCATTTTATAAAAAAAAAGTAAGTAAATTGCCTCCATTCGACACCCGCTAAACGATCGAGTGGAGTTCTTCGCTAAATGAAATTGCAACTTCGCACATCTGATTTCCTCGCTTTTCCGTCAAGGGATTAACACGGCGGCGGCAGAGGTTAAAACATACGGTGTTATTTGTTATTAATCAAGGCATGTCAATAGTACATTCGTCCTGTGCAAACAGACGCGGCATCGATATCAAATCGCGCGACCGCCAGCCGCTCGACCGCGCGGCTCACCGGGCCTGACCGCTCGCCACGACGATGATGATGTGGACATCACGCCCTCTTGTGTACACAATACGCTGCTGTTAGCCGTCTTATTGAAAACTAGCTTCCGCCCGCGGCTTCGCGTGGTATGTCGATAAAAAGTAGCGTATGTCCTTCCCCGGGATGAATTTTCGAAAATCCCTATTATACCTTATTCCCTGATACTAACATTGATTTTCGAGTTAATTAAACCGTGCGTTAAATTTCTTCTATACAAACTTTGACACACCCCAATCCCCGTTTAGGGGGTAGTTTATAAAAACAAAAAATGACAAACTGTATCATTTACTTAAATAAATATTCGTGCCAAGTTTCAAGTCTATTAACTTAAGGAATAAGATGTTTCATCCAAACGAAATTCCCCCTTTTCACCCCTTTTAAGGTCGAATTTCCAAAAACCCTTTCTTAGTGGACGTCTAGGTCTTAATTACTATCTATGTGCCAAATTTCAGCCCAATCCGTTCTGTGGTTTAAGCTGTGACGTAGACTACCCATTTTCACCCCGTTAGGGGTAGATTTTTGAAAAACCCTGATACATATTATTCTTTATATTTGGTTTTAAGTATAAATACTGAGTTTCGAGTTAATCGGACAGCGCGTTAAAATTCTTCTATACAAACTTTGACACACCCCAATCCCCGTTTAGGGGGTTATAAAAAATAAAAAATAAAAATGACAAACTTTATAATTTACTTAGGTAAGTATTCATGCCAAGTTTCAAGATTATTAACTCAAGGAATAAGATTTTTCATACAAACGAAATCCCCCCATTTCACCCTCTAGGGGTGGAATTTCGAAAAATCGTTTATTAGTGGAAACTTACTCTTCATAATGAACACACCCTCCAAATTTCATGTCTCTAGAACCAGCAGTTTAGGCTGTGCGTTGATATCTCAGTCACCCTAGCCTTTTATATATAATATATAGATATTTACCAAAAGGTGTATTCTAATTTTATTTATTTGGGTTTCATGTCTTTGACGTATTCCTTGAGACTGAATAAAATAATAGAGTTTAATTCCTTAAAACGATTATAGTCGAATTTAGTGTCGAAATATGTATTAGTAGGTACAATGTACAATGAGGGACATCAATGATAGTCCGGCCGCATCTGTGAGGACAATTATCGTTTGTCTTGCGTCCCCTCGGCCGTCGGCTCTCGGCTTTCGACCCTTGCCTTAACGCCGTGTGTGCGGCCTTAAATAGGATTAAGGAAATAAAAAGTGGTATTACTTACGGAGTGTAATACAGACAAATGCGTCTAAATATGTTGTGTACGTACCTGAAACAGACAAACATTGATATTTATTACAGGGCATAAAGTGTAGCGTGATCCTTATTAGGTTTTGTGGTAATACATCGTTTAAGTTACATAATGTTTAGTAAATTAGATACTTAAAATCACACATACTATACGAAACCAATGGGTGTCATTTTTGTCTCACTCACCAGTTGGCGCCACTGATGAGTAAGGTCCTGTCAGTATTTTAATTTGACATGTTTTAGATATGTTTAACCGTGCGTTTGCACTGGCGAAACATTCACATAAAAACATGTTGAAATCTCTGTTTTCTGTCAATGTATCGAATCGCGTTCGCATTATCACGCAACTTGTTAACGCGAAAAATGTTTGACATTTCAAATCACTCGACATGTTTCGCCACCTGTCTTTACAAACCAATTTCGTATCAAAATGTATCTGTGTGAATCTAGTAACATGTTGTAAGATTTATTTTGACACTTTGGTCGGTTTTTATAGTCCACACATTTTTTATTCCACAAACATGGACACCTTTGCCAAAGCTCTATAAACTTCATCGTGTCTACTTTGGACCACTCTATGTTTCAATATAAACACGGGATGTTTACCACCATACTCGGATAACATTAAACATCAAGCAATAGACATGTTGCGAGACATAATTTGACGTAAACAAACAACAGTGCGAACGCAAACGTGACAAATCTCTATACAAAACATGTCTATTGTGTATTTTTCTAGACAGTGCGAACGATTTTACAACAAATCTTGAGATCTGTCTTAAGACTTACTCAGGTTTTGTAGAGTGCGAACGCAAGTTCAACAAAATAAGTAATGAGATTTGTTTCATGTGACAAGTCTCGAAATATCTACATGTTGAATGTTTTCTGGTGCAAACGCATAGTAAGTACCGATAACTTTGTATACTATGTTTATTTTAGATATTTTAAAACATCAAATGAATATTTACATTATAACGTTCCTAAAATTGGCAAGCATGAAGCTGACAAATATTTTTTTCTTAACTTTGCTTGCGTAGTTTTTGAGTTAGCTTCAATATTACAAATTTTTCCAATACTTAATTCTCAATACTCAATACTTTATTGCATTCCACATGTAGGTATTAGGTGGTAAACTTATAATTAGATTAATGGTTATAATGTCTGGCACAGCAAAATAAATGAGTTAGGAGAGAGGAAGCATTTGTTATTTATTCAACATTACTTCAATAATATCATCATCAAACTACTATAATATAATAATAAAGATCCTACGTATTTTCTGAGATAGACTAATATACTAATACGCTTTAATGCAAAATATAAATAGGTGAGATGATTCCCACTCACACACAATATGTAGACGATGTTTTAAGTAACTGACCTTCACTGTTATTTACATAGCAGGTAGTGGTATTCGAATTTGTGTGGAGTAGGTACAACACAACAACTAAAAAGTAAAAAGTTTTTTTAATTTAGTAAAACAGGTATACAAAAACAAAAGTGTATAGCGCGAAGCCAAAAAATTATTAATGTTACTACTCATGCCCCCCAATCGAGTCGTCGCTCTGCCCGCCTCAGCGCTCGAGTCGGTGCCGCGCGATCCCCGCGCGCCACCTATACTCAGCGGTAGTACCGCGCCGCGCGCGAGAGCTAACTATGAGCGCACGTACGCACGTACGCACCCGGTCCTCACCTTGGTTTCTTTTAGTGTTAATTTAGTACCTATTATTGTTCAACCCTCTCTGTATTCTCTCGGATTACAATCATAGAACTAATCGTGGTTTAATTGAAGTAAAACATAACCCTATAATTGGATGATTAATTTTGCGCCACCTTGTACCTTAGCGCCTTATGGCATTATCTTAATGCTATCTTAGTTTACTGCAAGAAAACGTTGGTAGTTATCAATACGTGAAATTGAATGTACACCTTTGAAGGGTGGAGTAGGATAGATCATGTTATATCTTTGCCTAACTAAAACATTTCATTAGGAGAATGTGAAATAATGCTGTTGTTAAATGAAATGAAATGAAATTGTTTATTCTGTAAATAGGATATCAGAATCACTTTTACACGTCATATTTAAAAAAATAAAATAAGCTAGATGAGGTCGGCGTTTCCTATCTGACTACTCTGAGAAGAAAGGCCGAAACAAACTCAGAGGTCGCAGTCTCTTTTAAGGTCCAGACATAATCTTGGTCAGGCCATATGAGGACGATGTAGATTAGAGTCTGAAATGGTCTTTTGAGGAAAGAACCACACAGATTTGAGTGGACCTGTCCAGTCAGTGCAAGCATTTGTCAGTAACCGAGGAGCTCAACTCAGAGCTTAAGGAGCTCAACGACTCGACGAACAATACCAAAGAAAGGACATTTGGGTAGGCCTCAATGTATGATTAATAATGATGTGCAAAAAAAGTACTCAAACTGCCACATTAAAACTAAAGAAAGAGGAGATAATAAAAATGATCCACATAGTCCTCACATTCACAATAATTAAAATAAAATAATACTTTACAAAGTAATAATGTCATTTTGTATAAAATATTCAACAATGTCAATTTGTAGGTTTATAAAACTGGTATATTGTAATGATTTTAGATAATAATTAAAATGTCAAGTTCTAGGGTTTTATCAAGGCTTAGCAGAGCGAGCAGCTCAATCCCATCCTTTTTTGTCTTCTAAATAATCCGCAATTTTATAGTACCCTTTTTACAAAGTTTGGTTTTAATACAGCCTTTAAATCGTTTAATGGGTAAATTTCTAATATCAATGGGAAGTTTATTGTAAAAGCGTATACATTGACCCATGAACGAGTTGCCTACTCTGTGGAGACGAGTGCGATGTACAGCAAGATTGTATTTGTTCCTGGTATTTATACTATGAATATCGGACCTTTTCTTAAAATTTGATACATCTTTGTGTACATACAACAGGTTTTCAAATATATATTGTGAGGCTACAGTCAGAATATCTACTTCTTTGAATTTTTCTCTAAGGGAATCTCTTGGACCTAGGTTGTAAATGGCTCGAACAGCCCTTTTCTGTAAAATACAGATAGTGTTAATGTCCGCACAGGTTCCCCAGAGAAGAATCACATATGACATAAGACTATAAAAATAACTAAAATAAACAATTCTGGCTGTATCTACGTCAGTTATCTGTCTAATTTTTTTAACAGCATAGGCGGCCGAATTTAGCCTTCCTGACAGTTTTTCTATGTGTGCGCCCCATTGTAATTTGCCGTCAATAGTTATTCCAAGAAAAACCGTTGAATCAACAGGGTCCAACTCTATTCCATTGACTTGAACATTGGTAGTTAGCTGTCTGACATTTGGCGTTGAAAATTTAATCAGTTTTGTCTTTTTTTCGTTAAGGAGAAGATTATTTACATTAAACCAATGCACAACATTAGAGAGTGCATCGTTAACTTGTTCAAAGTTGACTAACTGACGTTTGATTTTAAAAATGAGCGAAGTGTCATCTGCGAATAATACGATTTTGTTATTATCCCTTATATGATAAGGTAAGTCATTTATATAAATTAGAAATAAGAAAGGATTTTTTTTTTGCATTCCGCAATCAACAATGACATCATACTGCAGTCATCAATCCGTTGGCTACGCGCGGTGTCTACGCCGTAGGTGGCGTAGCAGTGGCCTACGAGACTACGGGGGAGGTCGACTTAAATTCAACATTACACATTCTAACGACTTATTAAGTGTATTTTCCTAGGTAAAACCTGACATAGTTATGTTTTTGATGATTATTATAATTCTATACTTTAAAAAGTACTAGATGAATGGTTCACTCGAGTACTCCCACCTTTTTTATTGACTGAGAAAAGAGATTTTATTATTTGCCCAGTAAAACTTAAGAAGTTTGACATTTCGCATTTAGTTTATTTAGGTCCGGGTAGTCGGGACTCGCTTAACAAAAGCCCGTTTCATTAGCTTCGGTACAAACAGTCATATGGGAGTTATTTATTACATCTACAACAACTAACTAATATTTTGTTTTCCTCTAAAAGATAACTCGCAGGCCTCCGAGTTCTTCCCTAAAGATATTATTTCTGTTCCGACAAAAGTCCATGTAATGAAAACATTTAATCCTTTGAAATCTCTTTGGGTGCTTTGTCGCGGGCTCCTAATTGCGCCGGGCAAAAAGTACCACAAAGTCTAGATTAAAATGTACATCCTTCCTGCAACGGAAGCTATCTAATTTCTGCTCTAATTACTAGGAACTAGAGCTCGTTTTCGCAAAACGGCGGTAATAACAGAGAGCGTTTCTTAATGTACGGAGCTTCTAGGAGCAATTAAACGTAGAGAGGTCATATTCCGTCCACGATATTAAAAATGTACGCAACGAGCGCTTACAGGCGGAATGTGCTATTAATATACTGATACTTTGCGATAGAAATATCCACAGAGCGAGTTCTAAAGATAAATAAACAATGCGCTCGCTGACCGGTCGCCGCCGCCGGTCTGGTGCTGCGGGCACATGCGGTCGGACTGCCGCGCCGTGACTGATCACTCGTATAAATTGCACAACACGTTAAAACTTCACAAAAATATGTCCCAACTTTGATACATCGGCGCGCACCGTAACGGCAAATAAATAAATAATTGTGTACGGACAACAAAAGTCCATATTTCCATCAGTATGAAAACATGTTGGCGATGTGGATTGTGGCAGAATATCTGGCTTTATGTGGCGTGCATAAATAATGCAAATGATTTTATTGTCGGTGGCTGAAAAGTTGACGTCGTAAAGTTTAATGTGCGTTGAAATACCGCGTTAGGGCGGGGGTGCGGCGCGCGGGCCGAACGGGGCGGGGGTGCGGCGCGCGGGCCGAACGGGGCGGGTATGCTATAAAGTAGAGCCGACTTGATCCACGTTGTCTGCCCGATTCGATAATGTGAGAAAATAGCGGACTTTATACTGCGCCCTGCGGGACTGCACCCAGTAGCGTGCCTAGGGTTCTAAATTAGGGCAAGCCCACAGACTATTTACGATAAAAAAAAAAAACAGCCAAGTGAGCGATTTACGGATTTTCTTCGTTGTTCATGATAACACCATTATTATAAGTAAGCGCCATCTATATTAAAGAATGCGCGTTACCACACCGATTAGGACCTTTTCACCATAATAAATTCTTTCGCTTGTCACCAAAATTATTCAATCATAAGCCGCTAGATGGCCCCCAAATTATCGATTTGTTGTTCTTTTACCGTAACCATACCTACTTAGTTTTATGAATTATAATGTCGATTGAAAATGTTAAATGAGATATTACATTAGGTACCTATATAACATTTTATAATTAATCATAATGACAATAGCCAACTCTAATCTTTATTTCAAAACACCTAGTTACGAAGAATATCTTCGATAAGAAAATTATTGTGTTTTATGATCTTGATGAGATGTAATAATAATAAGATGGTTTGTTTTTCAGTGGTTTACCGAAACTACAATTGCCATACAAACAACACTATACAAAGGAGATGTTTCAAAATGTATGGAGACTGGGCCAGGTCCTTGTACACTATACAAAAAAATAGGGAAATTCATTTAAAACAGTTCTTAATTGTCCAATTACTTTAAAATGGCTTGGTTTGCTGGTAAACACAAGAAATTACACTTGAAATTGCAACACAACAAAAACCCGTCATGGCGGTAAGCTGTCATTTTGATTGACGTTTGTCACGTTTGACATGTTTATTTCTGTGAGGTTGTGACTGAAGTAACACTGTTGTGACAGCTAACAGTTCTGTTTCTATGATCTATGGTTTACTGTCAATGTTTTTAAGCATAGAGTAACTAAATCCGTGAGACGCCATGTTGAAAGTCGATAAAAATTGATAATAAATATCAATTTACTACCACAACAGTAAACATTTAATTGAATTATCTGTATTTTTCCTGAATTCTACGGATTTTTCTCTTTTTTTTGAGATACTGTACATAGACCTGGCCTATTTTGAAACATCTCCTTTTGATGTATTTCATGCCACCAGCTACCTAAGTTTGTCATACTCATCAACATAATAAACAATCGAATGCAAATTTCAATTATATTATTCAACTGACAAAAATACTTGTTTTTTTCCAAATTTTATTAGGTACATTCATTTGGGGTTGATTACGGTGAAGTATAGAAAGAGTTACACTGCCAGAAAACTCAATGTAGATACTTACCTTTTCGAACACAGTTTCCGAATTCACATTTTGATGATAAAAATAACACTACTTACTAAGACACACACACTTACGAATTACAGCCGCAATAACTATCAAATCATTTTAAATAGTAAAACTAATTCATTATCTCAGCACTTGGAAATAAAATACTGATCTCAAAATATTAATTTCAAAACAATAACAAATCGAGTTGCGTCGACTGTCGCGTCGCGGACTTGCAACTCACTTTACGCGGGTCAACATCGCGGCTAGTGCATTTGCGCGAACTTAACTCTAAAAAAGCCCGGCTTTTCATTTCATACAAATCTGCGTATAAGTACTTACCAATATATCAACAAATGTAAACGTTTCTATAGCAATTTGTAGGCGAAAACTGCTAGACAAAGAAAGGTAAGGCAAGCCCCATTGAAAGCCGACGAGTGTGAGCGAGAAGGCGCATTTGAATAATAATAATATAATAATAATAACGACAGGACAATTCACTACAATAGACCGGATATAACCCTACAGGATAAAATAAATAAAGTTACTTACCTAATAGATATTGCCGTTCCCAACACACATAACATTCAGAAGACAATAACTGAAAAAATTAGTAAATACGCAGAACTTAAAGATGAAGTAACTAGAATATGGCGCCAACAAAAAGTTTACGTGGTCCCTATAGTCCTCTCCACAACAGGCGTCATCCCAAATCACCTTCTTCATAGCCTTAAATTACTAAACCTAAAAGAAACCCTCTATATAACCCTACAAAAAGCAGCAATTTTAAATACATGCCGAATTGTCAGAAAGTTCATGCAAATAGATGAAAACGAAATAGGTCCTCATCATAACACACCCTCAACATAACACACCACACGCTTCATTTACTTGGCTTCGGTCCGTAAATGTTGAAAAAAAAAACCAGCCAAAGGGCTGAGAAGAAAAAACACTACAAAAAATAATAATATTTATTGATATAAAAGTATGTTACATTTATATATGGAAACCCTGACTCCTGCGCTAGGTTGTGACCTGTGTTACAGGAATCAGTGTCTTCTCCCAGTAGTTTTACATAGATAATATGCAATAAAATTTAAACAATTTTAAATTATACAATACCTGCTTGAGGCGTGTGTGTGAGGGTGGGTGTGTATACTTGTGTGTGTATGTGTGAGCGTATGTGAGTGAGTTTGTGTGTGTATGTGGGGGTTTATGTTATTAATTTTTCAGTCTGTATGTAGTCTAATGCTTGTAGCCAGGTGTTTATTTTCTTTTTAATTTCATTTTTAGAGAATGGGTTAATCAGTAAGGCCTTGTTTATCTTATTATAGATATGCGTAGCAAGAAATAGACGTTGCCGTCTAGCTGAGGCAGTCCTACATTTGACGTATTTACAGACATTCGTGATTGTGCGTTTACTTTTGTAACTGTTGTTTATGGGTGTTATTAGGTGCTGCTTCAATGTGATATTGAGAAGATATAGTTGTCTCACTGTGAGCAATTTACAGTTTTGGTACAGAGTTATGGTCGGGAACCGATAAGGTTTGAAGGTCAGGACTTTGAGCAATGATCTTTGAGCTCTTTCGAGTTGGATCATAATTGTTTTACAGGCTCCTCCCCACACCGTGATACAGTAACCAATTATCGACTGCGCTAGAGAAAAATATATTGTGCGAAGAAGATTAACATCAGCTACATGTCGAAGTTTCTTAAAGATCCACATAAGTTTCCTAACTCTGGAGGCAGTTAGTTCAACTTGGGCCCGCCAACTTAGTTTTTCATCCAGTAATACACCTAAGTATTTTATATTTGTTTTTTGGGATATTGTGAGACATGAGCACTGGAGCCTATTTTCAGGGAAATTGCAAGAGTGTACCTTAAGGGTTACTGCGCTAGGTTTGGTTTTGGCGAACCTGAACTGCAGGTATGAAGTTTTTGCAATGTTAAGGGTAAGTAAATTTTCTTCCAGCCAGTTACTGACTTTACAAAGTCCCAGCTCAGCCATATGCTGCGCCTCTTCCCAAGTCTCTCCATGAAATATAAGCGCGGTGTCATCAGCGTAGCTAAATATTCTACCCTTAATATGTTGTTGCTGTCACAAATCATTTACATATATCAGGAAGAGGCTCGGGGAGAGGGCACTACCTTGCGGCACACCACAGGTGACGTTGGCTTCGCTACTGATGATTCCACCTATCTTTACCCTTTGTGTCCGATCACTCAAAAAATCACTAAATATACTGAGAGCTTCTCCCCGAATTCCTATGTGGTCTAGTTTCGTCACAAGAGTGGAAGTAGAGACGGTGTCAAATGCCTTCGCGAGGTCGAGAAACACTCCTATACATTTCTGTTTAGCATCAACCTTCTCGGCAACGTGATCAACGAGTTGACCAACTGCATCTTCTGTGCTTTTCCCAGACCGAAAACCGAATTGACATTCAGATATGATTTTGTTTTTTTCTAAATAACTAATGAGTCTAGTATTCAAAAGCTTTTCTAGTATTTTTGACAGTGCCGGTAAAACTGATATTGGTCTGTAGTTTTTAACTTCTTCCCGATTCCCACTCTTGTGAACTGGCGTGATAAGAGATTTTTTAAAGACTCGGGGAAAAACTCCCTGAACAAAACAAATCCCAATGAGTTTTGTGATCGGGGGAATAAAAATTGCCTTGCCAGTTTTAAGTAGTTTTGCTGAGATAGTGTCCCATCCTGTGGCGCAGTCTGTTTTTAGATTGTTAACTACAGCTTCGACTTCTGTCTCATCAGGGGAAAGTAGAACAATAGAATTTAGTGCTGGCGGTGAGTTAAAATTATATGATCCAGGTTGGGATCTTCGGTTTTGTCTAATAGTATCTGCAAGTTGTTTGCCTATATCAGCAAAATACTCATTTATGGTCTCAATTTCTTTCGATGCATCCTTTGTAGCAGGTAATAGCTCCATCGCGACTGTTTTTTTTTCGACTTGGTTAGTAATGGATTTCACTATGCTCCATGTTTCTTTGCTGTTTTGTGAAGATTTTAGAGCAGATTTTTCATGATTTATTCTTAACTTTCTAAGTAATAAATTGCAGTAGTTGCGGTATCTTTTATAAGAAATCTCCATAGTGGTATTTTTTGGGTTTTTTAAAACGTCTTTATGAAGATTATCCCTGTGTCTAATGCACCGTAATAGGCCTGGAGTTAGCCACGGTTTTATAATTAACTTACGGTTGGTCACAGTAATAACTTTTGTGTTTAGTGAAATTGCATTCATCAAACAATCTACAAAGAGTGTAGCCGCCTCATTTGCATCTGAGTCGTTTGTTATAAATGAGAAATCAGCATTTTTTAAGTGTTCAATAGTGGCTTCAATATTTACCTTTGTAGTACATCTCTTCTTATTGGTTTTACTTGGTTCATTATTTAAACATAATAATACAGAGGCGTGGTCACTTACAGTGGAATCCATTACTACAACTGTCGAACCAGTTGATGCATTTATCATGAGGTGATCAAGGCAGTTGTGCAGTCTTGTTGGGTATGTGTGACCTGGTAGGAGGCCCAGTTCAGCGGTAAGGTTGAGGTAGGATGCACTATTTCTGTCTGAGTTGTTCGGTTTTATGTCTATATTTATGTCTCCTGTAAGAATAATGGTTTTAATTTTTAAACCACCAATTATGTTTTCGAGGGAGTTAAGGAAGCTATCAGTACGGTACATCGAAGGGGACCTATAGGCTGCTAGTATACATATATTGGTGCCTACTTTTACTAAAAGAAAATTAGCACCCTCTGTATCTGGCTCTTCAACCGTACATTGAATGTCGTCCTTTGTGTATATTACAATACCATCATTTTGATTGAGACATTTTTTTGTAGAGTGAGTGACGTAATTTTCTATGGTGGGAATTGGTTTGTCATTACTAAGCCAACACTCCGTCAGAATTATAATATCTATTTCGAATGCTAGCCTAGCTAGTTGGGCCTGAAAGCCATCTAAGTTTTTATAGATGCTCCGAATATTCTGTACGCATTAGGATTTTTAATAACTGTGTTACAGGTGTCTGTATCACAATGATGAGATGTTACCATTGTGATGTTATCTATATGTGTTAAGATATTGCTATTTGTATTAGCCATTGGTAGTTATTTCAATTTTTCTGCTGCCACTAAATGTCTCTACTTTTAATCCATATCCCTTGAGATACTCGGGTAAAACTTTAGGCTTGAACAAAACCAGGCAGAACCCAAATGTATGGGGGCGAATGTAGGTTGTCGCTTGTACGATCAAGTGTTACAACTACACTTGATCGTACAAGCGACAAATGTGTATTTGTATTCTGAGTTGTTTTGAGTGTAATGTGCTAACTGGTGTTTTATGCGTTTAATTGTGTTTTGTGTATACATTTTTAGAACAGAGAGTAACTGCAAATATAGAAATAATAAAATTAACAAAAAGCTATAAGAATAATATTCAGCTTTGCCTAGTCATTGTGCTAGGTTTATCTTAAGGTCGGCTTCACTTTTTACAAGTATGTGTTTCTTCCCTTCACTTTGACGCAGGAAAACTTTCCCATATGAATGCATTGTAGTGGCGCGTAGGTTTGGCAACAAAGCGCGGTATTAAAAATTGTATTCTTATGAATGATTGAGTTCAATGAGTGCGTAGATCTGGCACCCTTGCGCAGTGCGCGCGGCAGATAGAGCGGGGATTTCGAAATTTGATTATTCCTATGACATGAATGATTGAGTTCGAGATTATTGACTTTTTTTAAATTTATTTTTTATTGGTAGGCTTACGTTTGTTCTTGTGAATAATGATTTTTGAATATGAAAGTACCGCCCCTGGGTAATACCATTATTATATAGTGTTATTTTTTATTTTTTATTGATAGGCTTAATTTTGAAAGCAAGCCGGGCTTTTGGGCTTCTATGGAAGGAACGCTGCACCCCGCTATTAATTATCGTTGCATAAAGTCAATATACAAGATTTGTTTTCTTATTAGACTTCTATCAGAAAATAGATACGAAACATTATTCGCTATACAACCACATTTTACACCTATGTTCGTTCTACATGCCCCACATTAAATAAATCACCAAGATGTATGACAATCATACATCTTGGTGATTTACTTGATGTGGTCTTTTTAAAAACAAGCTTTTAATGAATGAATCTCAAACTGTGTTTTTTCTAAAAACATTTCAATTTCTAATAATTTGGAAGAAATACCTTGAATATTTTGATGAAATAATTTCAAGGCATTCTGCCAATCTCCTTTTTGATAATTACTTATTTTAGAGCAAGAAGACACCATCTTGTTGTTAGTTATAAAAATATTCTTACTGGTATCTTCTGTTGTCTTAAAAACTAGTTTAAATAATTATCCGGAGTTAGCCCCAAGACTTGAATGTCATCACCAGGCAGTGAGCTCATAGTCAGTGAGGAACATGGATACTCCTTCGTACAATTTGTAAAAATACTTATAGCATTTGAGCTACATTCATTATGTTTCAGCACCTCATTATTAGTATTATTACTAATCATCGTGGTGTTAATACAAGACTTCGATATACTATTTATGTCTGAGTTTATATAAAATGCTTATTAAGCATATGAATATAATTGTTTTGTCTTATTGTCAATTTTTCAAAATATGGGAATGCACACAATATTATTTTACTACAATTTAATTTTAATAATTCAGCTACACAGTCAGTTATTTCTTCTTTTTTGACCTTAGAACTATTACCTACAAATACAGTAATGTTGGTTTTAGAATTGAACATATTTCCTGTTACTGATGCCATTATTTGTTTGTACCCTGGCATACAATAATTTTGAGAAGAATAACTCAGGTTATTACTAATTAGTTTACCTAAACCTCTTCCTATACTATCTGAGAACATAATTGAATGATAACAATCATGACTACTTAATGATGGACAACTACCAATCTCAGGCTGTACCACTTGAGATAGATCTTGTATTAAATCAGATAAACTCTCAGTCTGGGACGGGTCCTCCGTTGCCTCACATTGGACACCTTCAGGGTTTAAAACATTCTGACAAGTACATTGACACATAACTAACTCATTTGCAGCAAGAATATGTTCTTTAATTTGATTCTGAGAGCCCACATATTTAATGTAAAGGGAACTTGTTGGAGATCCTAAATAAATAAATAAATAAATAAACTAAGTCTTCCCTCAAGTAACTGTATGTCAGACTGTAAGCGCATCAATTTCATAGATTTTTTTGCTGTCTTCTAATTTGATTTGATAATTGTTTAATTTATTTAGTAAATCAACACGTTCTTTTCTTCGTGGAATATTTTTGGAAAAGTGTTGTTGTTGTTTTCTAATTTTATTACATTTTTTAATCATTCTATTCAATTTTACATATTTCTTCATTTTCCTATGGCTAACTTTATAACTATAATTCTGTTTCAGCAAGGAATCTTCAGTAAGGTCAATAGTTATTATGGAATGAGGGTTAAAATTAGTATTCAATAATTCGTTATATAAGTGGTTCGTTTCTTTAACCTGAGTACATTCTTTTTCTTTTTGTAACTGAATAATAAGACTATTAGCATGCATTAACTCATCTTTGAACTTTGCTTAAAGCCTCCTCATACAAGTTACTATAGTTGCTGAAACCATCCGTGACAACCTTCAGATGATCGCGTTCATCAACAACATCCAGATATTGTTGATGTAGGTCTACTAGCTCCCGTTTACGGCTTGAGTTTTTGTTAACTATCTTCTTGACTTCCTCCTCACTTTCATCATTCTCTTGTAATAATTGTTTACATTGGAGTTTAGATGCTTCAAGTTCTTGGAGGGCCGTTCTCAATTTTAGTTCCATATCCTGAGCAGTAGCCTTACGGGTCATCACAGGCATGGTTTCAGGATTTTTTTACTGAAATAAGAATAAAGAAACGGTGAGAACAAGTAGGACAGAAAAAAAATAAAATAAAGGTGGAAATTAAAGGGAAAATGGGAGAAGTTAGTGTTGTTCAGTGGTGAAATAAGGTAGGCTGGTACTTAATTGGCTTGAATAGATATTTTCAAGGCTATATTATCAAATTTAATGTAAAATTTTGACGCATTAATTGCTTTAGGATTTTACTTTTCTTTATGTGAGTAGGTTGACCTAAATTTTCTTAGATTTTCAAGTATTACTTGACATTAAAATATAAAGACAATGCAAAAATAATGATCCTAAACTTTGTTATTGTCGTAATTATAATAAAGATCAGATTGAGAATAACAGAATCTTCGCTAAGTTTCGTTTTCTACGATGCTACTTAGACCCAATGCAGAGTGCTAAATCAGCCGAACTATTTCGATCCGTGGTTCGAACGTCAGCTGTTGATTTTAGGTTACCGGTGAGTAACCAAACACTGTGTTTTACTTTATATATTTGCAGGAAAACGATAGTCCTGAGTATTTATGCAGTTATATTACGTTTGCACATAAAATTACACCTTAATTTTACCTAATTACTAATTAAAATTAATTTTAAAATACGGAACAAAAATTTGACATGTCACTCGGGCAGTGTTGCCACTTTTTTTTCAGTTACATCGAAACCCCACCATGCAGACAATATGCTTTTGTTATTAAAAAATGCCTAGTTAATAAAGAAATAGCAAATAATGTATATGAAAACACACACCCATGCATAACAAATAAATACTTAGTATGAATATTTTGACTTATTTTAAGCAAAAGTCACTAATACTATTATTTCGAAGCTTTTGAAAACTTTAACGGAAGTAAAATAGCAAAACCATAAAAAAGTAAGAGATAGTGCGAGGATAAAGCTTATACCAACTTACCAACAACCGGATTTTTTCGTTGTTTTAATTTTTGATATTTCTTTAGCTACTAATTGTTATTTTTATTATACTTAATATTCTCTGGACTTATCGTTTTTTATTTATTTTATTTTCAGGATCCCAAAAATATTTTAGTACAATCAAAGAATCGATAACATTCCGATTTAGTCGATCACTAGCGTATATGGAAAATAAATGGGTTTTTCCACAGCATATCGATTCGATAGCGACCATTGCTTTTGTGTGAGTAAGTTGTACGGTGCACGTTAAATGCGCGCTGTGTTAGTGTTAGATCTTATAAGGTCTATATTTGATTGTGTAGTATGTTCTGATTTTTGAAATGTGGGTGTGTGCGCGACTGCGTATCTATATAAAACTTATATGGGACCACCTCTGAAGCATGACCTACCAAATAAAAAAAGAATCATCAAAATTGATTCATAATTGGCGGAGAAATCGAGTAACATACATACAAAAAAAAAAAAACATACAGATTGAGAACCTCCTCCTTTTTGAAGAAGTCCGTTAATAAAAATGAACTGAAACTGTGCGTAAACGAAACAAAACAAAAGGAACAGGAAGCACTTACCGAAAGTTGGACTTCTTTACTAAACTTTTCACTCGCCATTTGAATATTTATCAATATGAAGTATAATTAGCATAAATTATAAGGTAATGTAGATGAAGTTAAAAAGTTACGGCTCCGAGGAAAATGCCCATTGTTATTATAATCACATTGACTTATTAGAATTTATGATTATAAATGCAAAATCTCATGAAAATTCATATGGTGTGCTTAGGACAGACTATCGATTAGGTAAAAAGCAGGCAGTTAGCTTCGGGGTGTCCAGAGTGCTTGGTCAAAGTGACATTCTGCCAGCGATAACGATGATGGAAAATTAAAAAATGTATGAGACTGTTACCGAAAAGCTTATGTCAATCCTGCTGAGAGTCGTAGTTTATGAGTTAGCTTCAATATTACGTATTTGTCCCACTCAGTTTATCTAGACGATGTCTTAATGTACTCCTTCACTGTTATTGACCGAGCGAGCGTAGCGTGCGAAGCGTCTCTGCATCAAGTCTGGCAAAATCGTCAAGTTCGTCAGTTTGTACGTACTCGTCTACAGGTCGTATTTTACAACCGATCAAACGTAAAAATGCTTTGTATGTAATTTAATTTTTCGAAGATGTGAACGATCAATCTACTTATGAGTTGGGACACTTTACGAACAAGATATTATGTGATAATGAAAAAGTCAAATTCTTGATAAATATGGGGCCTTTATAGACTTCAGGGGCTTTTCCGAAAGACGCCTACCAGAATAACAGGTGTTTTTCATAAGCAACTACTTCCTGTTAATTTCTGTTTTCCTGATAGTTATAATAGGTGTATACCTATTACAGTTATAGGTAAGGTATAGGACACATTAAGACTTCTATCGATATAGTGAATAATAATAACGAATACTTTATATTCCTCTTTGTGTGTAATCGTTGGTTACTGTGCAACTTTTTAGGCGCTTCTTTTCATTTCTGTCACCCTGGTACTTTTCAAAACAACAAATGATTCAATTTCAAAACCTGTATTTTTACCATTATTGAGCTAAGTAGTAAAAAGTCGCTTAAGCACCTAGTTCCAGTTAATTTCTGCTTTCCTGGTAGTTTGAATAACTGAAAAATTAGGACAGTTGAATTTTAAAACGTCCACGATATCATTTGATACGAATCCGTCATGCTGTTCTCTACATAATACTTTAGTTGCGCTTCATTGGTTGCGTTTTGATGAATACCCCAAAAAAAGTAGAAAGATGATTCACTTTAATTAAACTACTCTTACCTATACCTTTGTAAAAATATTGGAATGAAACGTATTTGGATAGTATTTTATTACGATCAAATAAAAATATTAGAAAACAAAATTATTAATTATTTGATTCGGTTTGACGGAAGTGACTGTACCAAATTCAAGTTGTTGGTATTCGTTTGCACATTACATTTAATTATTTAAAGAGTGGTATCGGTTCGGAATAGAAAATAAATTTGATTTCCAACAAATACTAGTGGTATTAGTTTTTGGTATTAGATTGGAATAACTCGATCAGTTAATAACGCGAATGTGTCTAATTCTAAATAATCTCGCAACAAAATTATATTTTGTTCACAGCACGCAAGCAATTAATAACAAACTCATTAGTCGCGTCGTACCAAATATTGTATAATTATGACAATATTATAATGTCTCTGTATTATACACGACGCAGATAATTATGAGCAGTAGGATAAATCTGTACAACGAAGATGATTGAAATAAAGATATCACTGAAATACGTGCTAACTGCAATAATTGTAGTGCTAAGGGGCTGTTACGACTGCTGTACGTCTCAATTTAAATAATGGGGCAGATTGTGACATATTACCTAGATACTGCTTAAGAAAGTGTACCTAAAAAATAAACAAACAAACTCACCTTCGCATATATAATATTAGTTCGGTTAAATAAATGTATTTTTATAATTGAACAGTCAGACTCAAATTGCTTAGTGGGACCAATGGGAATTTAAAATAAAATTACTAAATCATTCCCGTTCGTTCTACTAACAAAATCAGTGGGCTGAACGGGAATTTTAATATTATTTATTAAAATCCCGTTCGTCCCACCAGCGGGACGACGGCAGTAGGACAAACGGGAATACACGGAAATATCGGGAACCTTATTTTATCGGAAAATTCTGCTTGTGCAATTATGCGCACAAGATTGACCAAGTAATTAGTTCTTGGACAATCTTATACGTAAGTGTCTCAGCATGTGTTATGAGCCTACTGTACCTATAGCCTTCAAGAGTAATGCTAGTGTAAGCCCTGCCTCACGCCCCCTCACCCGCGCGCGGCTCAGTCCTGCACTTAATTGCTGTGGAAAGCGCCACTTGATAATAAGCGGCGACGGACAAAAGACGTGGTTTCCACTCGATTATGACGCGGGAATCTCAGGCCCATGTGAAAGTCTGAAGCGGGGTGTTGAAGAGGCGATTTAAAGTCAAATTGAAATGCACCCTTAATTTCAATGTCTGACTCGGGTGTCTGTTAAAGCTTTAATGATTGGTTTATTCATTCAATTAAGAGTGAATCAAGTGTGTTTTTAAAGGTCACTTTTATCTATTTTCAACTAGAAACTATTCTTAGTAAGTTAGATTTAATTTTGTTGTTGCTCTGATACCAACACAATTACAAGACCAAATACTTAGTTTGTGGTCAAAGCTATATTTTTTTTCTAAAAACGAACATTTTACTCCCTTGCGCTCACAACTTGCGCCCAACTGCTGTCGAGTTACGTCTCATCTTATTGTGAGGTGACGATGTCGGAGGCGCGGATTTAATTATAAATTCGATGCCTTAGTTCACAATTGCACTAACTACAAAAAAGACAATTTTGAGGAGAGCGTTTTAAAGTTTTTTAAAGTTTAGACGTGAACAGTACGAAAACAAAGTAAAGTAAAATAATAATATTACTCCATCATATCTCAATATTGTAATATTAGTATAACCATAACATTTTACAAATAGCGAAATAAACATGCGACTCCCCATTTAATACAATTGTGCACTTTAAAAAATTCCAAACCCCTAAGTATAAGTACTTAGCACAATTGTACATAATACACTAATAAAGCACTGTTAAAAAGTATGAGCCGATATTGCAAATTTATTTAGTAGGTTTGTGTTTTGAAATATTCTGCAGTTGAGAAATTTAAAATCAGTTAAAGTATGTCTTGTTTGGATTTACAAAAGTAAAGGTCATTAGTATAGTAGAGCATTCATGGAACTTATTTAATACAACTGTCACCTACGTTTTTAGTAGAAAGAGACGGAGTAACGGCATTTCGATACGCGCAAACGAAAGAGCCATGACATTTAGTGTATTTGGCACAAAAAAAGTGAAAATTGAAATTTTTGTAGTAAGTACAAATTGTGAACTAAGGCATCGAAATTATTTAGCACACTATATAATCTACCATTGTCGGCCATGTCATGCCATCACATAAACACTGTCACAGTGGTGTCATAGAAAACATCAGAAACCTAATTAAACATCAAACAAGCAAAAAGTTTCCTCGCGAGTGGTTAATAAGTAGTTAGCCTGATTGACCATCTTTTTTTTTTTGAGGGTGGGAAATCTTCCAATGACTTCTCCCGCTCTCGGCGGAGCGGAAGGGCGTGTCAGACTTTTACTGACTAAAAACCCACCCGTGTTCCTTCAGTTGCCTGTTGCCACGGTCCCGGTATCCCTTTCGGACTTTCCCGCAACCCTGGCAGGCATCGGTCTTAGCGTACCCCACCGATTGTGCTGACATCACTTTGAGGCGCGCGTGGAACACGACGCGCCATCAACCCGGGCCTGGTCCTTATCGGACGGCGAGCTACCCATCGCTCGCCGTCCGTAAGCCCGCGCCTATGGTGGCCGGAATTCCGCTTGGGATTCCCGACGCCCAGGGCAGCGGTCTTCAGCGGCAGTGGTTAGGGGCGTGAGGGCGCAAACTTTGCCTTTCCCTCACGCGTTCCGCCTCGTCCTTCACGAGCATTACTGCTTCGCAAAAGGAGGTGACGGCTTCCCATGCCCTCTCGCTCCGTACCATGGCCTGGACCAGGGCCGGACGCGAGAGGTCATTGCCGCCAATGGCCTCCACGAGGACACGGCGGTGCTCCGCCCAAGCAGGGTATACCTCCACCGTATCCTCCGGGCGATCCGCACATTGGTGACACCCGGGCATTTCCTCCCGCCTAATCCTACTGATTGACAATCTAAGGTATTAAATAATAAGATCATACTTTATAAGAACATGACGTCGGAAGACATTCTTGTTATATGATCAGAATCGGTCTCAACTCGTTAGGTATCGCCTGGTATTATATAAAATTAATAATAGCAACTATATTAAAAGATTATCTTGAAATAATTAAATTGATCAATCATTGAAAACGAGCTATATTAGTACATAATCTATTCATTTATAAATTCATTGATCTTGAGCGGGGTCAACGTGCTCTAATTAATATGATGTATTTTAAAAACATGAGATTTTCTACCCAATACCTCTACCAAATTAGCAACTTATTATCCATTAGAAAACTATACATTATTAGATCTATAATTAAAAAACACAAATCCCTTCCTTATGACCCTAACTTAAATTTAAAAAGAAGAAAAGACTTAGTAGCAAATGTTCCCCAAACCAAAACTAAATTTGCTAGCAACCAATTTAAAAAACGGTCTGCTCAGCTTTATAACAAATGTAATAGGGAAACTTACGTATACAATAAAACACTAAATGAATGTAAAAAAATTTTAGCTCAATGGATAAAACCGCTTAATTATGAGGAAACAGAGGCATTATTGTTATAAATATAATATGCTAACAGTATCCTAAGGCTCTTATACGCTCATGATATAGATACTCCCACCCACACACATAGTGACATCACACACACATACCTCACATTCAAACACGACACTGAATACAACAACCCAATCACAAGTTCACACAATCACACTATTACACACAACTACACTATTACAAACAATTTGAATTCTGAAAGCAGTTATTAGCCTAACTTAAGATTAGATTCCTTTATTATATATTTTTTTATTATTTTTTTAAATAAACAAGTTTATAGTTAATACCAACAATGTATGGAAGAGCGGAGTCTCCTAATACAGGCTTTATTAGCTTAAAAGGAGGCTCCAATCACTACCTAGTAATGGAAGAAAACTTGTTAAAACTAATAAACATTTTTCATTTCATTTCATTTTCATTTCATATTTAGACTAGATGAACGGTGATCCATTAATGATTGACTAGTGCTCGTACGAAATTATAATTGAATGATTACCAGATTAATCTAGTCTGTGGAATTAAAAATAATTATGTTTAAGTATATCGAATATCCTTTTCAAAATCAAACTATAAGAGCTGTCTGGTTCAATTCAAAGCAGTAGATACGCCCTCCTAAGAATATTGATTTGGGAACACGTGTGAAGTGAAATCCCCATTCGATCTTCAACATAAATAAAAGTGTCACGGAAGGAAGACAGTTGGGAAAAATCTCGGGCGGATTGTCTGTGCTCCTTCGCACTGCACCGCACCGCGCCGCAGCGGGCCGTGTGACGTCGGGCGGAACAATTCAAATCGGATGATGCGTCACATTCGCACGTGATCGGCTCCACTCGACGAGATTCACAACACGCTCGTGAAACCAAATAATATGCCACAGTCGAACAAATAAAACGTCTGACTTGAAACCCCGCGCACCGGCGCGCGGCAGTCTTCCATTAGAATATTCATTTATACGTTTATCTGTTGTTCGGATACAAATATCTGCAGTTATCTACTGCAGACATCGAGTCTATTTTTATTCGGCAGAAAAGAGCAATCAGAGCCATCTATAATCTCCGCAGGATATTGACATCATGACGTTACTGTGTCAATATATCTATGAAAACACCATGCACGTAAGAAAAAACTTACATCTTTTTAGTAAAAGAGGTGATGGACATATAGTACTATAAAAAGGGACCTTTTAGTTCAGCCAGATTTCAGACTGGCTAAAGTAGACTCATTTTTCATAGGGTACCTACTGTTTAAAATGTTACAATAAAATTCCTCACCACATACTTCAACTGAATGAGACGAAATTTAAATCTTGTATAAAACGCACACTGTGCAGCCTATATTATAAGTTGGGAGATTACATCGCTGAAAAAATGCTTGGCTTAATGCTGGTCCCGCCTGCCCCACAACCACAACTACTCAATTCATAAAGTTAACATTTGAAAATACTGTTGGAGCTGCTGCAAATTGTAAGACTATCTTTGAATTGTATAAACTCAATCTCCTTTGTATTTATAATTGCATAGCACAGGTGTGAGTACTATGTACTATAGAGCTACCATTTACCGGGTAAATGTCTTTCACTGACTTGAATGTGCCCTCGAAGCTGTGAGTATGTCATGCTCACTCAGATGTGTCCCTGATAGTGGTGCGTGTGTTGGATCATTTAGCCCCCTTTAAAATGGTTGAGCTGAATGGTGCTGATCCATGCGTCATGTTCGTGAACGGGAGCCGTCAGTTGCCACTGGTCATATCTTGGCTGCCATATGGCTTTTTTAATTTTTTATTACTGACTTTTTTAGCGTGCTTTCTACATTGTTCTCATAAGTATAATTTCTACATGAATGATGTAACCAATATTTTGTAACAATTTTTTTTTATTTATTTAAAAGAGTGTCCGTGGTATCTTTGCCCGTTCTTCTCCATAGGTACCTACTACGCTTTGGAATGGGCAACAAAGTTCAAATTACTGACTGACTGACTCCTTGACACTTCAAAAGTGCTGAGTTTGAGTTTCTACAACGGGAGGTCATAAAAAACACACGTAGCAATTGGATCGAGGGTTGTGTTAAATGTATTGGGTGAGCGTCGTTGCGTCCGCTCCGCGCGGATAAGATACCGCGGGGCGCTAAGTTATGGCCACCTATTCAGTTATTTATTAAATATCTACCTATATGCATCCGTACTGATAAATATCTGTGTGTTTATGCATTGCTTCCAGTGAACATGTGCGTTTTAATTGAGAGGAATCTCAGCTTATGTGATGTTTACACGTGGTGACCACGTATTTAATTTGTGTGAAAAAGCCCAACACCATTAATATTATCGCGTCGCAACTTCCTCTTTATTCATAAATTATTCTCAATATTTTGCCAAGCCAATTATATTTTCAACAAACCAATAAATTCTTGTGCTCTCTATGTATAAAATATTCATAGTATTGAAATGATTTCCTGCACTGTGATCTGGGGGTAAAAAGATATGTACCTATGTAGAATGTATCAGCTGCTCAATATCCCGTACACGTCGTAAATTCCCAATCGTCGTAAACTTGAGGGAAGGATGAATATTGTCGTAGTAGAGGAAAAAGCTACTACTACTTACTAACTATTTGATTCTACGATTTAACTTTTAATAATAATAATATTAACTAAATGTAATGTTCAAAATGTGGTTTTTCATTCCCTCAAATTGTAACTTTATTGTTACTTTATTTGTAAATTTTTGTACAGTTGTTGGTGACGTTTAATGTAAATAAAATATACTTAGAGATGGAGGTGTTAAGAGGGAATCTCGTTGTAAGAAAAATAAAGACAGAATACACAAGTAATTAACAACAAAAAAAAAAACTCTGATACGTGAGTTTCCGTAAATGAGCAATACGTATGCACATATTCCGTGTATTTACAAAATCGTCCGGATTGCTGTCAGTGGGTGCACGTAGTGCGCGGGTCACGTGTGGATTACCATCAGTATTGGAGCGCACCACGTCACGACTCACGCGTCACATGTATGAGTTATGAGGAGTAGCAGCGCACTTCAGGACCTAACTCAGCTGTTGTTACAGTGAGAAGTGAGAACCTAATAATCTTGGATCTTGGCGACATCATCATAATCAGACGAGGTTTATAGACCTGTCTTAAAACTCTGCTTGCTTGAACAATTTATTTTTTTTCTAAAAAAAAGTAATTTAAAAAACTAAAAAACCCGACTCCCAACACCACATAACTAAAAAGGGAAAAACAAGCATTATTATTTATAGAATTTTGGTATCGCAGTCGGGACAAACCAATAACCTGAAATAAATGGTGTAACTTTTGTTTGTCCCGCCTGCGATACCAAAATTCTACAGGGTATAAAAAGGCCCATCACATAGCCGTGAACTACGCATTCTGTACATCTAATTAAGTATAATTGCACAAAAATAATTGCTGGGAAACGACTTTTATTTTTGGTGTGAAAAATCGCTATTTAGTGCGCAACGCCCGTTGCATGCACCTATACCCCATTTGAAATAAGATTAGACATTAAAACAAACCTTTTACAGTCCGTTCAACCGATTTTGACTTCTATACCGTAGGTATAAGGATAGCATTAAAAGCAAAAAAAGTTACACAATACCAACTATCTACTGCGGCTGCCATTTGTCATGCCACCAACGCAATAGAATTCAAAATCGGTTGAACGGAATGTAAAAAAGGCTTATCTATACGTCTAATCTTATTTCAAATGGAGTATAGTGGCATATACCTCAAGTTGTTAAGAAATTATTAAAGTTAAAGTTTACGTAAGAAAAATAACTTTAATTTCGGAAGTTGGTGTCTTTGCCTTTCAATTTTCGTTATTTGCCACCGACTTCCGAAATTAAAGTTATTTTTCACGTTTTTAGTGTTTTTCTGGAAGTCGGTTGTTTTTTTTTTTGTAAAAAGTTTTTATTTTCACTTTTTAGTTGTGGTACCTACCCCACACAAATTCGAATACCACTACCTGCTATGTAATTAACAGTGACGGAGTCAAACAATATATCGTCTACATACACTAAGTGGGAAAAATACGTAATTATTGAAGCTAACTCAAAAACTACGCAAGCAAAGTTAATACAATTTTTATGGGAGCATCTCTGAAGCATGACCTACCAAACAAAAAAAGAATCATCATAATCGATTCATAATTGGCGGAGTAATCGAGTAACATACACCCAAAAAAAAAAAAAAAACATACAGACGAATTGAGAACCTCCTCCTTTTCGAAGAAGTCGGTTAAAAAGATTTTTATTGGGTTTTTTAGTTTTTTAAATTACTTTTTTTTTCTGTAGTGGTAATTATTAAATGATTATAAAATTAATTCATAATACTGGTTCGTTAACATTATTGGCAAATTACATTGAAATGAGCCGTAAGTATTTAGTTACGTTCAAGTTGTGTCACTTGATTTGTGAACAGGGTTGTTGTTGAGCTACGTTTATTGACTGCAAATGTCAACAGAATCTTGTAATTTGCTTTAATTGACATTTTAGATATGGAGAGGACAAGCTGGAAAATTATTTTGATTGCAGCCGCGAGATTAGCTCACTTTATATGCACGCCGCTAACTGTGAGTGGTTCACGCGCTAGCCTTTACTTTGTATTTAATTTTTATTCCTTTTATGGATGTTGATGCTGTCACTCGTCTCTATTTGCTCAGTTTCTAAATCAGCAAATGCTATGGTTAAATTTACTGTTTCAAACAGACTTCTTTCTAAACATTAAAGATGACTTTCTATGACCATCGAAGACGATGCCTTTTAAACAAAGATCCGTTAGTCCGTTACTAAACTACGTCCTAATGAACAATATAACAATGAAACATGTTAAACTGCGACAGACTCGAGGCTATAACTCAAAAATGATGTCGCAGTGACGCTGTGACCGGTTATGAATGAATGAACGAGGCGGCTGCGACGCCGACTACGGTGCGCGGCACGCAGCGACCGAGATGAACGAATGAATGGATGAGGTGCAGGCGACGCGCTCCCGGGATTTATCGGCGAAGTCATTGGAGCCAAATTATAATATATTGCTGTTTGAGACCATGACAGACATAGGACAGAAGAACCACTACATTTACCGAAGGATAACTAATTTTAAAATCATGAGACAAAGGATTGCTATAAAGTGTAGAGAATACGCAGGTTTATTTTTGTTTCATCTATCTGGCTTATTCTAGCTAGAACAACATATGCGACCGTCTGGCGAACGATTTAATATTCTGGTGTATCTGATGAACACAAACAGGAAGATGCAATGTAGTAAGATATTTTTTTTGCAATTTGTTGCTGAAATCTTACAGTTTCACCACTATTGCGCTCAGTTTATTTCCTTTATTAAGTGTTTTGAGGAGTGGCCCTTCTGTCTTCATCTTGAAATTGACCAGGATAGCAGGGAACGTAGTACGGGAAAAGTTATCGGCTCGCGATTTGTCAGCGCGTGCGGTGGACTGCTGATATTTTTATCGTGGTGCATATATAGCGAGGCTATATTTTATCGCGTCGTCACTCTCAGTCGCCGTCGCTCACGATGCGTTTCCTGTTGTTCTCGGTCACTGATCATAAAGTTTTGATTCGCGGAAATTCCGATATTTTTGACATTAATATGGGAAAAGTTGTTCCTTCTGGTTTAATGGTTTACTGATGGAACAAAAATAGGAAAAGAAAATTGTCTTTTCCAAGTCGATCGTTTACAAATTGAAGCGAATTTTATCAGTTTTGGTCTTAATCCACGATTAAGATTATAAACTACACTTTGTTCCAACGAAATAGAATTGTATAACAATATAGCAACACTTGTGACACGAGTAAACGCTGCAGCAGAGGAAACAATAAATTAGCCGGTGTTATCTCCAATCAATTCAATCAATCAAGGGTTATCAACGTCGATCAAGTTTAACGTTACAACGTGTCTGCGTGGGTGACGGGCGTGTTGGCACGTGGGTTGGTTGGCACAAAAAGATTGTCTGTTTGTAGCTTTTTTTTTGTTGTTCAAAATCTGTGTAAATAATTTTTATTTATTTATTATTTTATTTTATTTATTATTTTCCAACTTACTTACTATCATTACAGGGCAACCCATTGCGATAGCGTACTTATCTTAATTTTAAGTTCTCATTATTTTTAACCGACTTCTTCAAAAACGAGGAGGTTCTCAATTCGTCTGTATGTTTTTTTTAAATGTACGTTACGCGATTACTCCGCCAATTATGAATAGATTTTGATGATTCTTTTTTTTTTGGTAGGTCATGCTTCAGAGGTGGTCCCATATAAAGGAGAATGGGACCACGGGGCCGTACCAACATGGGAGCTAGTGTGTCACAACCAATGTACAAAATGTAGTTCATAAAAATACTCCTATTTTTTAAATCAGATTTACGTTTTTGTTATGAAACGATTCCCGGCTTTTGGACACCAAAAATAAAAGTATTTGTTTACTTGTGTAGGTACGTACATAATCAGCCTATAACGTTCCCACTGCTGGGACCCAGGCCTTCTCTTTGTGAGAGGGAGTGGGCCGTAATCCACCACGCGGGCCCAGTGCGAGTTGGTAGATGTCACATGTCTTCGAATTTTTGGTTCTAGGACATGCCGGTTTCCTCTCGATGTTTTCCTTCACCGTTTTGAGAGCAGTGGTGATGTAATAATTTACACAAAGTAAAGCGCCTGTCTGAGTTCGAACCTACGACCTACAACTCGTAAGTCGCGGCCGTTACCACTGGGCCACCACTTCTCTTACTCGTAAGTCGCGGCCGTTACCGTGTAGGTTCGTATTTTCCGCTTATGTGATGTCACTGTCATTGCACTTCATTTCTGAATGTTGCCAACATTAAATGAAGAAGATTATTATGTAGGTACTGATTTGCTATTTAATCATTTAAATTAGGGTTATATTTTCATGTCAAATAAATCTTTAGGTCACGCGTTGCGTCGTTATATTTTAAATTATTATTTTAGAATACACTTGCATTTAAAGAAAAGAGGACAAATTCAAAAAAATAAAATGCTTTTTTTACTGTGACGCATTAATTATATTGTTCTGTGGCGCCGTCACGGATGACGTTACTTTTAATATTGGTTTCTTCAGATGAAACCAATATTAAAAGTAACGTCATCCGTATTTGAATATAATTTTATCACATAAATATATTATAATATGACATGATTACTTTGTAATAAAGTATTGTATTATTTAAATTATTGTGAATAATTAAAATAATACAATACTTTAAAATAAAAATCCACATAGTCCTCACGACTATGTGGATTTTTATTTATGTTTAGATTATATTTTTTGTTTTCAGTTAGTTTTAACGATGGTCTGACAATTTGAGTATTTTATGCGACCTACCCAAATGTCCGTTCTTTGGTATTGTTCGTCGAGTCGTTGATCTGCTTAAGTTCTGAGTTGAGCTCCACTATTACTGACAAATGCTTGCACTGACAGGTCCACTTAAATCGTTGTGGTTCTTTCCTCAAAAGACCATTTCAGACGCTAATCTACATGGTCCTCATATGGCTTGACCAAGATTATGTCTGGACATTAAAGGAAACTGCGACCTCTGAGTTTGTTTCGGCCTTTCTTCTCAGAGTAGTCAGATAGGAAACGCCGACCTCATCTAGCTTATTTTTAATATTTTTTTAATATGACGTGTAAAAGTGATTCCAATATCCTATTTACAGAATAAACAATTTCATTTCATTTCATTTCATATTAGCAAAAACCCCGGTTCAGGTGCTTTTTTCATAACGTAGTCTTTGTGTGATAATCGTTAGCGATGCCTCCATCTAGAGTATGACATCGGCCAGCAAGTTAGCGTCGTCGATATATAAACTGTTAGTTTTATTGTTAGAACAATAATTTAGAATAAATTACAAATTAGAAAATATATCCGCGGCTGGATCATGTTTTAACATCATAGATTGCACCGACGCCTGTAAGTATTACCTCACCTAATAGAAGCATGTATATTATAGTTAGTTTAAGCTAAAGTACCTACCCACTTCGGGGACTGTTCGTGCAATTCAAGAATTAAAAAGCAGTTTTTATGCTTTCAGGTCAATCCTGGTAGTACATATTCATAATGTTACGAATGTTTCACATTGATCCTAGAAAAACTCCCTTAGATTCCGAACTGATACCTGGACCAACATTCGGTCACAATGTGCTTTGGATGTGGACAGTCCATGCTACGTGTAGCAAGGCGTTTCCGAGTGCCACCCAATTGTCGTACCTATTGTTTTATTTGAACATTTTCTTTTCTCTAGTGGTCGAGGTCTTATACATTTTGTAAATATGAATATAATCTAATTGATTAATTAATCTTAACTAGGTCCTAAATTTTTGATGTAAGTACCTTAGAAGGTCCTAACAACATAATTACCTTATTATTATTAACTAACATTTCAAGTTCAAGAAGTGGGTATAGTAAATACAACTCTGCCTAACTCTTCTGGGAAAACAAGCCTGCTGTTATGATAGGATTTCAAGATATAAGGAATCAGTAAACGCAGTACTAATTGATTACTTATTCGGACCACCAGCTGCACTTACTGCGAGTGAGTAGGTACCTACATGATTATTGATATTAATTATCATTATATAATATTAAAAAAAATTGACAACAAGAATAATTATTTACTATGTATTGTATAATCATCCTTTTTGAGTTAGCTTCAATATTACATATTTTTTCCCACTTAGTCTATGTAGACGATATATTATTTGACTCAGTCACTTTTATTTACATAGCAGGTAGTGGTATTATGAAGAAGAATTTGTGTGGGGTAGGTACAGTCAGCGTCAAATAGTTAGTGACACTCAGGGTATCGAAATAAATAGACGCAACCAAAAAGTCAATAATATCGGTACAAAAAAAGTTTCCTTATTATTGTCAACAATATATTCGCTCAAAAGGTCGAGACGTTTAAAAAGTCTTAAAGATCGGTTCAGTCAAACCGCCATAAATATGGTGACAGTCATCCCGCCAATGGTATCCAAGCATTATAAGTGTTCAAAAATATGGAACACATAGAAAAATAAACTAGCATGTAAGGGCGGCCGCACACGTCAGGTACCTTTTCCGATTCTCCAATTCAGAAACCCGATCGGACGAGTTTCGCATACAGGCGTTTGATTGTATTCGGTTTCTACGCTCTCGTTGCCAGAGCTTGTGGCGATTGTATCGAAGAACGCTTGAACGCATGAAATAAAAAATAATTTAAAAAGAATGGAGATGACGAATTTCTATTAGCAATTCTTTTGTCAAAAGAATGAAAGAAAAGACAGCGATGCTATTGGGTATACGCAAAGATTGTACGAAGTCAATTCTATCGTTTAAGTCGTCATGACGTATGTTCCATAAACATACGGGATACTTTTCGACAATTAATCAGCACCACGTACGTCCGCACCGCACGATGGCCAAGGCGACCCGGACTTCTGGAGACAAAACCGTACGAGCGAACCGAATGCGTGCACAGCTACATAGAAATTATACTGCGAGTGCGCCTTCAGGTACCCGATTCGCTTGCTTGAACGGTCGTCGGGTCGACCCGACGCACTGCCCGTACATCCTGGTCGAACGTGGTTTATTTTTCTAATGTGTTCCTTATTTTTGAACACTTGTAATGCTTGGATACCATTGGCGAGATGACTGTAACCATATTTATGGCGGTTTGACTGAACCGATCTTTAAGACATTTTAAACGTCTCGACCTTTTATTTTATTTTTTATTTTATTTTATTTATTTAAGGAAAAACAAACAGTAGCACAATAAGATACGGTCATAATATCTTAAATAATAGATACATATTTTTAACAACTATGCTACCCACTACGTTTTCCACAGATTACAATATGTAGTATTTAAATACTAGCTAGTAACACAGACACAACAAACACCTTTAACTAGTTACATATTTCTGACTGAACGACCCCTGACAATTTAAAATTGCCTGTAAATGGTTTAATTGAAATAAATGCTTTGAGTTTGAATTTATGCAATAGGCACTAACCCAGAACTCGTTTTTTTTTTTTTTTTTAAAAGAATAGAGAAAGATCACTTGAATAAAGAAAAGAAAAAAAAAAACAACAGTTTGTGTGCGGTGTGCGTACATTACTTTGTAATATATAATATAATAATACTTTGCTGATCCTGTAGGGTTGTTTGGATTTCCTTCTTAAATGCATTTTTACTTAGAAAAAGAATGTCGATTGAATTAAACTCCTTGTTGTATGTCTCAACTAAACGATGAAGTGGCGAACGCGAGCCAGCGTTGGATTTACAGAAGCGAGTAGCAAATAGACGTCGAGTGCGTACCTCACGTAGATGAACTGTTCGAGGAACCAGGTAACACAGACTCCCAACTAAGTCCGGACAATCAAAATGATTGCGGCACACATTGAACAGAGTCATCATTTCCAAAAGTATCCGTCTTGATTTTAAGGTCAGAAGATCATACTTTTTAAGAAGTCAGTGGTATGACATTTTATTTCGATAACATCTAAAATTCATTGCACGAAGGTATTTACGTTGAACAAGTTCTAATTGTTCACTATATTTGACGTAAAAAGGGTTCCAAATAGGTACTGCAAACTCTAGCTGTGGCCTAATTATTGATTTGTACAAGTGCAAAAAGGTGGAAGGTCGACGAAAATCCCTGGAAGATCTCATGACAAAACCAAACATTTGGTAGGCTTTGTTAACAATTTTTTCTATATGAGCATCCAGATGGAGCTTAGAATCTAGCAGAACACCAAGGTCGCGGAGAAAACCTACTTTATTAATTGGCGTATAAGCAAGATGATAATCGAACTCAGTAATATTTTTCTTTTTGGTGAAAGTTAATAACATGACATTTTGGAAGACTGAGGTAAAGCTTATTGGAAGAGCAGTAGCTAGAGAAACGGTCTAGATCCTGCTGGAAGTTAAAACAATCAACATTATCAGAAATAATTTTATAGACCTTTAAATCGTCCGCATAGAGAAGAAATTTTGAATTATGAAAGCAGTCTTTTATGTCATTTATGAACAAAATAAATAATAAAGGGCCTAAGATGGAACCTTGAGGTACACCGGAGGTGACCCGAAAAGAGCCAGATTCAAAGCCATTAACAACTACCTTTTGCGTTCTGTTAGTTATGTAAGATATAAGCCACCGTAAAAGGTCCCCTCTGATTCCATTGTAAGCAATTTTATTAAGTAGTAGTGTGTGATCAATTTTATCGAAAGCCTTCTGAAAATCCGTATACACCGCATCAATCTGCTGTCTATTATCGAGGCTATTAAATAGTTGGGACGTGAAAATGAGGAGGTTGCTAATGCAAGATCTGTCTTTGACAAAGCCATGCTGTTCTTTTATTAAAACATTGCGAATAGCAGGATATAATTTATTATGAACCAGTCTCTCAAATAGCTTGGAAAAAGCAGATAGTATAGAGATAGGTCGATAGGTCGCTACGTCATGCTTGGAACCACTCTTATGAACTGGTACAATATTTGCATGTTTCCAAACTTCAGGGAATATACTTATATTTTGAGCGACTATATTGTTGACAACAATATGAAAACTTTGTTTGTACCGATATTATTGACTTTTTGGTTGCGTCTATTTATTTGGATACCCTGAGTGTCACTAACTATTTGACGCTGACTGTACCACAACAAAAAAGTGAAAAATAAAAACTTATTACAAAATAAAAAATACAACCGACTTCCAAAAAAAACACAAAAAGTGAAAAATAACTTTAATTTCGGAAGTCGGTGTCTTTGCTTTTCAATTTTCGTTTTTTGCCACCGACTTTCGGAAGTCGGTTGGTTTTTTTTTGGAAAATGTTTTTCTATAATATAATCCCACAAAATCATTTTCATGTAAAATATTGCCAAGACGATATCATAAGGCTCATACTGTCAAAAAGTTATCAGATCTCATGTAGAGCCAAGCTTCTAACTCTACACGCCCTAACTTTACAAGCCCTAACTTCACAAACTCTACACCTTAGTCAAAATATGTGGCTTGGCCGTTTCCGTTCCTTGGCAACATTTAACATGAAAATGTTTTTAGTGGGATTTCACTTCTTTTTGTACGTTTTTTTATTTTGTTCATTTTTTCTTTCTTTTTTGGGATGTATTTCTTGCACATCAGAGGTGCCTTTTTGAGTCATTCCATTCTAATACCACTGGTATTTGTTTCAATTCATATTTATTTTCTATTCCGAACGGATACCATTGTTTAAACGAATACCAAAACAAGTTCGAAGTTATATGGTGCAGTCAGTAAAAATGTTTTGTATGTAATTTCATTTTTCGAAGATGTGAACGATCAATCTGCTTATGAGTTGAGACACTTTACGAACAAGATATTATGTGATAATGACAAAAGTCAAATTCTTGATAAATATGGGGCCTTTATAGATTTCAGGGGCTTTTCCGAAATACCCCTACCAGAATAACAGGTGTTTTTCATAAGCAACTACTTCCAGTTAGTTTCTGTTTTCCTGATAGTTATAATACAGTTATAGGGTAAGGTATAGGACAGTTTTAAGACTTCTGTCGATATAGTGAATAATAATAACGAACACTTTATATTCCTCTTTGTAATCGTTGATTGTTGTGCAACTTTATCTATATATATTTATATTTTATATACTTTATATAAGTATAATAATGTAGTAATATTCTGAAAACTGACGAAAGCCCCATATACACTTTTATCAGTCAGTCAGAGCATCTTTGCAGAAGTTTCATACCAACTTCCATCCCCTAGTTTAAGGGGTTGGTAAAAATTCTAAGTTTTAGAATGTTTTTGCTGTTTGTGTACTAATACTAGCTTACATACCAAATTTTAGCTTTCAAGGACTTAAAAATTTTGATGATCATTGTTGAGTGAGTAAATGACGAAATCGGGGTTTTTTAGATATCAACAAAATCTAAAGTATAGGACTATGCAATTGAAATTTTATAATATTATGTTTAATAAGTCTACTATTGACATCATATCCCGAGAATTTCGTTTATCTAATATAATCCAAACCCAAGTTATGAGGGATCAAAAAAACCACAAAGCGCTTCGAGAAAAGGCAGGTGTAGTGCCCTTGTGCTTCGCCTGCTTCGTCTTGGCGGATGCACTACCGTGCCCCCAGTTCAGAAAAGAAGATTTTCTTTTCCCACTTGGCATCGAAAGGAACAGATGACAGTACGCCGAATGTATTAATAAATTAGTTTGGGGCGATAGTTTGTTTATTGTAGACGATTTAATTATTCTGTGAGAACAAAACAGCTGCCGAAAAAATACTGAGTTTGGAAATGAAAAAAGGAAATAATAGAGTTTAAGGTGTAGTTAGACTACAATAGAATACTCTTTTTTATGTACACCATACAATTACAGATATAAATGTAGATACACAAGTAGGTACAGGTAGGTTGACACAATGGGCGGTCTTATTGCTAAAAGCCATCTTTTACAGACAACCTTTGGATGGATTTAAGGGAGAAGGAGAGACAATACTGCAGGTAGTCAGTGGTGTACCGTTTACATATACAATAAATACATACACACATAAAGCATGTTATACTTATCTATATAAATATTATGTATTATGTATATAATAGTTATTTATAGTTTATTATTATTATTTTAATGTGTTTACATTTCTCGGCACCATGGGGTCCCGGTCTTTTGGAAGGCGTACGAGGGGCCGAGGCCAACTCGCAGAGGCCCGTTAGACGTTTTAATTGGAATGAATTCACCAACCGACGATTATCCCACTATACAAGTGGAGCCAAGGACAATCCCCGGTTGGAGTAGGACTATTGCAAGATTGGGAAACAAAGATAATGGATTATGAGTTTGGGTGGACTGGTAACCTGGAACTATGGAAGGACTATGGCCCCTGCCTGATCAATGTTATGGTATACACGGATAAAATGGCAGGGGGTGACTTGCGCACTTAATAATGGGCCCCCGAAAACAGTC
Source organism: Lithophane ornitopus (assembly GCA_948473465.1). Lineage (NCBI taxonomy): Eukaryota > Metazoa > Arthropoda > Insecta > Lepidoptera > Noctuidae > Lithophane > Lithophane ornitopus. Next base: position 291,206 of record OX419623.1, read on the forward strand.
GCTAGCACATAGTAACGTAGCGACAAGGGGGCAACACTTCCTGAGGTGCTTGAGCAGTGGAGAGGTATTCCACGGCTTTCAGAACAATCCCAGAGCCCGGAAGATGGTCAAGATCCCTACGAGCACTTACTGAAATACTTCCTTCCTCCGAGCACGTTTGCTCTTGCGAATCTCCACTCAAGCCGGCCAATAAAGGCAAGAATGAGGTGGGAGCTTTGTTCCTCGTCAGTGTTCACTCCAGCCGGCCAATAAAGGCAAGCCAGAGGTGAGGAACAAGACTTCTCCCGGGAGATAGGGTCCGTGGGGTCGCAAGTGCCCAACAGCTCGCCACATGCTGCCCTGCGGGTTTTTGTATCTCTCTTGGTCTGTCTCCTCGCTCTAGACCCGTTCCGGCAAAGTAAACTCTGCCGGCTCAGACCCAGAGTTCGGAGCGCGCAAGCCCCACCACGACGTCAACGTAGAGATACGGCGGTGGGGTTACTATTATTATTATTATATTTAATGACGATGTTAGCCAGCCAACCATCCAGCCAGCCAGCTAGCCAGCCAGCCAGCCAGCCAGCCAGACTGACAGACTGACTGACAGACACACGAGTAATACTATAAGGGTTCCATTTTTTTTTGGGAATTACGGAACCCTAAAAATCCTAAAATACAACACACACGCAGACAGTTATCATTCTGCGATATAAGAAGTCTGACCATGCGTAGAAATCTGCATGCCTCCCATGTCTATCATTCGTACAGCAGCAGCTGTGTCTACCACACACCTAACAACTTACACCTTCGTTAATAGAAACACGTCAACCTCCCGCAAAGTTACAAGTACTCCACGTCTCCGTGTGAACATAGCTAATCCGGCGCGGACCCGGCCCGGCCCAACACCGGCCCTGCGACAATGCGGTGCCCCCCCGGTGCCGGCTATCTGATTACTGCGCTTTTCACGCGCGCTGCTCGTTTAATCTCTTATTCGCGCGGATGAACTTTAAAAACACATTTTTGTCGCGTAATTTAAAAAGATTTGCTGATAGAGATTGGTTTCTTTTAGAGGTTTAAAATAAAATGTCTCTCAGTAAATGAACAGGACGCATAGATTACGCCGACCTCGTTCGAAGTTAGTTTGTCAAATAGAAAACAATAATTCTAGATTAACTAACTCCACTACTAGTGTAAGCGTTAGATTGATAGTATCTTTTACTAATGTATTCAAAGTAAACCAGTAACTATTAGTGCTAAATAAGTTGTTTTAAATGACTGTAATTACTATTACAAATGGACGCTTTACTGCAAAGCCTTCGAAATAAGTTTAACGCCGTTCAAGCAAACCGTTGTGACAAGCCCAATTATAATGTTAAATAGCTGTAAAGTGCGTCGATTAATTTGATGGGATCCGGAGCGGCACGTTCCGGCTGCCGTCGCGAGCTCCCGGCTCGCAGACGGCCGCGGGGGCCCAGAACTGCGGAGGTCTATTAATCGGTACGTGACCCGGAATCAAATGACCACCGCGTCGTCGTAAATAAGATATGATAATTCACCCGTCAGCCTTCTAATAAATTAAAATCCTGAAGAATTTAATAAAAGTAGTCGATGACGCACACATCCACGCCGAGATGTAACCGCGAGCGAAAAAAATATATTTGAACGAGTAGACTGCGGCCCAGTGTTCACGTACTATCCGATAAATTATATCCGTCTACTACAGATCCTGTTCTTTTTCTATTGGTAACGAGTTAACGAGAAAAAACCGGACTTATTACATACGTCGACGGTTACGACGTATGTAATAAGACCGGTTTTTTCTTGGTATGGTTTACTGGATTTTGCACGGATACTTAATTATTCTTCATCTTGAAAGTGAAACGATTCATCGGTGTGGGTTCCGCTCGCCCCTTGGATCTTGCCCCTTTCGATTAAAATATTCCACTCGCCCCGTGTTTCATTATTTTGGTGTACTGATTCGCCCTTTACGAAGGGGTGAGTGGATACCGGTTTGCCATTTCACTAGAATATTAGGTACATAATTTCAAAATATCAGTAGGTTCTATTTCTCTTATTTTCTGGGTTGAAAATTACCCCGAGATTGCAAAGTAACCGACCAAAATACGGAATCGCACATAAAACAGGAATGCAAACGCGTTTCATGTTGATACTACCATTCATAATGATGACGGGCTGAAATTATGCTACAGCCATCGTTAAATCAACCAATTTAGAGCTATTTTTTATCTGTTTTCCGGAAGCCATTTCCGAAACATAAACTATTTGTTCACAGTGACATGGTCGCATGCAAATAGTTTGCGACATACGTGGTCCGCTGCCTCGCGGCCCTGCTGTTCCGCGGCTCTCCATGTCACTTCGAATCAAGATTTAATGTCAATAAAGTTTTACGCGGTCCAGACCACCGGTCGAACGCTCCTAAAAATTATAGTATTCATACGGACATCGGCGCGCGGACGGTACTGGACGCCGCGCCGCCGCCGGCGACACACCGGAACGAAATGCACGATTATGTTACAATTAGCGAGACTACGTAATTGTGTGTACTGCTTTTATTTTACGAGGGGAAGTGTGGACGCAACGCCATTGTTGTGTTTTAGCTAATATCGTTTAAAGAGAATTATACCGTCGTTCGGAGGGGACATGGCTCGGTTACCATGTTCTCAAATACCAGAGCAGGTATTAGTGCGTCGGCAATAGCTTCAAGCGCATTAAACAATAGACTAAAGTTATGTTCCCGCCGCCATCGCGCCACTAACAAATGTTCTATTTAGCAACACTTAGCTCCATAAACGGCTTGCAAATTGCTTTTAACCATTTCGACTGAACTAGATTAGATAAATGTGATCGTTTTATCTAAAGTTCAATTACAAATAAACAGTGTTGGCTAGCTAGCGCCAGACCTACGTGCCTAGTTCGAAGGTACCTACCCGTTACGCCTTTACCCGTGCTACAATATCTCTTTATCAAAATGTCTGCCTAATTCATTTCGATATTACTTTATCCGAAAATGTACGAACTAAAATGTGCTCCTTATTATAAAATACATGAGTCCCTGAATGTCTTATTATATCACTCGAATGTATAGCAGGTTTTTATAGAATGACGTATAAAGGCTAGTACAAACAGGCGTACGAGCCTTAAAGTAAAACGAAGCTCACTCGTGGGAAGTGAGGGAGAGGTATAAGAGCGAAAGTTTCAGTCAGTTATTTTGTTGAGGCAAATTGAAACGAGTTGTGTTTTATTCCAACGCTGATCAGAAAGTAGGTAATCGAAATACTGAGATCTGTTAAAATACTGTGATGTTTGTCATAATGCGCGAATAGATAATATTACAGAAAAAATAAAAGTTATAAAACTAAAACCCAACTACGACAAAAAAGTCAACTAAAAGGTATAAACAGATATAACAGACAGACAAATTAAATAATAATAAAAAACCGCAGTCAGTCGTGTAACTCTATGTTATTCTATTGTATATGTATCTCTGTTATTGCATACATTCTGTGGTTGATGCACAAGAGATACACTTGGTGGAGTAATTCATCAACACGTCTTACATGCCTATGGCCCATTTGTTATTTATTTAAATTTTCTGCAAGTCGTCCTAAATGGGCCGTAGGCATGTAGGACGAGTTGACGAATTACTCACTTGGTGCAGCACAAGCCGTATCTCGCGAACCACGAAGGATGCAGACGTGATAATATACGAGCGGTCACGCGAGCCCTCCTCATAACCACAGCGCTTAATTTTAACAAATACTCTGCCGTCCATTCAGCCTGCCATTAAACTGCCTCCTGTAGAAATATGAGTCTCCACTGAATAGTACTGAATCAGCAGTTCGTATATATAATCCCGGGATATAAACCATCCCATTCGCGGAGCGACGGCGACGTCTCTTTGACGACGCTTGCTAAAACGTTTTTTTTCCATTATTGCTTTATATGGTGATAAAAAAAGAAAATACATTTCACGCATAAAGTTAACGATAGAGATGGGTACCTATATCCGATAAATATTATGGAGTATTATACAATATATATATATATATTATAATATACTAAAGTTTAGTGTAGTAGTGAGTATATAAGTTCCAAGTTGGTCGTTTCGTATGTAGAACAGGTACCCAACTTGTCTGCAGGAATATGAGGAGCGTTTCAAACGTTCTATGTACCAGTGCATGAAATAGGCACTTATCTTCCCGTTACCTAAATGTCTGCTTCCAAATTATATTTCGCTATGGATGCTATTTGACTTAAAACCAACCGCAATAACCTTAAGCGTTTTGCAGTAATTAAGGACAACTTATTGAACTTAATAGGCACATTACAGCTTATATACACATTAGTATTCATTCAAGTTAATACAGTACAGTGCTGAGATCATCACCGTAGATCCGAGTTAGTAGTGCTTAATTTAATAAAATAGTATGTAGCAGCGCGGTGCCACTATAATAGATAGTTATAAAAGGAGATAATTATAGAAGGTAAGCTTCATACAAAGAGCGAAAGCTCACGCACACATTACTAGACATGCATTTGCGTCCAGCGAGTGCAAGCGCACTTGCGATCACTTTCTGGTATTCGTTTGACATAGTCAGAGATCACCGAAATGAGTGCGTGCTCCATTTGTGAGTTGTTTTGCTGAACCAGCTTTCTGTATCTATGCATTTTGTGATGATGCCAGAGTGGTGCGGTGAGGAGATGAATCAATTGCTATTTATTGGAGGCCACAGATCAACTGCAGCGCGATCATAGCTACGAACGCTATGGAGGATGGCGGCTCGGCGATACGTGCAAGTGATAAGTAAGCGATGGCTCACTAAAGCAGTTATCAAACGCTTCACTTCTTGTTTTGCATTCGGTATCTGTCACTTGAAACGAACCGTCTGAACACAATTATTATGAATCAAAAGCGTCAAATGAATTCATTAGTGAACCGATCCAACGATGTCGGAATTCGATACTCGTTATCTTTCACTCGCCTACCAAATAATCGAAAAAGAATTGAAATGATTACATGAACGTTCATTCTTGTATAATTTTGTCGATTTCATGTAAACGAGGAATGAAAAAATAATGAACAAAATTTTTGACATTTGCTTAGGAGTCAAAGGGTTATTTGAATGTAAATGACCTCTCCTACATCCCCTTAATGGATTGCCAACATATTATAACCAATAACCCTGTTTATATATTAAAGTCGCCTTTCGTGTCTGTATAAGTGAGCGCGTTGTTCTTCTAAACTGCACAACGGATGTTGATGTGGTTTTCCCAATCATTTAGAGTATTTATTTTGAAAGGTTTATGTGTACAATACCTACATTACTATTATTATTATTATATATATAAATTATGTTATTGTGTATTACGCTAACCTTGTAAATTGCGCCACCCCACCAAAGTGTAGCGGTCACATAACTCGGCCGTATCGTGTTAGGCGTGAAATATCGCTCCACCTAATTACTACCCGTCCTTATCTACAAAAAACGCGTGCAATCGGACCGCGGCACAATTAGATACTGTTTTAATTGCGTTGATTAAGATACGGCTGCTGATGACCGCCATGACTTTCTGATTATTGATCTATTTCTGTTCCGCGCTGTATACTAGACGATTACATGGACATGCGTGAACCACTGTTTAGTTCGACGTTATTGGCATGACCCTCAGATCGTGACCAGATAGTAAGATTAACAGATAAGTTCCCTAAGGTCAGTTGTTTTAATAAGTTAATTATTTTTAAGGTTGTGACTAGCTATCATTTGACGTTGACGCACACTAATTCTGGACTGATTCTTTTAGCCTTTTACAAAATTACAGCTGTCGAAAGCCTCCTTTATGTACAAACTTAAAAAGTGTTCGTCCAGTCACTATTATTCAGTATCACAGTTAGTAGATAATATAAGAGTAGGTACTTAATATTAAAAGTCGATGAAATAAAGTAATTAAGCTGTCTTACGTATCGTATGCAGAAAGTAACCAACGAGAGAGGACAGCGTAGTGTAAGTTAGAATGTAATGAAATATCTAAGACGTGTGGTCAGTTAGCCACGCGGGCCGTGATGGTGGAAGTAGTGGAACACGCTCGATGTGTTATTGATGACGGGAGGGCGTGAAATGTGCGTTATGTATAATAACAGGAACCTGCTAGGTGCCGCGGAACGAAGGACCAGAGCCGTTTGACGGGTTCTTTCTTACACTGTAGTTAATTTTGGATGGCTATCCTTATCCATAGTCCATACTAATACAATACTAATACTTCATATTATATACTTTATACTTATAAATACTTATATAAATATTTTGGTAACTTATAAAGTACGTATACATACGAAAGTTACTGGCTGTCTCATGTCTGTTACCTTTACGCCGTATCGCCTAGATAGTTCAAGACGTGTTTTAAGGGTCGTCTCGTAGGATACTTTTTATCCCGGTAGTCCGTTCCTTTCGGATAAAATCCGAACTCCACGCGGGCGAAGCCGCGGGCAAAAGCTATTTTCTAATAAAAGAGATACAAGCTTTCCACTTCATTTTTTAAATTTATATAAATTTAAAAAATGAAGAATTTAATTTATATAACGCTCGCGTCATATAAGATCTGAATGGTCATATGACCATTCAGATCTTATATGACGCGAGCGTTTTTGTACAAAATTGAAGCGATGCAGTGACGTTTAAAATGTAATAAAATTGCCCTGTTGTGACGAAGGACGGCCAAACCAAACGGCTAGGGGCGCGCGGTCAACTCCATCACACTAATAGCGTTTGCGTTGCGTTGATCGGGTTACCGCGCGACGAGCAAACACGCACCCTGCCGCAGACGAGCGGAGCAATTCGTATCAAGTAGTTGGTATAGGCCTTAAATATACTGAAATGCTATATAATATAGCTTAATATCAATGAAAGCTTGCTTAGTAGGTATTCACGACCTTAAAACGCTTTGATCTAATTCATCTAAATAGGAAAATTACAGCAGCGGCCGTCATCGTATCTAAAACGTATTCTTCGTAAATGTAATTTATTGTAACCGTCTAATGATGCTCCTGAAGTTCGATGATGAAGTAGGAGAAGTCTACGGCGTCATGGTCAGTAGACGATCACCTTTCTTTCATGGAAAGTTCAGAGATAGAAATAAACTTTATCTAGGTACCTACTACACTAAAATTCTGTAATTGCTGTGATTTCTAACTCTGTCCATCCTTCATTGAAAAGTAGTGCCTATTGTAACGAAATATTAAATTTAAAATTTAAAAAACCCCCGACAAAAACAAAGCATTTAAAAAGTAAAAAAATAATATGTATTGGCCCTTTAAGTTTAATATAAAAGTTGTAGGTAATATTTTGATCCAAGCGTCGTCGCGTCGGGGGACGGCTCATGAAAATAGAAAATTAACAGCAGCTATCCTTTCTACAATAGCATATATTCATTATTCCTAGTGTATGTTGTGTTTTTTAAATGCTTCGTTTTTGGCGGGGGATTTTTAAAATTTTAATTTAACTTTTATTTCCAGCTTTTTAAATTTCATATTATATTACTAGTAGAAACGCTATGATCAACCCGCGGGTCGCCGAAATCTGCGTAGCTGTACGTACTTTTGCCACAGTGAAGCTAGTTTCTAATTTAGTCTCATTTCTCTTTCCTACTGCATCATCAGACCCTGATCAGCATCCATCTGTAAGCTATTTTTGAGACCTTTCCAATGAGCCCAAACACGATACCTCTGCTGTAAGTTGGTGAGGGAGTTGGGTATCCTGCATCCAGGTAATGCTGCAGCATCAGTTTATATATATTCTTCTAATATCATTGAAGTAACAGAATTCTAAATTTCCAATCGATTAGACCTGTGAAAGATGCTCACATCCATTCATCAACTAGAAAAGAGCTGATAATCTTCAAACAGCTGAACCGATTTTCTTGAATAATAGCTAAGAACACTCTCGATCAAGTGACCTTTCAAACAAAACAAAAAAAAAAAAATCGGTTCAGCGGTTTGGTAGCTACGATGGAACAGACAGACACACAGATACATAGATACACACGTTAAACTTATAACACCCCTCTTTTTCAGTCGGGGGTTAATAACACCCCTCTTTTTCAGTCGGGGGTTCAAAAGAGGATACTTCGTTAACACGTATAATTTTCACTGATATATAAAAACACAGTTTATAAAAAATATAAAAATGGGGAACATAAATTAAAATATAGTCGCGGCCAGGGAAACAGATATTATTATATATTAATATTTAAGCGTAAATGGTAGAATAAAACCTTCGGAATAAAAATCTCGGGTAAAAGTTACGCGTCAGAGTTCGGTGTGTATTAGCAATTGCAAAAGCTTATAATCCGCATCCTAGTCGCGTAAACGCAACGCGCCGAATAAGGACCGCAAACGAATGTTATCCTGACGCCGACCTAGTTTATTTATACTCACAAGATCATTTACGTGTAAAAAGCCTAAACGAGTCGGCCGAATTCTTATAATCTACAATATAGAAAAATCCGGAGACACGACGCTTCGCAATGAAAAAATTAAAATGGTAAGTTGGTCAAATACTGGGCCCGGTTCGTGGGCAGGCGGTATTCCTGGACGGTACGCGGAACGACGCTCTGCGAACTGCACTGCCGGAGCGCCAGTCCAAGACCACGGACGAAACACTTGAATCAGGCGTGTTTCCAATACCCTGCTGGTAAAGGCCAAAATAGGCCTTTTCTCTGGTTCTTAAAAACCTATGACAAATAAGATGGTTTTAGACCAGCGAAAAGACTAAAGACATACCTTGGGGAAAGAGCGAGTATAGAAGCACAGATAGAATTCGATTATACATACCATAACTCTATGAAAATATACGCACGTAACTGCACTATACGATTTATTTTTATTTTTACTCAATGGTTCGCCAGGAAATTATTTAAAAATACAGAGATGTCTATTTCATGGGAACAGCACCGCCACTGACGGCCGCCTAAAAAAATTGCTCATCTCTTTTTCATGTCAGATGCAAATGAAAAAAATTGAAAATATCGAAAGATTTAAAACGACAACATTGATGGCCAGTTAAGTATTAAAAAGTTGCAAGCTCGAAGATTTCATGCAGGAAAATACTGCACTATGCAATGAACTAGTGGAACAATGCAACAATACAGCTACTCTATAAGACGCTGAAACTAGTAACAATAGCTCTGGTTTAGCATAATCAGCCTATAATGTTCCCGCTGCTGGGGCACAGGCGTCCTCTCTCCGATCTACCAAGCGGGCCAAGTGCGGGTTGGTAGATCATGTCACATGTCTTCGAACTTTTGGTTCTAGGACATGCCGGTTTCCTCGCGATGTTTTCCTTCACCGTTTTGAGATGGGTTCGAACAACTTAAGTCCGGGCCGTTACCAGTGGTTCACCACTGCTCCTGTTTGCCAGGTGGCCCTCGTGGTTTCCGTCTCACCAACTTGCAAAGTTTGTACTAAAGCAGCTAGTTTATAATGAAGTAAACCACATTAACTTTTATTTTATTCAGGAATAAGAGAAAACTATGTTTTAAGATTTCATAACGTATGTATATGTGTATAGATGCAAGTATTTGTCAGACAATTCAATTACGGGTGTACATAATACATAATGTAACAAAGTTTGAGCTAAACAAACTCGCCGCCACTTCGCAGCGATTGTTTGCTCCGAGCGTCTGTGCACACACCACATGTTCAGCCTATACATGTACAAATGAAGCAGATTGTCTGAAAATATGACTTGAAAGAAAATGAGCTGTGTTTATAGTGGCTGTTTGGATCTCGTTAATTGATCGGCTGAATGGATGTCGGCTCATTTACCTAGAAAAGAAATTAGACAATTTATTTATATTGCAATTAACATAGTCAGGATGATAACAAAATAATATTATTACTTTATAATCTCCACTAAAAACAATATTTACACTATAATAATTCAGTACCCAACTGGTTCTAGGACCAGCATGGGTGGCCTGCTTATCACTACAACAAACGTACTATGTACGAATAATAATGTATCTGCAACCCCGTAATATAAAGTTAGTCCTAACTTAAGAGCCATACAGCAGTAATTGTTCAATTATGTATCGCCAACTGAATGTTGATTTATTGGCGGACGTAGTTGTGCAATACTCGGTTTGTTAGCGATTAGTCGCGCTCGATGCAGACGTCAATAAAATACAGATACCTACATAGCCTAAAACATTTGAAATGTAAATAATACACAATTTTGTTTAATCCCAACTCCGTTAACTTTATTTATTTATGAATTAAGCAAATTAGTCTCGTTGGGCTCGTTATTTATGTGCAGTTTTACAATAATTTTCATAGTTCTGTGTCAGCTCTAGGAAAGAAACATAAGAACTATATGTGTTTAATGGCGTCGTTCGTTTAGCGGAGAACAATGAACTAATTTAGATTTTTACACCTTTTTGTTCTCAATCGTTGCAGGTAGTGGATATACCCACCTCTTTCGCGGTGGATTCAGTACCTACTAAGATGAACCTCATCGAGTACCTACCAGACAAACATTAGTTGAATGCTAGACGACAAAACGCTTCATTTAGGTACTTCATAAGAGTTCCAACAAATATATCAAATTCAGGTTGATTGTGTAAAACTAGTGAACGTGTGAACGCAAACCCTAAACACGACATGCGGGTCGCAATGCGTTAAGATACCTACAGCCGTGTGCGTTACCCTAGCAAAATGTTGTCGAAAATGGTCATATAAAGCTTATAGATAATTAGTTGCCTAGCTTCTGTAAATGTTGCGCACATTTTTTTTGTTGCACTTATAGTTTTATTTTATTTCACAAAAACATTTCCTGCTGGGTTAACGTATCAAACGTTACTCCAGCCAGACATTAAAAAAAATGAGAATATTGTAATAACTATTAGCTATATAATTAGTTGTCTGGACGAGGTAAATGTTGCAACAAATTTTTTTTTTTTTCTTCTGCCGTGAATTTATTTGAAATCCTGCTGGAGTACCGTTTGTGGTTTTGCTGGATCTCTGAAACGGTTAAGCGGATTCTTATCATCTTTTGTACATGACTTCTTGTGAATTAGTTTTAATTTGTTGTGCAATAAAAAAAACAAAATAATGCACCATTTATGGGGTATTTAATTAAATATAAAAACACTTCAATAGGTCCTAGGACACGCTGAATAAGAGCTCTAAAGACTTACTTTAAACGTTATTTTGTAGCTTGTAACGGCGTTCAAATGTATGTGAAGTTTCATTAGTATACTGTAAGTAATTAAAAAATATGATGATATTCAGTTCTCCACGTTCACGGTCACAATGCGCGCGGAGTTATTTGACCACCAGTAAACCTGTATGTGGATATATAAACTGAATTTTACAAGCTACAAAATAACGTTTAAAGTAAGTCTTTAGAGCTCTTATTCAGCGTGTCCTAGGACCTATTGAAGTGTTTTTATATTTAATTAAATACCCCGTAAATGGTGCATTATTTTGTTTTTTTTTAATGCCCAACAAATTAAAACTAATTCTTAAGAAGTCATGTACAAAAGATGATAAGAATCTGCTTAACCGTTTCAGAGATCCAGCAAAACCACAAACGTTACTCCAGCAGGATTTCGAATAACGTCGAAGATGAAGAAAAAAAAAAAATTTGATGCAACATTTACCTCGTCCAGACAACTAATTATATAGGTAACATTTATTTCAATATTCCCATTTTTCTTAAACGGGTAACGTTTGAAACGTTACTCCAGCAGAACTGAGCAGAACTGATTTAGTGAAATAAAAAAAAAACCATAATTGCAACAAATTTAAAAATGTGCGCAACAATTACAGAACAACTACATTCACAGCAGCTAGGCAACTAATTATCTATAAGCTTTAAATGTCCATTTTCGACAACATTTTGCTAGGGTAACGCACACGGTACAGCCGCGGGAGAAAGGACCGTGTTATTGAATTATTGCCGATCGAGCGCTATTTATGCGATGCACGCGGATGTATGAACGACCAACGTGTTGAACTTAAATTTTCTTTACATATCCCAACATAACGTTTGTTTATTCTGTTGCACCTCAAGATTTTTTACTTAGTTATTTCGGTATACCTATACTTTCACAAAGTTTAATTAACTTCGCATTCTTTCCTACATGCAGACCGTTAGTGACCTATCAGCCCATCTGCCTCGCCCTGTAATGAATAATTTCTCCGCCCGATTTAGCAGGACACCAGTACCGGTGCCTCTGCACCGGTACTGTTCGGTGCATGCTATGCGCGACGCGCCAGCGGCTCGCGGAGGTCCGCCACAGCCACAGCCTGACATCTCAATTGAACTGCGCGCCTGGTAGGGCCGCCGAATATCGCCGTAAGATTATTATTACTCGGGGTTTAACTGTTGAGAGGACAGGCTTTTAATTATTGTATCTAGGGTACAAGCTTATTAGCTAGATAAAAAAGTAAATGATTTACTACAATATAATACTAAAAGTTCTACATAAAACATGAGGGTTGTTAAAAGTGCTGGCCTATTCGATGATTTATTTGATTTTACAGTTAAAATAGGTACGGTGTTCACATGAAAGATCTTTTCAATTATTATCTAATGAATGAACACCTATTTAATTTTTTTAAGTAGTTGATGGTTGTTATATCTTTTATAACAACCATCAACTACGTAAAAAAATGTTTTATCGTATTTTTTTTTTTCTTGTCGTAGATTGATTTTGAGCAGAGACTTATTTCTGTTGTTTTAACATTATGAACGAGAGTTTTAAGTGAGTGTAAATCATAGTTGCGAAGTTCATTACCGCGACGTATGAGAGTTTCCTATCGCGACATTCGTTGTTGCGAAAGTTCTTTACTGCAATGTACGTTACTGCGAAAGTACGTGATTGCGATGTACGTTGTCGCGAAAGTTCTTACGTACGTTGTCGTGCATAGCTAGCTATCCACGATCACCAGTATCAGCAACCCTCCTAAATTACCTACACTCGCGACGATCTAAGAAGTCCGTTTTGACGTTTCGTTCTCGTACATGTAATAAAACGTTAAGCCTTGAGAATCAGTTTTAGGCAATGTAGATAAGTTGCCGAGTACAAACTCTCTAAGTATATTCAATCGATATGTCTCGAGAATCAGTTTATAAGAAACCAATATTTTTTTTCATCGCTACACAAAGCATTTTTATAGCTGTCAAAACGGACTTTTTAGATTGTCGCGAGTCTAAATCGCAAGAGCGTGTTATCGAAACTCCAATAATCGCAGTAAAGACGCGAGACAACTTACGTCGCAATGTTAAACATTCGCATTAACGCACATCGCATTAAATAACTTTCGCGACAACGTACGTCGCAATCAAGAACTTTCACAGTAACGTACATCGCAGTAAGGACCATTCGCAACAACGAACGTCGCGATAGGAAACTTTCGCAGTACCTAACGTACATTGTGGTAATGAACTTCACAATTATGATTTAGACTCGTTATAAGGGATTACACGCTCCAGGTCACAAACGCTATTAGTCACATACTCAGTTGGTCATAGCTATCTGATTTAACTGAGTCCGTCACTATCGCGATTCGTCTAATACGGTGTTTGTCACAAACGCAATTCGTCATGAACGCGATTTGTCATAATCGCCGTTTGCCATAAACGCTGTTTGTCATGATCAACCTAAATTATACTTGTTTGGTGTATGACAGATTTCTATACCACTTAGGTATTAACAGACATATAACTTCACGCGTTATATTTGAAATAGTAAATATTTCGAGATTGTTTTATATTGAGCTCGCGGCAAAATAATAACACCCGCACGGGTCGATCCATCAGGTTATGCTACGCTTGTCGGGGTGTGTCAGTGGATGGGTGACCATCTTTACATACCAAGACTCCTTCGTACCTCGAAAAGCACGTTAACCCTTTGGTCCCGATGGTCATTTGTGGTTCTTTGACAGTCGTTACGGTTCGTCAGAGGCCCAAAAGTGTGACAAACAGTCTTGCCAAAGGGTATCGTATTACCCAGTTATTGGGTTGTGGAGATCAGATAGGCAGTCGCTCCATGTAAAATACCGGTATTCAGTTGCATCCGGTTAAACTGGAAACCGACCCCAACATAGGTAGTTGGGAAATGGCTTGGCAGATGATGATGTACTTACATAAAATGAAAATAAAACTGTTAATATAACTGTTAAATACTAAAAATAAAACGGATAAATAAATTATAACTGTTTGATACCTGCAGGCCATCTAGTAAGTTTTGGGGAAACTATTGTTTGGTGATACGACAGCTTCCTATACCTACACTTAGGTGGGTATTACACTATCATATCGATGATCATAGATCTATGATCAAAGACATAGGTAATGAAATTGTAAAATAGACATATTATGGGTTTATCCCACTTAGGAGGATCATTTATGTAGCCGAAATCAAAAGCAATTCTTTGGCCATTTTCTTTATTTGCCTGAATAAAATATATTTTTTACTCAAAAATTACATATGAAAGTTTTAAAAAGATATTTTATAAATACATTATGTAGACGGCTTTTAAAAAACACATTGTAATAAAAAAATAAAAAAATGAAACATAAAACAGTTGCCGGTTTGAGGTCGATTAATCAAAATTAAATAATAAAAATAAACAAGTAGTTCAACATTAGATTATAATTGAAATGATATTTCATGGTGTGCATTAAAACTTATAGAAATACAGTATTTCAACTGTAAAAATCACGTAAATCAGTGGAATCGGTATTGGGTTAATAAATCGCGGTTTGGGTCCGTCAAATTAACTAAAAACAATTTATTATCTACGTGTAACCCAAGTTTCCCCGTCAGACTGTCTTTTAATTTATTTAATCTGTTCCGCTGTTTAGAGTCTTTGTGTGCTACATAACCCACAAAAAACCATGCAAACACAGTAAGCAAATATTGCGCCTACTTGAAGCCGTTCGATGAGTAGATTCATTCCGTTAGTGTAATCTACCATGAAAAGTCAAATCGTATGGAAAACCAATTTAAATTACTGAAATGCATCAGCGTGTATCCCTCCCCTACATAATAGGCTTCGGGCAAAGGGTCGCCTGCGCGGCGTATTGCAAAGTCTTGCGGGCCGCGACAGTCGCTTAGACAACTTTGTAATTATGTCTTCCGGCTGTTGCCAATATCAAAGACGTATTGAACACAGCTTAGACAACTTTATGTTCCTAGATAATAATGTAAAATAAATGTAAAAAATCCTGCGTGCTCGCGGATGATTTACCGGCGTTATTTCAACAAGGAGGGTCCCGGCACAAGTCGACGAGATGGCATTACGCGTGATGTACAGCCCGAGGATTATCATTACATTCTGTTTATATTGCTGATTCAATGGAGAACACGAAATTCTGTACCAGCAAAGATTTCTATCGTTACCTGACGACAGGTAATAATTCTGCACAAGACAATGAAGTCGACTTCTATGTTGACCCAAGATAATTCCCTAAATAAATTAGAATAATGGCATCATATACTTTCTACAGACTGTTATTATTAATTTAAGTTAAATATCAGTTTATAAGCAAAGAATATCTATCAATAACTATTACTTTCCTGTCCTGTGTTTTATTTTTACATTAATTCAGGGAATAAACAATAAATGCTTATTATCTCCATAGTTAATGAGCAAAGTATGGGCCACTCTTCCGCTGAACGACTCTTTTAAAGAAATTCTTTGGATGTATAGAGTAGCCCGTTCATGGGAGCTCCTTACCCTTCCTCCGCGGTATGTGTGGACAGGAAGTGGGTTTCTTTCATTTATATGGGTAGGTTATTTATATTATATTTTCAGTTTTAACATGCCAGGAAGCAAATAGGGAAAATTTTATGAGCAAGCAGATTACAGATAAGCTATTAGAGCCGGCAGGCGCTAGTGGTTAATTATGTACAATTTACGTATAAAAAAAAAGCATAAAAAACCCATGAAATAAAAAGAAATATGTTTGAATGACACAGCTAACATTAAAAGCCGCCTGTATCGGTGACGGCTGCGTTATACGTCTTCCTAATAAAGCGGATCGCACTTGTCGCAATCAACGATTTCTCTTGTATTTCCATACTGCGGCGGCCATTTTGCCGTGTAGTCTACCAGTACCTAGCTACTAGATCAGTTAATATATATACAATATTAATTGCTTACGAGCCGATGAAAGAAATAGACGCTGTGCAACCGATGAGTGACGAGCGGGCAGACTGCAAGCGATTTAGATTTGTATTTTGAATTAGTTATCCAACGCGTTTGTAACAAAAAGTAATTTGACCACGGATGCATATTTTATTGCTTACAACTGTGTAGGTATATGCTTATGGTCCACTCGCTGTTATTTAGTTACCCTTATTGAATTGTAAACTGAAATGTGACAATAACGATTGTAATTAAAGTTATCCAGTTGCTTAATAATAGTAGTAGAGTGATTCAATTTAAATGTGAATAAAATTATTCAGCGTTTATTATGTAATAATTATTTGATCAAAATAAATTAAATTGCTTTTAACATCTGTATTTAATAAACGAGTTAATTAATTTGATTTCACGGTTAATATTTCCAGTACCCATTTCAATTTTAATTAACTCCCTAACTATAAAACGGTTCTCACTAGGTATAACTATTTTTGGAAATTATTTACACTTGTTTTATCTTTTAGCTGTATGTTGTAAACGAGAATAAAACTAAGAGTCACAATATAGAATGAAGCAGTGAAGTTCCGATGATGGATGATAAACACAAGATAGGCAATATGCTCTCGGGATCATCATTAAAGAGAATAAGGGTGTTGATGTTTTGGGAAAGTGGTTTGTAAATCCCGCTGTCGCTGGAGACTTGCGTCCATCGCCTGTCGTCTGTATTTGTCGGGGGCGTTTCACAGCAGGAATGTCTTCATAACGACATTGTCATTACGACCAACAGATAGATACGGACAATTAATACTTCGCCTGCCCCTCGCGGCTTGCCCATCTGACACAGCGCAGGGAATTGCAGTTAGAGAGCCCTATAGTTTTAGGATCTAAGAATATCTTGAGTTTGAAGTGTTGACGGCAAGATGCATTCATATTATCATGGGTACCCTATAATTTTATTGAATTGAATTTATTGATCTTGTAAGATCAGTTAAGTTTAATTAATATTGGCAATCCGCAAATCAATTAATAATGAGATAGTCATTACATTTTCATAAACTTTTGAAGTAGGGGTTACTATAGCTGGTGCTAAGATGGGTTATTCCAACCACATGCACACACTGACATCTAACAGCCTAACCTATACAATGTAACAATATGGACGTAACACAATACAAAAAAACACTACTAAGTGAAAAATAACTTTAATTTTGGTTTGGAATTTTCGTTGTTTGCCACCGACTTCCGAAATTAAAGTTATTTTTCACTTAGTAATATTTTTTTGGAAGTCGGTTATTTTATTTCTAAAAAGTTTTTAGTTTTCACTTTGTAGTCGTGGTAAGTACCTACCTACCCCACGCAAATTCAGATACTTGATTAGTAAATAACAGTGACAGGAACTTAATACGTAATATTGAAGCTAAAGGCTCATGCAGATTAGTCTGCATGAGCCTTTTACCGCAACACCGGTATTTTTTCTACCGTGAAGTTTTCTCAGAAAGCGCCTTTTTGCGGGAGCCTCAACCACCGAGCAAGCTTTTTTTACCAAATTAAAAATAATTTTCAAAATCGGTCCACAATTGACGAAAATATCGATGAACATACATTAAGTCGAACATAGAACCTCCTCCTTTTTGCAAGTCGGTTGAAAATGATGATCGTACTGACGTATGATTGTACACTTTGTACTCTCGGGTAATTTAATAACAGCTTTCAACCGGTATTATTATAACTCTCATTCAATGAAAAATTAATAGGTACTGATCGGCATCGGCTAAGCGGATGACGATTTACATCGTCTTAGGCCGCTTGTACACGCTAAAAAAAATCCTACAGCAGAAGCATCAAAGTTGTTATTGATGAAGAAACAGGGGGCTTAAAACGGCCACATTAGCAATTCCTCTAAAAGCGATTCATTTCCTGAATTTCCAGATGTCATTAGCGATTCCTCTAATTTGACACAAAAGCAATTTATAATGTGTGGACCATTTTACGAATCTCCATAGAAAACTGTCAAACAGATGAATTATTTCGTAATAGGAATCGCACGCAGATCATAATATTGTGAATTGTCAGTTTGTGACATTTTACGATGATTCATAATATTTTCCTATTATGATTCTGCCAAAGTGACTGTTTTAAGCCCACTGGTCCCACGCATTTATTAATCATCCGATCAGCACAGGTGAGTAGGCAAAATGAGAAAAAAAAAACATAAACGTCAGGTATCATAATAAGTATAGAAATAATTTAGTTTCGTCTGGAAGGACCAACTTATAGCATCGCGGTGAGATTACTTAGATATAAGTTGTGCGCACGACTTTAGTAGGCCTAAGCCAGGAAAAGGTCAAACTTAGCCAAACACGTAATCTGACACTGAAGGATTTGCAACACAACATTATTACTTGAAAAGTTATAAACATTCACATCTTATGTATACTCAAACGTAATATTTAACAAAGATAATAAGAAAGAGAGCGAATTAAATAACACAAGAAGCACTATTTCTGAACAAACAAAGTAATGGACAAACGTATCATCTATCTTAATAACATTATTACGTTGTAACAAAACAGTATTATATTACAGCGATAAGTAGCAGCAGCAGGCACAAGACAGAAACACAACAGACATGGCGAAACAGACAAAAGCTGCGGCGATTAAGATGGGGACAGAAACACGGTCAATAATAACATACACTAATGCCCATTCATTACTGATGAACGCGAGAACGAGACGACAGATCCACAGACTAGAGGGTGCAATAGAGATGGAGTTAATTGTGATATAATAAAAGAGAGGTTTAGCGCCGGGAAGCTTAGTATTGAGTAATGAAGTCGCTTCTAGTGGAGATAAGGCAGTCGTTAGACGTAGATACGTTCTTTCACAAAGTTGCGCTCCTCCGCTGAATGGTAATTGCTGGTACATTGGAGTTGCGAAGTTGAGCATGTTATATGTGAATCACTCTGATTTATCTCCAATTAATGTTCCAAGATCGCAAATCATTGTTATTTGAAATAGTATGTGTTCTGTTCAGATAATTTTGTAATAAAATCACACAAATATGCAACACGTTCTACCTTTATGTAGTTACACGTATACATAAATACCTGCGTATTATATGCGACTGCACATGTTCATATTTCATTAAGTGGCCTCTTCGATACTTTGTCATAAATTAATTTGATAAATGTATCGCTAATGGTGTATAATTTATGGCGAGAACATACCTTTTAGTACAGTTGAAAAAAAACAACAGGATCTACATCAAATATTTTAGTCGATTCGAATTAAATCAACAATATTAATAACAAAGCAGTTAGTGGGCATTTTATTACAATAATAAAATAATAACCACTTTGAGATATTTCTCGACGGCATGTGAAGCCAAGTCTATGGGCGGCTTTAAAACTCTGACACCAGGTTAGTAATTAACCACACGAAAAGAGGAAGAACGTTTGTTCGTAAACAGATGGGGTATGATGTAAAAAGAACAATATCATCAAATAGGAAGATGCCAATTTCTCTCAGTTTCGACACTAATACGCTTAGCTCCGGTTACCTTAGTGAGAGGCATGTTAGTTCAGTAACCCTGTGTGGGAAGATAATCACCTGATATCGTGATATTCTTATCCTTGTTGAGGACGATACATTACATTACGACGGTTACCGTACGGCTCATATTATTATTTTCTAAGAAAATAATTGAAGGTTAAGGTCTTTCAGAAGTTTTTAGATTAGCCGAGCGAAAAAAATAATTATTACAAAATGTTTCAGTTTATTTGATTTAGTTGTTGTGACGTAGCTGTCAATTGTTTCTAATAAGTTTCTAACGTAGCTGTCAATTGCTTCTTTTATATTGGCCACCTTGGGTTACACATACACTACGGTATTTGGTAGTCTTTGCAGGTATTGTCTTGTTTGCCATAATATTGTTTTCCATAATCGTCCTCAGTCATAATAATTATGTACTTGGCCTATTATCATTTTTACTAATAACGTTTGTCATATCAACTTATTCGTCACTAGCTGCCCGCCCCGGCTTCGCACGGGTAGCCTAAATCCGTCTCCACGCAGTCTTGTATGCCCTACCCCTAGAGTGTAATTTAAAATCGCGTAGGCGCGGAGGGGCGAGGCGGCCCGCGAGTTGAGGAGCAGGTGGTTGTAACGCTCGCCGCTGCAGCTGAGGCTGGCCGACGAAGCTGCGGTGGTGAGCGTTAAACCATCTGCGACGATAAGGTCGCGTGGGACCGCCGGAGCCCCGCAGCGCCGGTGCCGTGACAGAAACCATGGCTGTGGCATGTTTTTTTTTTTTGCCTCTTGTTTTGCACAAACAAAGTTTAGCTTAAGTTTTTCTATGAATATGCTAATAGCAAAATTATTCAGTTTAACATAACATCAAAATTGCAGGCGCTTGTCCTGAACTAGCATTGTTGTGCTAATATGGGCAAATTAATATTATGATGAATAAATGGTATGGAAAACGACATTATTGAAAATGAAAAATATAGCAGTAATCGATCAAGTGTGATCACTTGATTGATTACGACCAATGAAATTATGGAAAATGATTTATGTCATTTGACGATTATGGCAACTGAAGCGTTATATTATGTCTAATGAAATTATGGCATATGTATTAAATAAGAAAACGTGTTCAGTTGCTAAAAAAAAGGAATAAATCTTTATTTTTCTTCAAAACATATAAGTACTCCACAGATGGCCAGTAACATTGTAGATATTTTCAACACCCGCACTATGTCTAACAATGTGGTTACACCTAAGTTACATTTTAAACATGCTGAACTGGGTGTTCAGCATGTTTAAAATGTTTTTTGTTTGTTATTTATTCAAAAAATAAAAATGCTTATTAGCACATAGACTCTTGGTAAATAAATCAGCGGGCATTTCAGCTGTCGGCAAATATTGAAAGTTTTCAATTTTATTAGTTACACAATCTCTACAAAAGTGATACCGTATATCAATGTGTTTGGTTCTTTTGTGAAAAACTGGATTTGCAGTCAGCTTAAGTGCACTCTGATTATCATTATAAATATCAATTGTGTACATTTTCCTTGTTATCTCATACTGTAGGTTCCTTAAATAAACAGATTCTTTGCAAGCTTCAGTTAGTGCCATGTACTCTGCTTCACTACTGGACACGGCAATAGTTTTCTGTTTTTTAGCTATCCAAGAAATTACACAGCCAGATAATGTAAAACAGAAACCTGTGTATGATCTTCTATCAATACTGTTACTACCCCAGTCAGCATCAACAAACCCTTCGAAAATTGAGTTCCCATTAGCAGTAAACTTTAAACCATGTTGTTTGGTATGTTTTAAATATCTTAGTATACGTTTAACATATGAGCAATGTTCTTTAGTATAGCAATTATTAAATTGACTCAATAAATATCTGTATATGCTATGTCAGGCCTGGTAAGTACCGCCAGATACATAAGACAACCTATTATTTGTTGATAAGGAAATTCATCTACAGAATTCTCATCTTTAGAAACATTTAACTTGGTCTCCATTGGAGTCTGAACAGATTTACACTGACTCATATTAAACTTATGCAGTAACTTATCAATATAATCTTCCTGACTTAATGATATAGTTCTTTCAGATTGGTTTACAGTTACATTTACACCAAGAATTTTTTTAATTTCACCTAAGTCTTTAATTTTAAAATGACCAGCTAAAACATCTTTTAAGTATTTAGTCTCTTTACTGTCATTTGAAAAAATAAAAAAATCATCCACATACAGTGTGACAATAGTTTTCAACTTATCCTGTATCTTCAAATACATACAAGGTTCTATCTTAGATTTAATACAACCAACTTTTAGTAAACATTCATCCACTTTCTTGTACCATGCTCTAGAAGATTGTTTAAGGCCGTATACTGCCTTTTTTAATTTAAGAACTTGACCATTCTCTACAGTTTCAGAAAAACCCTCAGGTATTTGCATGTAAATGTTCTCTTCTAGACTTCCATTCAAGAAACACATCAAGATGCGTGATATCAAGACCTAGTTGAACAGACAGAGCAAATAATAATTTCAAAGCGGTGTGTCTCACTACGTGAGAAAAAGTGTCTGTATAGTCTACACCTTCGATTTGCGAAAAACCCTTAGCTACTAAACGTGCACGAAATCTAATATTATTTTCACAATCATATTTTTTACGTAGCACCCACTTGCACTGCACAACTCTACTGTCTTGTGGAGCATATCTCAACTCCCAAGCATCATTGTTTTTGAAAAACTGTAACTCTTCAGCCATGGCCATCTTCCACTGCTCCTTTTCAGGACCATTTAAAGCTTCTTTTAGAGACAAACCTACCGCATCATCATAGGAATCCTCACCCATACAAAGATTTGAAGCATGATACCAATCTGGCTTCTTCCTCTCTCGTGTAGATCTATGAGGTTTAGGAGAGGTATCTTTGTCTTCATAATCACTGGGTTCATATGTCTCATCATTCACATCTAGAAATGTGTCATCCGAGCTTTCTGTGTTTTCTTAACTTGTATTTAATTCTGAAGTTTCTGGGTCACATTTTACTGTCTTAACTTCTTCTTCCCCCACTGAATCAACTCTGATCTTGAACTTCTAAGAGACATTCAGATTTTGATTTCTACTCAGTTATAATCACATCTCTACTGGTCAACAGTTTTCTTTTCTGGATTATACAGTCTATATCCCTTTATGTTTTCTGGATATCCAATGAAAATACATTTTACTGACTTCTTATCCCATTTCTTACGTTTTTCTTTAGCTATATGGACCATTGCAGTGCTACCGAAGATTCTGATATGACTAATATCTAGTTTACAGCCATTCCATATCTCATATGGTTTCTTATTTCCCAATGCTGCAGCCACGCTTCTATTCTGCAGATATACCACTGTGTTAGTGGCCTCACCCCAGAACGCTTGGCCTAGATTTGCATAAAAAAGTAGGCATCTTGCCTTTTCAACGATTGTACGATTGTATCGCTCACACAATCCATTCTGTTGTGGTTTACACGGATTGTCTTTTGATGAATCACACCAGCACTTCTTAAATAGTTATCAAATTCCTTATTCAGTATTCTAGCCCATTATCGCTTCTTAATACTTTGATTGTCTTCTTTGTTTGATTTTCCACTTGAGCTTTGAATTCCTTAAAGTATTTCAATGCCTCATTCTTGTGTTTCAGAAAATAAACAAAAACCATGCGGCTATGATCGTCAAAAAATAACAAGAAGTATCTCGAGCCCCCCAAGGACACATTTTCCATAGGTCCACAGATGTCAGTGTGCACTATATCTAGCAAGTCACTACTTCTCTGACTAGTATTCTTGAATGGTAGGCGACACTGCTTACCCTAACAACATGTAGTACATGAAGACTTGCTTATGTCCACTTTTTCATCAATGGACATACCCTGCACAGCATTCTTCATCTGAATCAAATAGTCTTTATTAATATGTCCTAATCTGCGATGTCACGTAACTCCAGACACGACTGATGCAGCTAAATGTACTTGGTTTGACAAGTTTACTTTGTACACTCCATTGACTAATAGTGCTGTAGCAACTAACTCATTCTTTTTGTTGTATATAGAACAACCGATGTCCGAAAACGATACTTTGTTTCCTTTTCTTATGAGTTCACTGACTGACAAAAAGTTCGTTGTCATTCTTGGAACACAAAACACGTCTTCTATCACGATGTCGTATTCTATATTTTTAGTCATAGTCGTTATCTGCACATCGCCAGAACATAAAACTGACAACTTTTCACTGTTTGCAATAACAATTTCCTTCTGCTGTTCATAAGATACATTCTTAACCCAACTTTAATTGGCTGTTAGGTGTACACTGGCTCCTGAATCATGTACCATTCATTTTTGTTGACATTTCCACTCATGAACACTGCGCTAAACGCAGTCTAATACTGCATTCGATTTTTATTTTTGTTTGATGAGTAATTTTCATCATTTGTACATTGATTTCTATAATGTCCTTGTTGTTTACAACGATAACATTTCACCATTTTGACGTTTGATTTTGAAGGATCGGTGCTACCAACATTGACATTATTTTTTGCCATAGACAGATTAGTATTTCCTTTTCCTTTGAACTTTGAACGAGTAGCGAATGCGCCACTAACTTCATCTTGTTCGGTCACTGACTCCATGTCCAACAATTTTGATTTGATGGAATCTGCCGTTATACTAATCCCTGAATGCTCGATGGCCATGATCATAGGGGAAAAACGATCTGGCAATCCCGCTAACAGCAACGAACCAGTCCACTGGTCATTTATTTCGAATCCCGTTCCACTTAATTTTTGCGCTGTATCAATAATTTGAGTCACATAAGACGTCATCGAGCTGCAACTTTCTAGGCGTATCGAAATTAAATTTCGCAGCAGACTTATTTTTCGCGAAAAACCGTTGTCATCGAATAATTGTTGCAGTTTTGTCCACAATTCCTTTGCAGTTGTTACACTTTTCACGTGTACATACAAAGACGGATCGATTGTCATAATTAATTACGCTCTGGTTTTTATATCATCTGCAGCTCCTATGGCCACCCCTGCTTGTGGCTTTACACAATGATTCATGCCTTCGAGGATTACGAAATTCTCTGCAGCGAAACACTATTCACTATAGTTTTCACGGCCCTTTAACTTGGGTACATTCACTAGATAGTTAGTAGACATTGTAACAATCCAATAACAACAAGTCCGCAAAAAACACAATCATCCTTCACAACACACGTTTCGTATATGTTTTAACACTCGTTTCAGTCCGAAATTCTTGCTAAAAACAACCTCTTCTCATTTTTTATATGCCCATAACCTATTAAATAAGACAACGTGTTCAGTTGCTAAACAAAGGAATAAATCTTTATTTTTCTTCAAAACATATAAGTACTCCTCAGATGGCCAGTAACATTGTAGATATTTTCAACAATATGAAATTATGGTATATAAAATTATGGCATATGAAATTATGGCAAACATTAGTAAACCGTCTTTGAACGAATCGCCTTATCCACTCGAGATAGTCTGAGGTGCGATGTTCAGTGACTGTGAAGATGCAGCGCGGTAGGTAGCTGGCTCTTGGTCAAGTTGTGCGCTTTATACTTTTTACAGTTCCCAAATATTTGCACGAACTAAAAATCTTGGAAAGTTAAAAACATAAATGAAAATAAATGTCTCAGTAATATTATTGAGTGCTCCAAACACGATATCCAATATTTAGGTTAGCATTGCGGTATTTGCGGTGGTGCGTACTTTTAATACTGTCGAGTGCTTTTAAGGAAAAGAAAGGTGCCTTTCCTAAGTTCTCAACTTTAAAAAAAAAACTTGAAACACTCGGATTTCGCATCATCCTTTACGATTCCAGAGAAACACATCAACGAGCTCGATTGAACCACAGACTACCGATATCACAAGCGGATTAATGGTTTAACTGGGTAATTGCATCTTAACTGAGTTCGGTTTAGGATATTATTCTGTATAAAACCCGAGTTATGAAAGTCAAGTGGTAGGTAAGTGAGTAAAGTTATGCATGGCTGGATGAGAATAAAGCACTCTATAGTATTGTGTCCACAGCACTGAACTGATCTACTTATTACGCTGCAGCGGGTGGATGTGAATTGCACTAACTTTATAGCACTGTTATGTTTGGCTACTGTCCGTGGCTAATTTGTTTTGGCAATCGCTCACATAATCTTTTGAATGAATATTGAATGCAGTATTTGCAAGTGTAAATGGAGCGGAGTTTGAATACCGTACTTTTTAATAATCCAGTTTCATAGATACTACTATCATGGCATTTTCAAGTTAATACAATAGTGACATCAAAACTTTCCATGGTTTTGATGACCTGTGTAATTTAGGAAGAAGCTATCATGTTCTATTATTAGTAAGCCTACTTACTATTTCATGCACCTACAGCACTTTGCTTACTAGCCTCCAATGATCGGATCGAGGACCGTAGGCCTGAAGATACATACCTGAAACAAACCAACACCAATATTAATTATATTTGCATGAAATAAATTATAACTACCCATTAATATTTGCGGTGGGTGGTTAAATCTAAACAGATTTAATTAGATAACAAGACACTTTACTAATTTGAATCTTAGGTCAAATTAGTGGGTGTAGGTACGCCGAGTAAATTGTAAGTAACAAGACACCTACTAATCTGACTTAAGATTAAAATTAGTAAAGTGTCTTGTTACTTACAATTTATGATTCAAAGTATTGATTCAACAATGGTCTGTGGGTACCGGAGTCGCGTACTCGGCGAGTGGCCAGCGCGAGGGCGCTCGTCAGCTACTGGAACAATGGCCTATAGGCCCATGCCTAATTGACAACCTTCCCTACTACTATAACTTTATGTAAAGCGTTGCCTTCATCTGTCTCGTTATTTTTGATAGCATCTCGTCTTTGTCTCATTACGGCTCAAAGTGACAACAAATTAGCATTTTAGAAAAAAAAATGTTTTCGCATCGTAATAATTTAACAATTAATGTCATCATCTTCATTTATTTTCTTGTTTACTAAGGTGACAGTCAGCAATTTTTTTCTTCGCTATTCTATTCGTTTACCTGGCCAAAAATGAAAGCTGCATCGATCAACTCTGACGTACATACATACATTAATGAGACGTGTATTTGAAGTCCTCTGGTTCAGTAATCCCACGCCCACAGCACACAAAGCACAGTAGGCACACCACACAACAAACATACAGTTGAACACATTTAAGTTCACATTCAGTATGACGTGCAACCAAATTGTAGCAGTACTACACAATGAGTTGAGACATGATTATTTATTTACTTAGTTTTTTTTTTTTTTTTTTTATGAAGAGACGTGCAAGATGCGCAAGAGAAACACACTTATGACTCCTTAAGAGGTTGTTGGTGTTTTACCAATAACCCTGTATATTGCAATGGGTGAATGATTGTTTGATAATTTAAATTCGAATTAATAATATACTGAGGAACAGCGTGAGTTATAATCATTTTGGTTACAAGCAAGAGCGGAAAACCGTCATAATAGGTCTTTACCTATGAAATTGCCGTTTTGTATGAAAAAATTTAAATGAATTTTTTATTTGTATTAATCGAAGGAATCACCCATGCAATCAATGCATCTTTGCCATCGCAGTGGCAGTTTATTGATGCCCTTCTTAAAGAAATCAGCTGGACGGGAGGCAACAAATTCTTCAAAGGCATTTTGTACTGCCTCTCGGGTATTGCATTTTTTTCCCGCCAAGAAGTTATCCAAATTCTGGAAAAAGTAGTAGTCTGTAGGCGCAAGGTCTGGTGAGTAGGGCGGATGACGGAGAGCTTCCAACCCCAGTTCTTGCAACTTGGAGACCGTCTGCTGTGCAGTATGAGGTCGCGCGTTGTCGTGCAGGAGCAGCGGAGACGAGCGATTGACCAATGCTGGTTGGAGATGCGCCAGCTTCTCCATCATTGTGTTCAGTTCTTCACAGTACACATCTGCAGTAATGCTCACCCCGTTTGGTAAGAAGCTGTGATGATGATCACTTTTCTAGGGGTAAGTTTCCGTTTAGGGCATTGTTTAGGTGCTGAACCAGGATCCAACCAACTTGCTGAGCGCTTGCGGTTATCAAACAGAATCCATTTTTCATCGCAGGTAACAATGCGGTTCAAAATTCCTTCATTTGTGTGTCTGTTGAGCAGTGCAAGGCACGTCTCGACGCGTACTTCGCGCTGGCGATCATTGAGTTCGTGGGGCACCCATTTGTCAAGCTTTTTTACCTTGCCAATTTGACGCAAATGGACCAATATTGTTTTGACGCTAACGTCGAAAGCTGCTGCTAATTCAGCCGTAGATTGTGTATCATCAGCTTCCACAATCGCCTTTAATTCGTCATTGTCGACCAAAGTCTTCGGACGACCGCGAGGTTCATTTTTCAGGTCGAAATTTCCAGAACGGAAGCGAGCAAACCAATAACAGGTGGTGCGTTGGTTTGTAGTGTTAGCTCCGTAAACGTCGTTGATGTTGCGTGCCGCTTGTGCCGCGTTGCTGCCACGACGGTACTCATATTCCATAATTACTCGAATTTTTTACGTATCCATGATGACGAAAAAGATTGAAATGCGATGAAAATGTAACACTAATCAATAAAGAAATGACTACTTTTGGAAAAAAAATCCATGTTTTTAAAATAAAATTAATTTGAAATTAGAATTCTTAGCCAAACAAAAATTATTTTGATTTGAAATGGCCAGTACTGCAGAACGGCAATTTCATAGGTAAAGACCTAATATTATAAGTCTCACGTAACATCATCAGTTGTAAGTAACATCATCAGTTGTAAGACGACTATTTCTTATAGACAGATTTATAGTACCTAGTGATCATCTTACTAGGAACGCATTAAAGATTTCTTTAAAGAAAAAAAACGGAATAGCTACCTATATGATTATTTGTTACATGCCACAAGTACACTCAATAAAAAAAAAACAAAGAAATTACTTAAGCTACCTAAAAGTCGAATGGTTGCTAGCGTTCACCAGGACATCTGTCCAACATCTAACTTCTATTTACACATTTTCAAATGACCGTGGATAGTTTCAGAACGAGGCCTCTGTGCCTGCCCGTATAGCTTGACCCTGCAGATTGCCTTTTACCAGCGAATTGTGTCGCCGTCGCGCAGTCAGGCAGCACGGCGCGCCGCGGTGCCTGGCGCTGGATTAGCCGGTTAATCCTCGGCGTTTATCTGCCACTAACGTAATTGTGCTCACTAAATACGTGTGCATACGGCTTATTACGACTTGCGAAGGTTTAGGTTTAGGTCTAGTCGAAGAACTATTTACAAGCACACTCTTATTTTCTAGTCATTTGAAAGCCATTCGTAATAAGAACCTTCCTTTCAAATAACTGACTGCCGATTACTGCAACCTACAATCAATGCCAAAGTAATAAAATTGGAAAAGGTAAGAATAGTTTTCCAATCAATAGATCTGGATGCACTACAGGTAGTTGATTCGCTACCTGCCTCATTTATCTCGAGACAGTGTCGTATCAATATACTTCCCAGAACCTTTATCTGCTCTAGCAGTTTCCTTCACTCTCTGTGTATGATGGAGGCATACCTGCACATGTAATTACTAACCGCCACGGTTCGCAGTCGTCGCTGCACGTGCAAGTTTCTCGCTAACAAACAATACACAATGGTTAGTTCCTGCACAATGCGAGGAGTGTGCGGTCGGTCAATGCGCGTATTAGCCGGGTAATCCCGTCTTACTGTGACACCGCGTGACATCAGGGCCGTCATTGTGGCGCTAACAAAACATTAATAATACCTGTGTAGGTGCTGGAGAACAAGAGCTCATCTTAAGGCTGAACTCACACGTACCTTACCGGATAGCATGAAACGTTTTGAGACCCTAGATCACAAGGAAGTTAGTAGAATTAATTTCGCCTTCGTTAATTGACAACCACCAGAACCCTTGTTAAGAAATGTGATTATTGTCTTTAACACAAATCTTGAACCTCGAAACATGATTTTGTATCTTATGCTGAGGCAGAAGAAAAAACGACTGACAGTATACAACCCAGTATGATTGCTTCAATTACTAGAGATGAGCAACACACAACACAGCAACACGTACACTAATCGAACAATTAACACTTTCGTTGTTCTTTCGTTGTTGTAAATGTTCGAGTGTGAACAATCTGTGTGTCCTCTAAACACAAGTATCCATCGCATGTTCATTCCACGCAATTGCTCCGTGTGCAGACAAGGCTTTATGCCTTTGCCGTCAAGCAGTACAATGTGCAACGAAGGTTCGTGCGGTAAGCCACCGGCGGCATTAACAGCGAGGCGGTAATCCGCGCCGTCACAACACTAGCGTGACGTCCTCTGTCGTTATACACTGATTAAACACTACGGGACTTTGATACTACAGAAGCAATCACCGTGCACTGTTGCACGTTGATTGCGTTGTGAGATATTGTTGGGCTGTGTAAGGTGTTGTTTCAGGTAAAGTTTCCATAGAATTATAAACTCTGTGGAATGTTAACTCTCATCAATATTAAACGCCAAAGCATAATATACCGTGAACATGTGAGCACGCGAACCTTCAGCAGGAGTAGCATGAGCACCGTTTTGTCGACGGAAGAGTAGACAAAAATGACGTTTCCTGTAGACAGTACGACGGCACAAAAGTAGAATGAGTCAACTGCACTTTTTACGAAATTCACTCTTTTACATACGACTCAGAATTTTTTGTTTTGTCATAAGATTTTTTTCTGTTTGATTCTCAATTTTTACTGATTTTAAATCACGTCAAATACAAAAAATATTCTCAAAGTGTCGAAGTACCGTATTTTGGATCAAACAATTTTACAGTACCGAATATTGGCCTTAACTATTTCCTTGGTACTTATATTAACTAAATTATGTAAAATAGGAGAAGATAGCTTTGTTCTTCTATTAATTGACAGATTGTTGAAAAAATGACAGATTGTAGAAGGATTTCTACGGTGTGATGTCAATAATGAAGAAACGAAATGTCACTTTGTATAGAAAAAGCTATGTCCATTCTTCGTAGAGATAGAAAGCGTCATGCTACGCGTGCAGAACACTTTCAGTTATCGAACGTACAACAACACGTGGAGTCTGGAGGATTTATTTATAAACTGTAGGTCCAGTGAACCTCGCAGTTTACTAAACAGTGCGGTCGAGCCTGACACAATAGCGGTCCCACCGTAATAATACGAGTGACACCGATGGCTTACGCCTTTATCAGGACCGCACAAAGGCATCGCCGAAATCTTAGCGATGGTAGACGCGGAAACTATGGACTTGGAGAATGTGGGAGAAAACAGCGACGTTAAACAACAAACTACGAGGGAATACGGTAAAACAAACAAATCAATAACTACTTTAAAGACGCAAAAGATATATATATATATATATTTAACTACATTGTTAAGAATTCGAAGAATACTTCTTTCAGTTGGCCAACAGAACTAGCAAAATGATCTCACAAACGTCGTTCGTCCTTAGAGACGCATGTCGAGCGAAAAGAAGACACTTCCATTAAGGAATCAAATCGTTTACACGCACGAATTTGACTATGAATATTTTCGAGAAGCTCCGTGTTTATAAGTCAATGTTATTCATGTTGGAACGTCCACTTCATTCAAGCTCATGTGACTCATGGTTTTTAAACACGCCGTACCTGTTTCACTTTTCCTATTACAATTTCCCCTTTAGTCACTTAGTTGCTGAAAATATTACCCGTAACTTGACGTTATTCGACTAGTCATTGTATTCGACCATGACCAGTTTCGCAAACTTATATTGTTGTAGCATAATGTTTTGAACACTTGGGAAGTTCGCAGTATCAGTAGCTTAGTTATATCCTTACAATAAAGGAGCAGCGGGTCGGATTACCCTGACTTAGACCCCGAGTGGCCCGCAATGTTTAGTTACACCCCTCTTCCCCGCCACCATCTTCGTCTTCACCTCCTAGTACACCCTCGCTCCGCAAATTGTCTACGTCTTGAGCCCGTAATTGAATTTATAATGGGTTAGTTTAAGGTATTTAGTGTTTTGCACGGGAGATATACGGGAGTCTGTGCGGAATATATATACGACTCGCTGTTGAACTGACGACGTCAGGCAAGCGGGCGGGGACCGCATGCAGTATACAGAAGCAGATGGAATAAATAAAAGACGGCTTATACCTAACAGAGGGTAGATAATAATATGGAATTTTAATGGTAATGTTAAACTGACTTAATTTATGAAACAAGATGAGCGCGGAAGCTTAAAAATACACCCATGATATAGAGAACACTCGTGTAGGCGTCTTAAATTTAAAGATTTGTCCCTTCCAGCACCTATAATATTCAAAATAATAACATTAAAATGCATACTGATCTATTATTATAAGTGAATATTTAGAGAAATAACTTTACCGCAGATTAACGAAAGTATCGTTTGAATGCGGCCAGTGCCCAGGTCCGCTAGCTGGACCTTTGTTTGTGAAGATACTGAGCTCAGCTAAATAAACTCTCCGTAATGAAGTTTTGTTAATTAGTTTTCTTTGGTGAGTGGAAGACCGTACAAAGCATTCCGCTTCTTGGAGGATTTACTAAATAACAAACAAGTGATGTTTCCGAGAGTTGCAGATGTTGTGCCGGACTTGATTTCCTGTTTATTGAGACTTATGTTTTATAATAAGACTTTGCAAACTTTTTAAACGTTGTTTTGCTCTCTCCATAAAGTTATCATTTTATTTTAACTTGTCAATGTTTTGCTGATACAAAAGATAAGAAATGTTTTGTCGCTTTATTTGATTTTGTCTTTGTTTCAGCAAATTCTCTTCTTCACCTTTATACCATCTTCTGCAATGCATACAACGTACCTCATCCGCACGCATGACTTGAATTTTACTTTCTTCCTACCTCCTTCCTTTTTACCTCCGAACATAACATGAAACTGCAAGATAATAGAACTGCGTTTCAACATAAGATGTTCGCAGTAACTCCGCCATAATTCCATAACAGCATTAGCGCGCAATATGCTAAGATATTCATCACGGCAGCGCGCGGCCGCCATGCGCCGCCAGTCCTACGAGCTAATTGCGTTACTAAACAAGGCGAGCTACCCATTAGCTTTATTACTGATCATCTAGTTTCTATATTCATTTTAAAGTTGCAGCCATTGTGACCATTGTTGTTTATGTGGAAGCGGGAAGTGGGTTAGTGGTCAGTTTCCTTTATTTAATTATTTACTTACATATAAATTATATTTTTAAATATTAAAATATAAAATGGTCAGGTATTTATTAATATTTGAATTAACAAGTAACAGTGGACACAATATGTTAGTTACAATATTTCTTATCAACTATGTTAGTAAACTTAACCATCACTGCCTCATAGATAAGACAATCCCTGCTACGAGCTCAACACCGATGTGGAAAGCTTGCAGCAGCGATTCACACACAAACAGATTTCGTGAAATCCCTGGTTTTCTAATTCCCGTGCGACATAACCATATCAGTCATGTATAAATCAGTCAGGTACTAGTTACTTTTAATTATGAGTAAGTACTTTTTTAAGGACACCTTGTAAATCTCAAGACTTTCTCCAATATTATTACTGCAGTCACAAATAATTATTTTGCTCCTCTTCTTCTTTCATGTAGTAGAATGCAGACAATTCCATAATATCCCGAGCCGTGTCAACGAGTCAGTAGTCAGTACGCCGGCGATCACGACACGACACCCCGTGACTAACATTGTTACGGGGACGTGACGGACCCACGGTGATGTCGTCTGGCGGGCGAAAAGTATCATGTGTGTTGATAATATTATAATGCAATCTTTAATTAAAGGTTAGAGTGGGCCTACAACGTATAATAAATAAACCGAACAAATCTATCGACACTATTCATGTATCCTCTCGCACTTCATAATTAAATTATCTGAAGAGCATCTCGGTACGAACGACTAGAGAGCGATCAGAAACGTCGTCTGTTTCTAAAGAGAACACTCAACCGCTCAACACGAAACTTTCGCATTAACCGACTTGGATCAGACTTCCTCAACGAAGTAATATTTCATGTTTCCCAAATTATATTTGTGAGATGCAAATCAGAGCATCATAAAGTCGAGTAAAATGAAGTGGTATTAAGAACAAAATGGCTAAGAAGTTTCTAAGTCAGTCCTTGTATTCCCTGAAGACGTGTTGCTCAGCCTGGCGCTTTAGTAAACTGAATAATTTATCGGACTTAACAAGGATTAATATGTCCTGGGAGCGTTAAAATATGATCCCGGGGGCGCCGGCGAGGGTTGAGCGGCAGCCTTCTGATCAAAGTGCTCGGGTATGACGTATACTGCGATTTGTTTCAACGATACGACGTGTCGGAGTTCATTAAAGACTTCAGAGGATCCGCTGAAGGGTTGTGCTTAAGGAATGACGTCGATGTACTGTTTTGACTGCGAATTACTGATGTATTGTCCATGTAGGTACCTACTGTTTTAACAAATTAAATCGGAACGTTTAATTTAATCAAACGTAAGCTTGAATGTAATGCTATCTTCCCCCTCCGTGGCGGCTCATAGGGATTATAATAATTATTCCGAGGGATCAGACAGCTGCACTTAAAGCATGATATCATGCCCAGACCTGGTTTCTAAACCTGCTTCTGAAACCAGCTGAGTTTAAGAGAGTGCTTAGTATAGTTTCAACATCATATAACAGATGAAGTGATTCGGCGCGAGGTAAAATAATGAAAGGTTCTCCGGTAGGACCAAGCCATAGTAGACAGATAAGTTAAAACCGAACCTCGAGAGAAATAAAAATGTGTCGGAAGCTTATTTCTATACTTTCTTATTTTAAATAACTAAAGGAGATTGGGCGTTTCTGCCCTGGAGCCCAATAGCGTTAAGATGTATACCAATGGAAAGATCTCATCAAGAAGAATATTTCTTATTCTGAAGACTTCTCTTGATCGTTAGTACGAAAGGAGCTACAGAGCTTTAAATGTGAGTGATTAAATATTATTGGATTTCTGGTATTTCGTCAATTAAATAACTTTTAATGATTCTGTGCCCTGCAAACATCATCTTTGAAGCCTATAAGCCAATGTTTTTAAGAGTCGGTCGACCGGACAGATCATTAAGCCTGACGCGTACCCCAATAGAGTTGAGCTATATGCCAATGAGAAGATCTCTTCAAGGCTAATATTTTGTGATAGCACGCTTCTCTCGATTGTTATTACGAAAGGAGCTACAGAGATCCAAATGTGAGTAATTAAGCATTAGTGAAATTCAGGTATTTAGACAATGAAATAACTTTTATTAACTTCGAGCCTTGCAAACCGGATCTTGCAAACCTATAAACTGACATTTGTAAACGTTGGCCTCCTAGATGCCGTTTTGGGAACAATGTTTTGAAGAGTCGATCGGCCGTACAGATCGTTAAGCCTTCGTTGAGCCTGCCGCATCCACCAATAGACTTCAGATAATGCCAGTGGAAAAAGCTCTTTTAAAGGCAATATTTCGTGATATGACGTTTCTCTCGATTGTTAGTACGAATGGAGCTACAGAGCTCTAATTGTGAGTAATTAAGCATTATTGAAATTCATCACCTATTTAGGTCATTAACTCTGAACTGACTAATAATAGGCAAAAGTCGTGTTTGTAGAAAAGGTTATGTCTAAAAAGCTCTTTTCAGTGGTATATATCTTATGGCTATTGGACGTCAAGAATTCCTTAACTTCGGTGCGCAATTTATTACCTATTTAGATCATTAACTCCGAACTGACTAACAGTTGGCAACAGTTATGTTAGAAGCAAGACTTCTCTTCGAATAGCTCTTTCAATTGGTGTATATCTTATGACTATTGGGTTAAAAAAAATCCTTTACTTCGGTGTCCCAGTAGTCGATTGGGTCTTTGGACGTGTAACAGGACGGTCGTGCCGGGACCACTCTCTGTTTTTGTGGTAATATTTGGCATGTGGCAAGCACGCCTCGCTTGCCGGCGAAACCGAACTCTGCAAAATCGGTTTTTTATAGGGTGGTGTGTGTTGTGTAATGTGTAGTTTCATGGTTTTTGTTTTTAATGATAGTTAGTTATTAAAGTGATGTTGGTGTTTTGTTCTGATGGTGGTGGTGGTCG
The DNA here is from genome assembly GCA_948473465.1 of Lithophane ornitopus. Classification (NCBI taxonomy): domain Eukaryota; kingdom Metazoa; phylum Arthropoda; class Insecta; order Lepidoptera; family Noctuidae; genus Lithophane; species Lithophane ornitopus. The sequence continues at coordinate 327,042 of OX419623.1, forward strand.
CCAAGTGCTCGTGCAGGCTAATCTGGTGAGATCTTTCCATATTACAGCGACTTTTCCTCCTCTCTGTAAGATACACGCCATAATTCCGTCATTTTTAGTCACTACAGGTTTAATTGGCTAAATAATTTACCCAATTTTAAGACATAATGCGTGGGTGATAGTGTTCCAAAATCGTTATTGAGTTCAAGTGACCTTTTTTTTGTGAGTGGTGAGTGATGCTCTTACTGTCCCGGGCACGCATACCTAACGGCTTTGGAAGCAAAATTTCGCGCAGCTCCCTCGCCAGATGTGGGCGCTCGCGCCGACCCTTAGGCCGCATAGCAATTGGTATTTTAACTTTTAAGATACTCACTATATTATAGAACGTCACAACGGGGCAACTCAACAAATCTGCTGACAGTGAAAGTGTAAACTGTGGATTTTGTAAAATACGACATACCTACATTGATTTTTATTCACTCAAACTACTGGCTGCAGGTTGATTGGTAGGTGAAATCCCTGAAAAGGGCTTATACCTACTCGAGGTAATCTAAAACCAATATGACGGGTGGTTATCAAGTTTTTACGCAAAGTTTACTCAACCCTGGGCGCTATTTTCATTTAAAAGAAAGGGGTCGCAACAAAAATCTGATGCTGCAATGTTATTGGTTGATGAGTTTGAGTTACATAGTGGCCGAACGCTGCAGGCGGGAATAGTCCTTGTGGTATTAGGATGCGCGCCCGCCATAGTACTATCGCGGAAAGCCATAAAAGGCGCTTGGCCGCTATAGAACCCGGGCGGTAACAGAGGTGGTCATTTTGTGCGCGGGATTTTGTTTTGAAAGTGGTTGAAAAAAATAAGAATTCGGGCGACGTGGGTCGGGATTTTTGGCGGGTCTTATTAATTACTTATGCCGAAGGGGCTTCCAACTCAGAATTATATTATTTGCAATCGCATCAACCTGAGGTGAGCAGCGGCGAGCTACAGGTTGAACTTGTAGATACCGCGACGGAGCTGGACATAAACAACGAGGATCCGGCCGATCGCGACCCGAACACTGCCGCTGAAAACGCATCAGAACTAAAAAGAACAGAATCGAGAAAGCAGTTTAACCCCGCCAAAAGGTTCACAGGAGAAGCTGAACTGAAGCATCCTGACATAGAGAATCATCATTAGAGACTTGATTAACCACGATAGGAAGAAACCAAGACAAATGCAAATGCATGAAATGTTAGACGTAGCCGCAACCTAACGCATCAAGAACCGCAGGATGTGCTAACTCGCACATGTTCACAGACGCGGCAAACCACACCTATTGTATGCAGCAATACAGTACAAGGCCAAATCCAAGAAAGTAGGTCGACCGATTTACACATGGAACGACAACCTAAAACAGGACACGGCGCGCTTCGACAAGGAAATCGACTTCTGGATGGACGCGGCTGAAGACCGAAACAAGATCAAAAACGCAGCCAGCGAAATATACAAGAAACCTGAAACGGACAGCAGCGAGTCCTCGGACGAAGACACAGAAAACAGCAAATTGTAGCATAGCACAGCAAGGAGATAGAAAAGAGCCGAGAACGCAGCATATCTCAGCCAGTGGATTCAACGGTGAAGATCGAACGGAGCCAACTGGCGGCGACGTCGTAAAAAGATGCCCATCCTTATATAAATATTACCCGTCTCTCCACTAGTCCATTGCTTACTCAAGGATGCATATCCGGTAGGCTCGCAATCCCTCCTTATCCCGAAGGGCACGGTCTTCCCTACCATTACCCGCGCCCCCCGGTCTACTCTTTGATATGCAATGGCCTCTGTAGCCCCATGAACCATGAGGCTCCAGGGGCTAGTGCAAATCCTGGGGTTCATTCGATTTATCGAGTCTGGTTAAGCCACGCTGGGGTCGGTGCATTTCATTCATTCATTCACAACTTCGGTGTCCCAGTAGTCACATTTATTTAGGTCATTAACTCTAAACTGACTGACAATTAGCAAAAAGTCGTGTTAGTAGCAAAGGTTTTCCATCGAAAGCTCTTTTCATCGGTATATATCTTATGGCTATTGGGCCAAGAACATTCCTTAACTTCGCAACCGAAGTAGTCACATATTTAGGTCATTAACTCCGAACTGTTTACAAATTGGCAACAGTCATGTTAATAAAAGTTCTCCTCAAAAAGCTCTTTCTATTGGTGTATATCTTATGACTATTGGGTTAAGAAAATTCCTTAACTTCGGTGTCCCAGTAGTCACATTTATTTAGATCATTAATTCCAAACTGACTGACAATTAGCAAAAGTCGTGTTAGTAGCAAAGGTTCTCCATGGAAAGCTCTTTCCATTGATCTTATGGCTATTGGGCTAAGAAAATTCCTTAATTTCGGTACGGAAGTAGTCACCTATTTATGCCATTAACTCCGTACTGACTAACAATTGGCAATAGTCATATTAGTAACAAAAGTTCCCCTCAAAAAGCTAAAGCCATTGATGTATATCTTATGGCTATTGGGCCAAGAAAATTCCTTAACTTCGATGCCCGAGTATTCACACACATTTAGGTCATTTACTCCGAACTGGGTAAAAGTCGTGTTATTAGGAAAGGTTCCCCTTGAAAAGCTCTATTATCATCTTATTTTATTGGGCGATAGGGCAGAACCCCATAAGCAAGGGCCCATTCTTCTTTCCAAACCAAAATTCCCTGTGTTATGTGAAGCAGAAAAGAAGATTATAAAATTAAATCTTACGAAATTCGATCTCAGAATTTCTGTTCCATTTAAAATCTCTCAAGTTAAAATATCCAAGCGTTGCGCGTGTCAAGCGTTAATCTGTCAGTACGAGTCGGGACGGCTCGGTGCGACATGGTGCGACTCGGTGCGACTCAGAATGATCCGGAACCTATGGAAGGCTTCGACATCGCCTCGGAGTGACGTTATCAGCATCTAGGACTCAAACCTAGACCCCTGTGACGCATTTGCTCGGAAATGTAGCGGCAAAAATATACGTGATATCTCAGTTGGAATGTGTTGAAAACATTTATTTTGACGGTGTCTGAATGAGATGGGGTGAAAGGAGAACAGCTTTGTGACGAACGAGTGGTGGTGAGGTAAATGTAAGTACTGAGAGAGTGGCTGTGATAATATTTATGTCAAACAGGTTACGTTAACGGGTGACTTTATAATAATTTCCATTTCCTCGATAAAAAAATCAATCAATCTGCCTAGCCTTTTCCCAACAAGTTGGGGTCGGCTTCCATTCTAACCGGATGCAGCTGAATACCAGTATTTTACAAGGAGCGACTGCTTATCTGACCTCCACAACCTAGTAACTGGATAATACGATACCCCTTGACAAGACTGGTTGTCAGACTTTCAGGCTTCTGCCGACCCGTAAACACTGTCAAAGATCCAGGAATGACAGCCGGGACCAACGGCTTAACGTGCTTTCCGAGGTACGGAGGAGTCTCGGTATGTAAAGATGGTCACCCATCCACAGACTAACGGCAAGCGTAGCCTAACCTGATGGATCGACCCGTGCGGATGTTATTACTTAGCCTCGAGCTCTCTTCAATTTCCTCGATCAACAATTAAATTTTATAACATACCTACATTGCGATTTCCAAGTAATAATAAACGTACGTCTGCTGGATATATAGATACACCCCGAGATATCTAGCAGTTATTTATAGTATCTGATCGTTACGATCACCATCAAATACACTTTGTGTGATCTGCCAGGATTATAAAGCTGTCAAACTATATATACTGCTGTGCCTACTGTGTCGCAAGGTGAACCTTTGCTCCCTATTCCGTAACACATAAAGATCATAATCTGGAAGCAGTAGGGCGACTTATAAGGAATTATAAGTGCAGGTATCAGGTGTCGGCATTCCTGCCTGTATGTGCGTTTGTCGGGCGTCAGCTGGCGTCTGCGCCCACCTATTGTCCACTTGAGTGATGTTTGTCCATCAAACGCTCGGCTTCCAGGCTATAATATCTACACATGCAGGTATTTTTATTATCTGTTTATATTTGCATATCGTCTGATGAATATTTTTCTCCGTAGCACCAGGTGTGTAGAATATTTTCACGTATGTAGGTAACAAAAATTTCCAACGTAGCATTCCGCTGTTGTAATTCCAAAGTATTCTTCATTCATGCTACAATAATACCCGTAAATATTTAAACATGTTTTTATTAAACTAAACAAAGATTGGTAAGAAAGGAAGCATACTTACCTATCATTTTGTTAATGTTAATCTCTATTTATTTCAGCGCTTCAAGTGTCTGCGAACAAATTGAGTTATTCAAAACAATACGATCCATAAAGCGTAGTGGACACTTGCCAACAGCGGGCGACGGGCGAGAAGGCGCGCGGCGTGACTCGGTGTAGCGCGGCAACAAAATAGTCGCGGTGCGGCGCGGTAACGAGCGACGCAGATGTGTGGAGAGGCGCGATAAAATTTAACGACACGCGCGGACGACACGCAAACGCTGACGCCGCGAAAATACGAAAACCGCCTTACGTTACATCGAATTTTCACTGTCACATAAAACGGATTTTTGTGCAGTAAAATATCTGATTAGAGTCGCATTTTGAATAGCAAAATATTAAACTTTTCATGCCAATAGTGTCTGTTCCGGGACTAAGAATATCGGTATAAAAATATTTTATAACGCTGATGCTGGCCTATAAAATATTAGGCAATACTTATTTATACAAACATCATCACTATCAGATAACGCTAATACCACAGTGTTAGTACATTAGTTGTAACATACCTACCCACATTGTATCGCAGCAAGAAATGACGTGTTAACCTTTCACGATTTTCGTCGGAATATTTTATCTATTGCCATCTTCATTACTATACTAAATCTTTCAGTGCTATTAATAAAGTGAATTTATTACAAACACTAGTGTGAATGGAGTGGTGGACCGGTCGCACCGTTTGAACGAGGCTCCGAGGACAGTCTGCTTGACAATCAAGTGGCCGTAAAGATTTTAGGGCTAAGAATTCATACAAAGTTATTACTTCCAGTGTCATATTTTGAGAGAGACGTAACCTTTTGTGTACAGTTTAGCATATTGACAAGCGAGTAACGTTCTGGCCGCTAGCATGTTATCTTTTGTAGTGTTTCAACGAATTTGTTTAAGAATATCATAAGTGGTTTAACTGCATGTGTGCAAATGTCTTCGAACTGTTTGTTTAGGCCACTTATATAAGACTATTACAGCAGTGTTCAGAATAACTGGTAACAATACTTTATGGAACGACATTGGATAACAGTAGTTGTGAATCGGACGCTGATTCAGCTGTATCTCAGCTGAAGTGCTACTCTATTTGAGAGCTAGTGTAGTGCGACAGTGTACAGGGAGTTCAGCCGCCGAGCGCAGGTGTCAGTGCGAGGATGTGACGGCGTCTCGGGCCGCGCTTCGAGTGCAGCGCGTCCGACCGTGAAAGTGAAAGCTAAAAATATGTTTGTACGAGTTCGTAAAAATCTATTGTTATTTTTAGAGCTTAGAACAAAAGTGTTTTCTCTCAAATATCTAGCTTTACAAACAGCACGAGCGCTTCTTATTTAAACTAAGATTGTGTACCAAGCATTGTGTACAATTTCTTAAGCATTTCTTTTCACCAATATCGATCACGAATGAATGTCGTCGTAGTCAAGCATAAATTGATGTGCTCCACATTTCAATCAATGCGTCGTTTCGACTCCATTTGTGTTATAAATCGAGTTTATAAAGTTATATGAGAAATGGGGTCGGAAGGACACATTATTTTTATTTTCCTCACACGTTTGGGCTCCATCAATTTGCGGTAGGTGGCAGACGATTTCAATCAAATTGTAAATGTGTTCGTATATTGTATCATGACAGACATTTTTTTTTTGGCATGTCACAGTTTGTCTTCTTTCTTGAGGTTACCTTCATCACCATAAATCATAATGACCTTTACTTAGCGCATAAATAATATCTGTGGCAAGGCCTTGCAATCACTTGTCTTCTAGTTTATATAAATGTCCTTCCTTACATGATGGCAAACTTGTCGGATATAATACTATTCGCTGACGACACTTCTCTTATTTTTAAAATAGATAGAAAATAGATAGACTAAGTTCAGCTGCATATGCAGTAAGAAAAATAAGGCAGTTGACCGATATAGCCACAGCTAGGTTAGTATACTTTGCTTATTTCCACAGTATTATGTCTTATGGCGTTCTGCTGTGGGGATCGGCAGCTGACGTTCAATTTTCATTTTACAGAAGAGGGCAATCCGCGCGATCTATAAAATGAGTCCTCGCGAGTCCCTTAGAGACAAATTCAAAGAAATTGATATACTGACTCTGTCTTCTCTCTATATCTTTGAAAGTATTTTGTATGTTCGCAAAAACTTAGGACTTTTCAAAACAAGAAGCGATTTCCATAATATAAATACACGTAGTAGACACGAAATTGTCATACCCAAATTTAGATTAACTAAAACAAGCAAGTCATTTCTTATAAACAGTATCCGCTTTTATAACAAGTTGCCAAAGTCGGTTACAGAACTTAGCGATGGAAAATTTAAAACCCATATCAAACGTGTCCTTATCAAAAAAGCATATTATAAGATTAAAAACTACGTTGATGACAAGGAAGTTTGGCAATAATTCCTTCTGCACATGTGGCTTCCCTGGTACCTTATAAACAGCATAATTATGTAAGAGTCTATTAACTGCTCCCAAATTACCATGTTTATTCTCTTTACATTCATCCTTGACATAATCATTGTATTTGACATTATTCCTATTATTATAGATACCTCCAATTTAATTTCAACTCCTAGTGGCTTTTGTGGACATGATAATTATTCAATTTGTTACAGTTGTAATAGCAATCACGTCATTTGGCTGAAATAGGTTTATTTTTTTATTTTTATTGTTTGTCTTTTATATAGATTATTTTCTATTTTGTGAATGTGAGAACTTTGTAGGCTTATTGGACTGTAGATTTACTGAACATCTATTTTGTTAAGTACCTGGTACTTACTTGTTGAAAGGCCTACATTGTCCTCCCATGCCTACTAATACTGTAATTTGAAAATATTGTAAAAGCCAATTATTTTTAAAAGAGTAACCGTGGAGTTTCTTGCCGGCTCTTCTCCATAGGAAACGACCAATTGGAACCGTGCACCTAGCTTCTGACGTTTCATAAGTTCCCATGTAGGTTTATGTGAAATAAAATATTTTGATTTTGATTTTGATTTTGATTTTGATTTTGTCGAACAATTTCATCTAATTTTATTAATATTTTATTTTAATTTTACTTTATCTTATTTAATATTTTTGTAAATGTATATTTTATGCTTATTCTATTATGTATGAGTCTATATATTACTCGAATGAAATGACTTGAATATGAAACTACAAAAAAAACTCTATTTGTATCCGTCTCTGTTTGGTGCGGGAATGGTAGGCATCAACACGTTGGAACAGAGATGCATGTGTGCGCTTTTGATGCAATAAGTAGTAACTTATTGCTCAATAATAATACAATCATAAGATCGATGACGCGACTACCCTAGCTCGTTGTTCATTGTTTGCTCCGGAGTCCGGACCGGCTGCGGCGGTCGCGCGCCTGTGCTTCACGGTGCCTGTTTGCGGCTCCACCAGTGCGTACCCATATGGCTTGATAAGCTCCCACAACCCAGGCTATCAATCTGCTGAATGCTCCGATTGCTCAAGAGCCGGATGTTGGCATATTTATGTATAGCAGTAAGCAGTAAGTATTATGTTTGCATGAAGTTTTTAGCTACCTACCTAAATGTTTTTGTTGGCTTGCTGCGATTTGGTGTTTACTGTAAATCTTCAACATTTTGTATTACACACACATGTATATTATTGGGAAACGTGAGTAGGTTTGTTTGTAAAATTGTAGCGTTAACTCAAAACCAATGTAGCTTCGTGATCTTTAAATTAACCCAAAAAGCTACCGTTCATTCATTAAAATGTCAGACGAGACAGTCAACGTAAACCAAAAGAACGCATCAGTAACTGATGGGGGCTCTGAATGGTATAAGTTTCCGAAAATACACGCGATGCGACATGTCGTAAATTAGCGCGACAGATTGACGCGGCGCGACACCGCGACACCACCCGTCAAGCACTGACAAACTTTATTTTTGTCACTCGTGTGCCGCTGATTATTGCATTGTTTTGTACGAGACGAGGAAAGAATGTCGCTTGTGACCAGAATAACTGTTTACAGTTACCGAAAGATATGTATCTTTACTTTATCCTTAGCGATATATTTACGCAGTTATTAATTCACTATTTAATAACTGCGTAATATCTTTAAATTCAATTTCTTAGCTCAACTACTTCACACAGATGTTAAGATAACAAACTGGCTTATTTATCGCTTCCGCTGCAGCAACAAACACTAAGGTTCGTAAAAGCGTCGCTAACGAAGTTTGACAGTGAAACGCAACGTCGCCGTGTGTGGCGATAGGGTCGCCAGTGCACGAACATTGAGATTAAGTAAAGTTTTTCACACATTTTTTATGCATAACATTGGCACATTAGAATCCCCATCTGTCACGCTGAAGACGAGAATAGCTCCGAGTTACACAAACACGTGGGGTGCAAACAGGAATGCTTTTAAACGCCCCATTGAATGCGTTGACGTATGTAATTTCAGATTCTTTACAAAAAGTAAGTGCGACCGTCATCGACAACGCCTGTTTCGCCGTGTCACAGTTTTTGTTGAACTTAAAGAGCGTGTTTTCAAACACTTTCGGGGTGATTTCATCGCGAGCAATAACTTTTGATTTTCCCATGGACTTTCCATGGGAAGGTAATAATACCCTAAAAAGGGCATGGAATTTGAAGTAGATTTAATCAAAAACTACCAAGTGCTCTCTAAGTTGGAGCGATTTATATACAGTTAAAACTTTGCGCTGTGTATGGAGTGTAAGCGATCGGAGTTGTTCTGAATATAGCATTTTAATGAGGAGCTGGTCAATTTGGCTGACAATTCACTTTGAATAAGGAGCATTTAGTAAAGAGTCAACTGCCATTCAATTGTGCAGTAGCATCAAAGAGTGCCGTGCCACACCTCCTTCATAAAGCTAGGAGCTACAATAGCCACTTCCATACCGGTCGTCTTAACTTTTGATGTCAAGTGTCGTGGGCTCGCTACTACTTTGAACCCTCTATGACGTTTATTTGTTTGTCTTCCTTCGGATTTTGAGTTATTTTATAGCACCGCTTTTGTAAATGCAATTTTTTGAGCTTTCAAACTTTTAATTTCCTCATAATTTTACGGCTGATTTATAACGAGCACTGATGACCCAGTTAATGGTACATTAATAATATGTCTAATTTTAGAATCGACGTTTATGCTTAAGTAGTAATAAAACTTGATTTGTCGCGCTGCCGCTGACCACTATAAACACGTGGAAATATGAGCAACGTTTTTGAGACGAGATCAGTAATCAATGTGGGGCGATGTCCTGTAGCTCTGAGATTATTTAATTATTACGATCATTCCAGGAATTATTCACGTCACCTGAAATGTACTGGAAACCCCTTGTAAAGCTAGTATTAAAGGCGTACCCTCTTGATAAGTAAAATGAATTGTAGCAATCCATTACGAAATCAAGACAACGTGGACTGTAACTAAGGCAATAACTGATAAAGCATGATTAACTATGACAGAAACATTATCAGCAAATGCAAATATTTAGATAAGAGCGGAATAAGCAATATTCAGCCGGAGAGAGCAGTTCTAAGTTTGTGAGCCAATTCAACAGTTAATAAAGTAATAATAAGTGATTTCCATTTAGATGACTCGACAAAACACTTCACTTCACTTATACGCTGAGAGAAACCTCATTGAGTACTAATAAAGATGTAAATTCACCTTCATTAGATATGAACCCTGAACAGGTAAATATACTTTTGTATTTGCAAAGGTGTAGCAGGGTAGTTTGTGTTGCTGAAAATTTAACTGGTGTGGAATATTTGCGTGTATTTTTAACCGAGTTCCAAAAAGAGGAGGTTATATGTTCGACTTAATATGGCGAAAGGAAAAAAGAAAAATCTAAACCAAAGACACCGACTTCCGAAATTAATAGTTATTTATGCAACTGTTATATAATAAGGGGTATTAAAACACGAACGCCTCGTGTGATAATAGTATCACATGAGTGTTTTTTATTATTAACAGTTGCATAAAAGACTTTATTTACACCCATGATATGAATCCTCTATAAAAGGTTCTTTGCAATACTAATATCGAACAAAAATGGAGGGATACGACGCACGTGAATTCGAATTTTTCAAATTCGAGTAATAGATGCTTTTTTGTTTTAAATTACGGTGCCTTGTTAGTGAAACGCGCCTGCATGACAAAGTTATTTTTCAACACACTTGCTCGTAAAGTGGCTCTTATTGAACCGATTTTAGGTTCATAATGCAGTGTATTATGGAAGCGTGCTTTTTTATATTTACTTTATACTACCGCACTAGTGCGGTAATGTGCGCCACAGATTAATATTTACTAGTTGGAGTAATGACATGGCAGTATGGAATTCGTAAGTACTATCTTGGCAGCATGGAATTTGTATTCAATAGAAATTGTTTTTGGTGAAGCTTTTCACCAAAGACAAGCGATCAAAAGCAAGTTTTTATTTATTGATGTTACCTAATTAATTTAATTTAGTTTTAATTTTGGTCATCCAAGATTTTAAAGGTTAAAAAAAGTTTTTATTCAACAAAAAACTTTTATTTCAATTCGAACCCTTAAAATGATAAAGTAGCCATCTGGTAATAATTTTTTTGAAAGCTCTTTGCAATAAATATCGTTTTACTCAATTTGCCTCACTAAACGTAAGTTTTTGTTAAAAAAAAATCAAACAACATTTTTTTTTTATCTAGTACTTTACGTAGAAATATAAGAATTGAAGATAAATCTATCAACATGTTTTTGGTACAAAATTATCTTTTTTTTTAAATTTGACAAAACCCGGTACTATAAGAAATTGCACGAAACGTTATAAAAGTAGCTAGCTATTCTATCTGTCAATGTCAATTCTGTGTCCGTTACCGTTCCGTTATTTAGGCAAGACTCCTAGATGGCGTTGTAAAACTCCAGTCTCTAGCAATTAGGGAGTCGCTGATGCTGCCATCTGTTAAAAAAATGGAGGAAGAAATATAGCCAGCTCAAAAGCCAGGTTGTGTCATTTCATTGTATGGGAAAATTTCATCAAATTATATATTGTTCACTACCTTAAGTCCATATGCGTATTATGTATTATTAACATATTTTTTTTATATAGGCTTTTCAGCGGTATTACCAGTGCCTTTCTTTACACCCGCGTGCGCAACGCTAGCGGAAAAAACAAAACAGGCCGCCATTTTCCATAAATATTTGTTAACTTTTTTGTTGTGTGGTTAATTAAAATCATTTTTAAAAATGTCGATTTTACGTAGGGACGAAGTGTAAATAATAATAAATAGATTTGACTCCGTCATGGTACGTTTAGTTATAGTACCAAACATTTTTTTTTTTCTTATTCAAATCTTTTTTTTTTGTATAGGCTGTCTACCGGTTTTGCCACTGCCTTTATTTACACGTATAGAAAAACAAAACCAGTACGCCATTTTCCATAAATATTTATTATCGTTTTCGTTGTGTGGTTAAATAATATCAAAAATATAAAATTTTAAGTATTGTCACCAACCGACATAGAAGTTTTTAAAAGAAACTCCGTTTAGTCGGTACCTGGCAACAAAGGTCAGTTAAACTTTATAAATCTATCATCTATAAAGTTACATTATTGTAGCATAAGTTCGTACAACAAGTCTATTTTTTCCTCGCAAGTGTGTTGAAAAACTTCGTATGAAACGCGTGTGCATTGGTTATTACACTCTCGGCTACCTTATCGAATAATACCGCCTCGACTGTAATATCCGATAGAGCACACTCGAATCACAATGTACTATTTCACTTTGTAGTGTTTTTTTTAGCTTATTCCCAGAAGCTCCAAATAATTTTAGGCCTGGCGGCGGCGGCTCCAAATTAAAAAAAGCAATATAATAATAATTAATAAAATCTTTCCTATGAGCTCCAAAAATTTTAAAGTACAGATTGCAAAAACAATTATATATCACTACATATCATAAAACAAAGTCCTCCGTCGCGTCTGTCTGTTTGTCTGTCTATTAACTCAAAAACTCCTGCACCGATTTTCATGCTGTTTTCACCAATGGATAGAGTGGTTCTCGAGGAATGTTTTAGTATAATTAAAATTTTAGTAAAATTTGTCAAGCGGGCGAAGCCGCGGGCATCAGCTAGTTTACAATAAAATAATTTAATGATTCAACAAACAAATACTTTTTTGTACTTTTGTGATATGGGAATCTGTTGATTTTTTATATTAAATGGAGCTTTTAAACTTTAAAATTTTAATATGACATAGGGTTAATTTGTGAAATCAGAAACCGTGATTTTTAATTGTATTTCGTTTTTATTTTAATTTAAATTAAGGTCTTATTATTGTGTGATTTAAAGTCAATTTTTCATGACAGAAAATGCATTGTGAGATTATTTTCTTCAATCCTAATTCTAACTAATATTATACATGCGAAAGTGAGTTTGTTTGTTTGTTTGTTACGCTTTCACGCTTAAACGGCTGAACGGATTTGGATGACATTTGGCACATGGGTAGACCATGACCTGGAATAGGATATAGGATACTTTTAACCCCGATTTTCCCACGGGATCGAGATTTACCGCGGGTGAAACCGCGGGGCTCAGCTAGTTTTACATTAAATATAAGTGCATACTTAGCTGTACATTATGATTGATTTATGGCTGCCTATTAGTGAAACTATTTAGCACGAAATTATAACATTAATGTTAGCAATTTGTGTTTTGTTTGACCTTACTTAACTCCATTTGAAATAAGATTAGACATTAAAACAAACCCTTGTACAGTCCGTTCAACCGATTATGACTTCTATACCGTAGGCATAAGGATATCATTAAAAGCAAAAAAAGTTACACAATACCAACTATCTACTGCGGCTGCCATTTGTCATGCCACCAACGCATTAGAATTCAAAATCGGTTGAACGGAATATAAAAAAGCCTTATCTGTACGTCTAATCTTATTTCAAATGGGGTATAGTATTTTATTATTTAACTAATAAAATTATGGAGCTCTTGGGAATCAATGTATGGAGAGTTTTTTTTTGGAAAACAATAGATTTGGAGCTCCTGGGAATATGCCTTTTTTCGTTGCCCTTGCAAAAACGTTGCAAAAACAATAACGTTTTTGCAACGTGATAAGTTCCCAGTAAGTTCATTTAACTATTGAATAAAACATAATATAGGATTTGTATTTATAAATTATTCATTTCATTCAGATTGGTGACCGTAACGTGAATGTGATGTTATAAGCAATTAAGCAGATATGAGGTTTGTTTCACAGGGAACTTGAAAACGAATATTTACTTACTACAAACATAATAAAATTATAGTAGGATTGGTTATTTGCCTAGATCAATCGCAGTCGCATCACACGTCGACTAATAAAACGCATGCTAAAGTGTTGTGTGTGGATGACATTGCGGTGATTCCCGTTTACGATCCGTTCGTTTTACTGGAGGCTGCGTCCTCCGGTTTACAACGCGTGCCACTATTCAGTACCGTGGGACTAGTTAGTGACGATAATATGCGAACACGAGGCGAGTTTGTTGCGAGTGTTTGTACGGCTGAAAGGTAAATTGTCTAGTTTAATATATTTTGAATTAAACAGTAAGAAACAGTTCCTTGCAAGTAATAATCATGTTATGAACGTATTTCACCATTCAGCGAAGATCACGTTAGAAGGTACTATGCACTTCTTTATTTGAAGCCTAATTTCGTAAGAGAAAACCTACTTACATAATAATTATGATTTTTCATATTTGGTTCGGAATTAAATACAGGCATTTCCTATCACTACTACATCTGATCGAGGTAGGTTTAGTTTTTTTCTATTAGCAGTCTTAATTATTAAAGCCCCAGCAGAAGCAACGGTCTGCTCGAGTATTTACAACAGGTGAACTCACAGTATCAAGCTGTTTACCAGCGATTTATTGCGATCCTTAAACTCTATCTTATCGACTGTGTAAGTTAGTGTTGCGTGCGGCTTTGAGGTGCCCGACAGACCGACACTCGGTTACTTCTGTGCATAGTAGGTAAGTCAAAGAGAGAAATAGTACCATTATCAGAATAAATTCTCAAAAATAAAAGAGCACAGTTGATGGGAGTTGATTTCGTTTAGAACGATACCAGTAACATGACATTAGACTCCACTTTTGGACACAGATGGGCGATACAGGGTGATTCTAAAGAATTTCATAAGCCCCTTTCCTTTGTTCAGTGATACCACAAGAAAACACAAAACTACAGTACTGCTGGCCACTGTGTTCACAAAAGGCAGTACTTAAATTTAGCTCATAAAGTCATTCACAGCAGAACGATAGAACAGTTAAACCCGCTACACGAAACAAACCGAAGTAACACAAGTAACGCAGCAGTTAGATAGAACAATAACAGAACAGTTATTAGGGCTAACATGCGCTATTTTAAGATTCTTGTGCAGGCACGGAGCCAGACGCAGACTGAATTACAGGTTAGACGCTAACTCGCTGAAGCGGTGTTAAATTACAGGCTAGCCCGAGTGCCGAGCGCCTATTGACAACGATTTTCACCTGAAAGAGTGTGGAAGTGTCAATGACACAGACGTGTGGGGGCTAGCTATTGAATGGAGCTAGGTTCAAAAATGTTTCCTAAAATATAGGTAGATACCTACGCAAGTACTGTGTATAAGCCAATACATTTATATAAACTATTTGAGTGAAAAAGTTCAATATTTATAAAAAAGGGATGTAAAAAATATATTAAAATAATTTACCAGAGCTAATAAGACAAGGCAAAACTAATTTCAAACCGTGGACAATGAAAACACTACATCAACCTTTACAAGCCAGGTTTATAAATTTCAATTCTACATTTACAAGAAACAATAAACAAGGCTCAGCGAGCACTCGAGAGTCGAGACGAGCACAGATTCGTAACACAAGTTCTCAACGAAACTGACGGAGCTGTTGAAAAATTCATTAGCTTGAGGTATCAACCTCGTAAAATTACATCGTTCGTTCCCTCTACGCCGCACTTAAAAACACCAGCTTTTTTAACGCGTCAGTGTTGAATCATTCATGTGAATAATAGGTACATTGGCGTTAAGTCCTTCAAGCTGAGAGAAAAATAAAATTATGTCCCAGTCTACCAGTTGCAGTTGTCAAGTTTTGCACATTGTTAAGTAGTCACTGATCTATTTACACCTAATGTAGAGAGCGAGTCGCGGTCCAACCAGTACATTATCAATTTGACATGGATCTATATATGTCGCAGGGATATGAGGAAAACAGGGAATTGATCAAATCTCTAAGCAATTTGATCAAATCACGGAGGATGTTAAAATAATAACACGTTTTTATCATTTCCCTAAGCAAATCTGGTGATTTGACAAATCCCAATAAAGAAATCTAGTGATTTGAACAAATCTCAAAATTGGTTCAGTGAAAAGATAATAAAACATGTCCAGTTCTTGTTTACGTCGCGCTCGCGCTTGCTTGTCAGTTACCGCGCCCCCTGCTCCACCCCGCACTCACCCGCGGCCGCCCGCACGTGGTCTTAGTTGGTTCTAAACACTATGGGAGACGGACGCACGCACTTTTGAGTATAATTTTACGAAAATTATAGACAATGGCTTTGAATACGGAACAAAATCAGCCTCGTACTGAGTTTGTGTGTGAGGAACAGTTTAATGAAGCTATTACGACGATTGTAGAGGGGCGGCATGATAAGGAAAAACCGTTATGGACTCAAGAGAGGGTAGAAGAAGCGATTACAGCGATTGAACAATTTAAATCAGCTCCAGTACTGAATCTTAAGAGAACAAACAAGCAATATTATTACGGTAACAAATATGATGTAATGGAGGTTGGTACAACCAAGTTTTTGATATTAAAAAGAAAGTTTGCTTCTGACTCAGTGGTTAAGATAGTGACTCCAAATGAATTTTATGCCATACTTTGTGAAACCCATCAAGCGACGGGCCACGGTGGCAGAGATAAAATGCTGTACTATTTGAAATCCAGATATTTAATTCCCACTTCTGTTGTATTAGAATTTTTGAAACTCTGTACGGTATGTCAATCTAAAAAGAAATTCCCAAGAAAAGGTATTGTTGTTTGCCCGATTGTGTCTAATGATTTTAACCATCGCGGCCAGGTTGATTTGATTGACCTACAGTCAACCCCCGACAGGAATTATAAATGGCTATTACATTATCAAGATCACGCAACAAAATTCAGTTTTTTGCGACCATTGATTTCAAAAAGAGCAGCTGAAGTAGCAATGGAACTTTTAAAAAAAATCCTGGAAGTCGGTTGTCCCCATATACTACAAAGTGACAATGGCCGTGAGTTTACTGCTGCAATCATTCAAGAATTAACTGCCATGTGGCCAACATGCAAAATTATTAATGGTAGGCCTAGACATCCAGCGAGTCAAGGGTCAGTTGAGCGTGCAAACCAAGATGTCGAAGCGATGTTACGGGCTTGGTTAATTGACAATGACAGTAAAAATTGGGCAATCGGCTGTTATTTTGTTCAATTTCAAAAGAATTCCTCCTTTCATCGTACCATTAAGCGTTCACCTTACAAGGCGTTATTTGGAACAGAACCAAAAACAGGACTCCGATCTACTCATATTTCAACAGAATTACTTGACAAGTTAGTTACTGAAGAGGATCTGGATCAGCTTTTTAAACAGCAAAACGTATTAGCTACTGAATCAATTGATAACAACGCCACAACTTCTGAGGAACAACTAACTATTGCATCAAATGAAGATAACACTTCGACTTCACCTATTTTAACACATGAATTATTAGCTGAACCACCTGTTGTATCAGAAAGTGAATCGGTTGTGAGAGTACAGGAAATGATTTGTATTGTTTGTGGACAAGAATCTACAGGAGCTCATTCATATGACATTTGCGGAAATTCCGTGCATGCAATATGTGGCATTACGACAAGCGAAGAAGGATATGGGTCGGGAGTCTTATGCTTATTATGCCAAAAAGAAGAGAAAATTAAAAAGCAAAGGAAAGATGCTTCACAAAATTTAAAAAGATCTGCTGATAAAATGAAAGAAACTTGTTCGAAAAAATTCAAGGATGTATTAGTTGGTTCCACCGTTTTGGTTGATGTACCAAAAGTAGACAGAGGTCCACTAGATGCAAATAGTATTTACAGGGATTGTATTAGATACGAAAAACAATTTATTTCAAATCTGTACTTCAGTTGGTATCATAAGAGATTGGCTTCCAAGAAACGCTCTTCAATTATCTACAGTTACATTAACCGATTCGGTTCCATCCACAACGCTGAGTTTGCGTGAAATTGCAGGAAAATTATCTTTATTTGGAGGACAAGGATTCAAGCAGTGTTCTTGTCAAGAGTCCAAAGTACGATGCAAAACGAACAAATGTGCCTGTAAGAAAAATAATGTTCTGTGTAATTCACGTTGCCACAAATCTGCTACGTGTTTTAATAAGTGAATATTACAAATAGGCATATCATACGTTACGTTTTTCTATATTTTAATACATTTTTGTTTCTCTTTTTCAAATAATTATGTTCTAGTTGTGATTTTTGAGATCTATATTAAATTTTGTGTGCGAAGCCGGGGTGGGTTGCTAGTACAAAATAAACCTTTAAATTACCACAGAAAAGTTATTTTTGTCATTTCACTGAACCAATTTGAGATTTGTTCAAATCACTAGATTTCTTTATTGGGATTTGTCAAATCACCAGATTTGCTAAGGGAAATGATAAAAACGTGTTATTATTTTAACATCCTCAGTGATTTGATCTAATCGCTTAGAGATTTGATCAATTCCCTGTTTTCCTCATATCCCTGCGACATATAGATTAAACTTTCTCCACGCTTAATAGAAAACGCATCAAGAATTGCGCCATCCGGGACTCATGGTCCGGGGGAAACGTTTACGAAACATGACAATTTTATTGTGATGAAAGTTGACGAGTCGATTTGATAGTTGTATGGAAATATTGAAGGCAAAATCAACGCGAATCACATGAGGAGCGATGGGGTGCGGGGCGCGAGGCACAGAGGGTCTAACGGTACGTGTCCCAAAGGACTAACTTACCTACCCTCCGAGCTCGTGACCAACATTTCTGTGTATTTTTGACTCCGATCGCGTACAATCGAAGGAAAAGTTACAGCTGTCTATAATACACAGATGCGGAACTCTTTTGATATTCAAATGGGCATCACGATGCAAGATGCACAATTTGATTAGATGGAAGAGATTAGATGTTTTTTTAGATGGAGGATAGCCTCGATGATAATGAAATTTAAAGCTCAAACACATATTAGAAGGTTCGCAGCTTATTGCTATGCGTCAACAGTTTAAAAACAGCCATTTTCTTGAGCCCCTCTGTTCGTAGATTGCGCTCGGCTAACGTCAGTTCAGTGTGTTATAAAAACTCTTTGTTTCAGTGCGAGCGGCGAGGGCTCCTATTGTAGCCGTTGCCGCCAATATCGTCGATACCGTCTGGACTCCCAAATCGTTTTCCGATAGTATTTTATACGTAATGGACAATAACACATGCTCGAGGGCCTATTGTAACTCGCGAGTTTATATGGATGACCCGTTTATATTAGAAAACTTCCTCCTTGCTCCCTGAATTTATAATAAGGATTTTTAGGGTTCCGTAGTCAACAAGGAACCCTTTTAGTTTCGCCATGTCCGTCTGTCTGTGTATCCGCGCCTTAGCTCAGAGACTCTCAGTGCTAGAAAGCTGTAATTTGGTACGGGTATACATATAAATTACGCCGACAAAGTGGTAAAATAAAATTGTAAAAAATGTTTTTTTTTAGGGTAGGTACCTCCCCTACACGTAAATTGGGGATGTTTTTTTTTTCTCATCAATCTCATGTTGTGAGGTATCGTTGGAAAGATCGTGTTAAAATAATGAGAGTTTGTCGGAACCATTTTTGGATTCAGGCATCCGTTTGCGAAATATTAAGCTTTAAAGTGCTATTTTTTTGTTAGAGTCAAAGATCCCCCCCCCCCCCTGCCAGCTAAATGGTTAGTTATAGATATGTGAAAAATTCACGGCAGTAGTAATAACGAAATTAAAAGGAAAACTATCACAGCTCAGTAGGCTCCACAAGTTACCGAGTAATAATCGGCCAACTTAGCAGTTGCAAAAACATTTTTTCAACATGAAACATGAGAACATGTTTCAGAACATGTTTTTCAACTACAATGTTAAGTTTGTTGGATAGATTCATCCCAACTACGGAACCCTTCAGTTTGCGTGGTGCGACATGCACTTGGCCGGTTTTCTGTTTCTGTCAAACGTCGACCCGAAACATTGGGCGGCAGTAAATTGTTGTTTTATTTTAAACGATACGCGGTTAAAGGATTTGCCGGATCCAAATAACGGAGATAGGGTTGCGGATTATATTGTTACCGATTGTAAAGGGTAGTGGACTTCGGTTGCGGTAATTTGCGATTTCCTCTACGGACAGATTGAGCGTATTCCTGATAACCTTGTCGGTTAAACTGAAATTGGGGTGTACCTTTAGATAATAAAGGGACAATATTTATTACTTAGAAGTCATTCAGTACTTTCACTTTACAAATTAAATACGTAGATGGCATTACACGAACCGCCGATCAATCAACGTTTGAGTTTTGGAAATACGTGAAATCGTTCTGTCAAAGTTTCCCCTAAGGGCAAGGGCGTATAGCATACATTCGAACATATTATAATATTATGATTATAACTCCTGAACGGCTATTATTTGCCGGGCCTTAACCGTGGCCCTATAAATAGTGTACACGGCGCCACACACTCGCTGCAACAGACTGACAGACAGTAATTTCCCAACATTCAGACGTCATATAACATTCATAATGGCCTCCGGAAGGATTTTAAAATGTACGACAAGGAAATGCACCGCCCCAGTCGAGTTTACGATTAGTTCTGACATTGTGATCACGTTATGGAAACCATAATTCAAAACGTTTCTAAAGTGGTCAGATATTAATAGAGCGAGCTTGTTCGTCCTTTGATGTTTGTGGTGTTTTAGTTGAAATATTGTGTCTCAAAATGAGAGCTTAAGAAAATAAAGGAAAAGCCGTTTTGGACACTCAGATGCCTTTCAGCAGGTATCGTACAGCACTAGCAGGCTATCAACTTTCAGCAGGTATCGTACAGCACTAGCAGGCTATCAACTTTCAGCAGGTATCGTACAGCACTAGCAGGCTATCAACTTTTATACCGACATCTCTGTAAGCACTACACCGTTATATTATGGAAGCAATTTACTTGACATTCTGGCTACACCGCAAGACCAAAACAAACTTCGGAAGTTATAGATCCTAAGCAATATTTAGGAGTGAATCAAAAATAGTTGTATTGGCACGCAACCACCGCGTACCGGAGTGCAGTTGTGACGTTAACTGCATTAGAGAATTGATAGCGGTGAAGGGTTATGGCGGTTTTATTGTCTGTAGAGCGGAGCCAGGGCGGTGCCTTGTTCAGTTGTTCCGCGCTTTCAATGTTCCGTTCGATGTGCTGGTTGTTCTAGAAATGGTTTATGTCTACGTTCACTTATCTTTATAGATTTTGTTACAAAAATACTGCTTTAAATAAAGTTTTATAGAAAATTCCAGTTCTGGTAATAAAACAAAGTATTATGTTTGAGACATTTCACCCGACTATAAGCTCCGACAATATCCCGGGGTTCGACATCACTACCCAAGTACCAAAATGTTGTTACCCAAGAATACCCAATCACTGTACGATTGACGTTTATTGTCGCTCACCATAAACATTTGTAGTTTTATGTGGCACTTTATTTATTACTGTGACTACCGCTATTTCCACGCACCGAGTCCACGCGTGTTCAACTGGTGTCAATTAGCCACCATGATTAATTAAATTTAGCGGGCAATGAAAATCGTTGCTTTTAATTGGAAGTACCATTCGTCATACTCCCAATCCTGTGCGGCAATCGAGCTTTTTTTTTCAAGTATTCTTTAGGAACCTATTTTATGTAATAGTGAGTCATTACCGCGTTAATATGGATTGTTCACTGAAGTCCTGAGATTGTCGGGGCTCCCACGCAAATACCGTCCTAATGGATCCTTTAACGACATGCCATTTGAGAATAAAGCAGTGCTAATTAGAGAACCCCTGACATAAAGTGATGGTCCTATGTGGTGGGGCGCAAGGAGCCGATCGATTGCTGAGGGGTCGCGCTTCGGACGCGATTTCCGCCCCACACACAAACATTACAATGTCCCTATTACTTAAGCTGAGAACTTGCGACATAAAACCCAATATCATTAACAGAGATTAGATTTTCTAGGATGACAATTGTGTTACGAATAATAACATGTGGGGTCACGGGTAGTTAAATGACCCACAAAAAATATTTTTATGTGAGGATAGTACTGGATAACCTCCTGTTTGCTTGACCTTTAAAATAATTGAACGTACTCACCTAAAGCTTAACTTAAAAAGAGTTTAGCTTTAGTAGAGTGCAATATTTTAGTCTAGTGCAAGTGTTGTGTTCAAAACAATGCTTTTGTAAATAACTTCTTTGCGCTTTTTTAAAGTCCAGTGATATCTTTAAGAAAGGAGTCGCCTAGCGGACGACCATTTGCGGCTACGAAAATCCGCCATGAATTATACGGAAACAGAATTTGAACCACCACGTCGACATGTAATGAACATTATTTTAGAGCTGTTAAATTGGATTTGTAAGACGGATAGTTTTAATAGTAGCCAAGTAAACAGTGTGTGTATCTTTTTCTTTGTTATTTGACTCCTATTCAGTTGTTGGTAGGCAAGCAGGGTCTCCCTTCAATTTTGTCCTTGCGCCATCATCATTACTGACCGTGCCCCAAGTTTGTAAGGGTAGCCTTCAATTTTTTCCCTATGTGACAGAAATGCAATGTTTTATTTGATTTTATTTAATAACTTTTTTCCATTTGGGCACATAACTTTAGTTTTACTACGAATAGAAAATAATTTATATATGTAGTTTTTAAAATTCAATTTTATTTGACTTACTACGAGGCGGGCGCCGGGCGGCGCGGTGCCACAGTCATCGAAGTTTTTTTTTATATAATACACTATCTTTTGCTCGCGACTAGGTCCGCGTGTTTGTTCTTCCACCTACACACCACGTCACGTTGCGTCGCCTGCCCTTCTTTTGGCTCAGAGTTCTTTCTGACTTTTTTCCATTTTGTTCGGGTCGTAGCGTGATGTTAAATAGTCTTCCTCAAGAATTGGGCTATCAAATTAAAAAAACGACTGGTAGTTCTAGAGATCAGAGCGTTCATATAATAAAAAAGTTTTCTGCTTTATTATTTGTACATATAATTTTTGTTGAAGTGACAAAACAGACTTCTGCTCGTGAATATTACCATCGTAAAGGGTTGCAATATCGTCGTAGAGTAAATTCGGTTACTTAACACCACTTTGGTTGCGTGGCAATAACAATAGAAGCGGGGAGCCCTAGGCTTATTAACTTCCCGGCTGCTCCGTTATGGACCTCCGGAGACCGACTCTTTGCGAGGGCCGAGGATTTACTCTGACCTTTATAATCGTTCGATACTTGACTCAGCGATCATAACTAAACGACACTACGAGGTAATTTAATTTGGATGCTTGCCAATGTTTTTTTTTTCATGGTAAAGTTATTCATAATTTTATTTCAATAAACAATTTTTCTTTTCTTTCATAGATTTATTTTCTTTCAAAAATGTTTTTTTGGGATACACATTTTCTAAGTTTCTCAAAAATTATAGGTACAAATACAGTTTTTGCAGTTTATATTAAAATAAAATGTTAATTAAATCTCGATACTCAAATCCTCACATAGTTATAAATTAAATCCAGCGTGAAATATCCCTCGAAGTCAAGAAGTTAACAAACCAATAAGACATAAACAGTGATGAGGGTATAAAGGACCAAATACTCAAGTAATACATTCAGCTGTGGTCCAATCATGCGCCACGACAGTTAACACCTCCATAACTGGAATAACTCGGGCAGTTATAAACGTATTTCATGCTGCACTCACACTGGCCACAGTCCCACCACAGACTACGACCACAGAGTGACCGCAACGCTGTGGTTGCTCTGAGGGACGAGTAATTGATGGATAATTTCGTTTGCTTGATAACCGCAATTTTCGAATTGGATGTGAAATAAGAAAGAAAATAATGCTTTAATTAAACTCTTTAAAGACAGTAAAACCTTTACAAAGGCAAAAAATATATAACTGCAGTTTTCATTCACGAAGTGGAAGAGAATAGCGGCAGAAAGTCACAGCAGAAGTAGCCGACGAAACAAAACTGAAGTTTAATAACTTTAGGTTTAAGTTTATACATAACTAACTAGATTCACAAGACGAGCACGATATGAACGCTGTGAAACAACAGGCCAACACTCTGACCACAAAACTTTTTAATTGTGGCCCGTGTGAGTTGGCCACATCTTGGAGCCAAGCTTTGTCCAAACTTTACGATGGCGGGCATAAAGCCGTAATAAAGTATCTCATCAACACTAACTCGCTGCACTCGAATAAAAGTTTATAACCAGTAAAAATATATGAAATTGTCGCAAACTCGACGAGAGCTGCAGCGTAGAAAGTTTGAAATGAAACATGCTCCGAGAATCTGTGCACTTTACTTACCTACTCATCAGTAGTACATGGGAATGGAATGCTTGATAATGGAATCAAAGAGTTCCCATATGTAGGTAATTTAAACAGTCGCTGAAAATATTATTAAATCACTTGAATAAATGTATGACACTGCTTAAAAAACTCTACATCAGATTAATTCGAAAACTACTTCCCGGTAGAGTGGTAGTGCAAAATCACAATACTAAAAAACCCACCCAAAAATTGAACTGCACTTTTCTGTAACCAAACATCTTATCCCATTGGCAATTTTCTTTAAAAGAGATCAAAAGATTCAGAAGAATATCCAATGATCCATTATTGTCAACAACGATTTACTTAATGAAAATTGTGCGCGGCAGTGCAACTTTAATAAAGTTTGTACAGCAGAGAATATACATAAAAACCGGCAAGTGCGTGTCGGACCATGCACAATGAAGGGTTCCGTAGTTGGGCTGAATTTATCATGTTTTTAAAATAAGATAAGATAAGATAAGTCTTTATTTGCATTAAACACGGTATTAAGTCATTAAGTTGTTACAGTCTGGTTTTGATATGATGTCCACATGTTTAGCTATACAGAATATTGTATCAATTGCATGCAAAATAATTTTTATTTCAGAGTCAGTAGTTTCGGAGATAATGGTAAATTTTCATCTATTTTCTTAAATATTTTTAAGAGTATTAATAGTAAAATTATAAAAAAAATGTATTTGAGATTCTCGCAACAAGCCCTTTCATTTGATATCATAGGTCACACGATACAAATTTGCAAAACTATTTTTTTAAATTTTATTTTGGGCCCCACAAAAGTGATGGTGATGTTTAAAAGTGATGGTGATGATATTTAAAATTCATTATTTTATATTCTTTACACATCCATCTTTGGGTCACAGAAATACATTTATTATGTACCAAATTTCAACTTAATCGGTTCATTGGATTCGGAGCAAATTGTTTATGACAGACGGACAGACAGACAGACACTGAGACACACGACTGATCCTATATGGGTTCTGTTTTTTCTTTTTGAGGTACGGAACCTTAAAAAGTGTAAAAAGAGCCGTTTATAGACGAAGTTCGCTCCGTGGGGACAGAGTAACGAGAAGTGAGCACAAAAGAGATAAGACGACAGTTTACAATACACGAGATACCAGCTATATAAGTATATAGGTACTTGTCAAACAAGAATAAAAGTATTGACGTAAAACATTCAAGCAAGAACATCAAAATGTCGGCACAAAATATGACAGGAAATCTCCTTTTTTTTAAATCATTTTCACCTTTGAAAATTCAATACTATAATCCCGGCAAACAATTTATGCGCTTTAAGTAATCCGAGCTGCCGCTTTTTAATATATTTTAATGCTATTTCTCTTCGGTGGTTTGTCATGGGATTAAAAGGTAATTCGATCCGCATCCTGTCATTTGTCCGAGTATTTACAGTGGCGTGGCGGGTGCGTCCACAAACACACAAATATTGATTCGTGGCACCCGCCATTCAACCGTTATGCTGACAATGGTCGTGGGGACAATGCACACTCGCGCACACCACCAAGGCATTCCGATGGAAAGCCCGCGTCAGCTCAAATGTTTAGTTTGGGACCAGTTTCATTTGCTGAGAAAACATAAAAGTACCCGATTCTGATTCTGAGCTGTACACGGTAGGTATCACAGCGTACTATAATTTTTTAACCAAATATTTATAATAAAACACTCACGCTGCAATATTGGTATAAACTCTCAAGATTTCAAATAATCTCGCGGAGTATTAGAAGCAAGTTAAGTAAGGTGTTGATTGCGATTAAAGACTTAAGACGAAACTTTGCTTGCAACTTACTGACGTATCTCGAATAGTGAACTAAGTTTGTTCAGTACTTCAGGAACAATTACTGCGGGAATTTCTATAGAACATTAGTGAGGAAGTATATGGTAATGTAACGTAAGAGAACGTATGGTTATTTGTTTGCGTGTTGCGAGGGATATTAACTGATCGCGTGTTCACACCTCTTTACCTAACTCTACTGTAATTGAATTAGTTTTTAGGGTTCCGTACCTCAAAAGGAAAAAAACTAAACCCTTATAGGATCTCGTGTGTCTGTCTGTCTGTCCGTCCACCACAGCCAATTTGCCCCAAATCCAATGGACCGATTAAGTTGAAATTTGGTAGACATAATTATGTATTTCTGTGACCCAAAGGCGAACGTGTACCGAAAATAAATGAATTATGATTACGGGGCCAATTAGAAAATTAATCAAATAAGTTTTGCAAACTGCACCGTGTGACATATCAAATGAAAGGATTTGTTGCGAGAATCTCAAATATTTTTTTAAAATAATTTAAAAATATAATTATGTATACTTTTAAATATATTTAAGAAAATTGATGAAAATTGACCATTTCTCCGAAACTACATGCCCCATTATAACCGAAATTACTGAGCCTAAAATTTAAAAAAAAATGCTGAAAATAGTTAAGTAGGTACTTATAGATTACAGGAAAACCTATAAGGAATCTATGGTCTTAAAAAACATAGTAAATTCATCTCAATTACGGAACCCTAAATTGTGCGTGGTCCGACACGCACTTGACCGGTTTTTTTTTCTAAATTACGGCCAAAGGCAGTATTGCTAAACTCTGCAGTGTTTGGCGTTCGTGTACTTCTCGAGAAAAGCTCGACTCTGGAATATTGCGGTGATACCTCCGTGACATAAAACTAGTTGACAGGTTATAGAGCCGCAGAATAAAACTGCAGTATAAAGTGACAAAATAAATTCCGTCCTGAGTCTCAAGACGGAAGCGAGTATTGATTACGTCATTTCCCCACGCCCGCCGTATTGCGTTGCTACAATTTCCTCAAAAACCCGGTGAACAAGTATTATGTACACAACATTTTCTTTACAAAAACATTGTTTCCGCGCTCCCCTGAAACAGGGTGGTAACTGCTAACTTATTCATGGTACAGAGAATCATCGATGCGTACAAACTGTTTCATACTATCCGATTCTCACTACATTCATTCATGTTATCCCACGCGATTGTAAACCTTTTACTTACGAAATAAGAACCACAAATGCACCAATGCTCCGTTGAATACATTTGCAAGACTACATGAGGAAAAGTCTCCACCTGCGCCGCGTATATCAATATAAAATATACGTAGATTTAAAAAAAAGGACTTAGGTAAACGTGATGCGAGAAATAATCAGCACCCGAAAGATAAATATTTTGTAGTTCCGTACCCTTGTGAGACAGATCGTATAGATGTGTGAAGGTACTACACGTGTTGGAAACTTTTTCCTACAAGTTCTTTTCACACCTGAAACTGTTGTATTTTCCCGCGGTTGAGTTTCTTATAAAATAGAGAGAAGCAACATTTTCTTTGGTACTAGATACAATACGTAAATTGAACGAGATATTCTTAACAAAGAAGCTATTGTGCAGCTAAAACTTTAATATGAGCAACATTTTTAGGGAATCATCTCATAAGCCGGGAACGACCCCCATTCCTGCGGAGCCCTCGGTAACGACGTCGAAATGAAGGTTTTTATACCGCTTATGACATATAGAATATATTGCACGTATAATATGCACGCGGGCACATACACACTCGGCTTAAAACACCTATAAAGGGTCTACGTGACGCCAGAGAGCGTGTAATATGAGACGTAAGTACATAAGATAGAACACATATAGCATTTATAAGACTCTTAGCTTTACCGATGGGAAGCGACGTTACGACGTGCCTTTTAAATATGAATTGTTCTTTGCATCATCTGAGTAAAAGACACTATACTAGTCTAATGAAATTATACGAAGAAACTCACATAATCGACAACTACGCCTTTATCTTACCCTTCAGCGATGTATGCGTAAAGGGTATTGATATAGAATTATCAGTCTTCGTTTTCTTTATCATATCATTGGCAGGATCTGTGAATGGAAGAAAAACATGGGGAGTGCGGCGTGTGCCAGCTGCAGCATTCCCACGCAAGGAGGAGCGGTTAATTTATGACAAGTGCGGAATACACAGGCTTGCATTATGGAATATGTGCTGATGCAACGTGTGGTAAGCGATGAGGTAAAATTATTGGAGGCTTTATAGACCGTAGTTTATAAAACAGATTTTTGGCTTTCCAAAAAAATCCTAGATGATTTCTTTTCAAAAATAATTTTCTTTACAACTTTAACTTCCATTCATCGTCAATCACTTATATACAGTTCATTCTCCATTGGATTTGCCCTAGTCCAGAAACATTGAACATAATGGCAAATAAGCTTTTGGACAAAAGTGACATCTTTATTATCTCTATCTTTTCTTTATGTATTTATTAGGATTATCTTTTAATATGACATAAGAACATTGCAGTGTACTTTATTGTCTTCGTAGACAAAATAATTTGAAACTGTTGAATTACTCCGTAGCGTCCCATTTCAGTAGATAACTGAAACTTATGCCGCAAGTTAACCAGCATCTGATAAGTTATTCATTAAAGTATTTTCTTTATAGCTCGCAAGACGCTACAGCGTTGTTTATATACTTTAATTCGGCAGTGGATGCAAGCCGAGTATTTTATCGCCATCTTATGACTAGTCCGAGCAATGAAGTTTACTCATTAGGTTGTGACTGTGAACCAAAAACCGAGAGAGCTTTTATTAACACGTTTATTTTGAAACTTCGCGTTAATAATGGTAGTAAGCAGAAGATTACTTTTTAATTAGATGTATTACTTTAGATACTTTTAATGTAGTTCTTTTTCATTATTGTCACACGCGTTTTGTTAAACTAATGTTAGGGAACTACTTATGAAACTTTTGACAGTAAAGTATTTTTTGAAAACCTGATATACGTAGGTATAAAACTACATAATTTTCATAAGTACGCTTGTCACCGCTGTTAGTTTCAAAATCCGAGAGATATAAGCCACAAAAATATTCCTACAGTTCCTATTGCTCCTAGTCCAAAATGGAGACGACCACTGCAACAATAACAATTGTGTAATAGCCTCATATCACTCCATGTTTCCTACACGGCTATGTAATTAAACAAAGCTGTAACAATAGTCGACGGGTCTAAGTGCAACTCCTACGCAGGGCGTCCGTCATACGCTTGCGTGGGCCAAGGAGGCCACACAATGGTCTCCAACAAAAGACCCATTCCTTGCATAACATGAAACGATAGGACCAGATTAATCGCCACTACATTATCGATAAGCTTTAGCAGTACAGTGCGTTACATAGCCATGTTCGAAGAAGAACGCCTGTGAACATAAATAGCTCATGACTAGACTAAGATGTTGGATCAGAATACTAGCCAACGCATGTAGCTGAAGTTGATGTAATAATTATCATTAGAATTAAATACTTATATGATAGATTTACAAGGCTACGAAAACCTAAAACTAACTTGATGAAGTTGAAAAACTAATAAGAAAAATCTACGGTGATTTATCTGAAGTAACAAAGAGTGAACATTCTGCACTGACCTTCGTTGTGGCTGAACTGAAGCGAACTCTTAGAACACAATTAACCTCACCAGCTCTCGCCTTTTTTGGACAATCCGCTTGACTTTCTAGTGTTAGGGTTAACTGTTGTTCTCTATCTGGTGAAATTGTACCGCGTTTAGCTGCTAAAGATCTTAATGACGATCTATTAATTATATTGCTTGAGAAATAAACACTCGAGCGATAGAATAAAGTGGAATTATCAGTTAGTTTACTATTTCTTGTAACATTATGAGTTGAAATTCAAGTATAATTTTGGTTCATTTTAATATAGGAGGTAATTGAGATAAAGAGAACCCTATTCCCAGAACCTAATTTAAAAGAATATCACAAGCAATGTTGTTTCCGTTTACGTTGACTTGTTTCCCTAACAGCTTATTCTCGGGCCCTTATTTCTATGTAATGATAAATGTTTCACGAAGTTGTTTTAGCGACTCCCAAAGTAAATGTGATCTTTAATACGTTTGAAGTAGCTAATAACATGTACCCTCTCTTTGAATATCAACTTGTATGTATGAGAAACAACTTAACTCCCGTAACTCTTGAACACGCTAAGTATTATACAAACAGGATTCTATTTACTGTCCCTTTTAGACAAAACTTTTACAAAGTTGATCGTTTTATTTACAGAAATGTAGAGAAAAAACTCTAGTCGAATGTTTTAGAGAGCTCCACAAATAGCATTTGGTCGTACGCGTACTTGCTATGACAATTTTCCCTATAAAAGGATGTTGTATGTTCGGTCCACTTGAAGCTAAGTCCACAAAGCCGCAGTCATCCACCAGCGGATACGACAAGAGGATACTTTTGATGTTACTGTTGTTATACAACGTGACATTATTTTGTATTCCTTCCGCATTCCAAAACATATTTGTCTGACATATGTATTATGTCCGGATAGATATTATTATATTTCACAATTTTTGTTGTAGTTTTCCTTCCTGAGAACCTTTCTTAACTCTCTGATTAAATAGCTTTCAGCGTTCCTTGCAAATAAAATTTTAAAGTCGGCAATTACTATCTAAATATCGCATTGACTAACGAAATGGCCACTGCGGTCAACTTGCTGAGCATAAAACCACTTTAACGTGACGTGTTAAGTTTGGAATTGGAATATACAGAAGCATAGCATTTGCGGCCACCAACATTATAGTAGGAATAAAAGTTTTACAACAGGTTGCTGGCTTCATGTTGCTTTGTGCGGTTTAACTGCGACGAACAGAATGCGTAAAACCTAAAATTTATCAGCAGAGTGTTTCTACGACGCCGGAACAAAGATGAAAACGTTACTCAAGTTAATCAGGGACGCATAAAGTTAAAATGTTCTCAATTTATACGCTAATAAACTTTTCATAAGTTTTAAAAGGAAAAAATGAGTCGAGGACGTAAAATAAAGTTAATTACCCTAGGACTAAGAAACGGAAGGTGAAATTAGGTTAGAATTTAGAGTGAAGGGCTATGCAAATTAAAAAATCTGGTGATTAGGTAGATCGTACTTTTTGTAAGATTTCGTACATACCTATTTATTTACAAACATTTTATTCATCTATAAGAACATTTTTCTAAACTTGACCTTTTTAAGTTCCTCCACTTTACGTTGGCAAATAGAGTTAAAAGTTGTAAAGGTAAAGAAGAGGTTCGCTATTCTTTATATATATATATCTTTTTCGGTACATCAAGTCACACGGAACAATTCCTCGTGCATTCAGCGCCCTCCCCCGCACATACCACAGGTTGGTACACTTCCTGCTTTCACTACTAAACTTTTTGACTCGGAAACAGTAGCACTACGAGTCTTTGTTGTTCACAGATACACGGATTTGCTCCGACGGTGACGTATGCAAAACGAACACGATTGTACTTTAAGTGTTCTCAGTTTAGTTGCAATGGTCGATTGAAATGGAACCGACTTGGAGAACTGACTCACATTTGAATTAGAACCCTATTCTTTGTAGATCCAAAAAGATTTCACAATTTTTTGTTTCTAAATTCCTATAACTGCTATCAATAACAATTTTACTTACAAGAAATGATACTGTTATACTCGCCCATGTTACATTTGACATGATAGACCATGATAGACCAACATATTTTCTATATAAAAATGGTGAACAGAATTTAAACTAATAACTTTTTACGGCAAGTGGGGAGTGATAAATAGGTGCAAAGAAATATGAGACGACAAGTGGCGGACTGCGGGGCGCTGCGAGCGGTGTTCCCCAGGGCAATGTTCTCGGTCCACTACTATTTATTTTTATGTCGGAATCAATTCTGTACTATGTTAGTACAGTCACGGACTTTAATTGATGAGCCACATGGCACTGTTCGTATTTTAGCCGTGTAATGCAAATCGAGTTTATTCGGTTCCCGACACGGAAAGTCATAATGTCTTCGTATTAGTAGAAGAAAATTATATTTAATAACTTTACCAGTTGGCTAACATGAGAGCCAGAACTACAAACTTGACAGCAGAGTGACTACCCAAGGTCAACCAATTGCAGGTCTAGCAAAAGTAACCTAGCAACGATTGTTTTAGCGTAGCGATAGTAACGTTAGCGTACAGAGAATTAGATAATAGTCATTTCGACAACTTCGAAATTAACGTCTCTGACATAGATATTTCAACTGTCACTCTCTTCAGATAAGTTTACAGAATAATCGAGTTAATGAGCTCTTATTCAAAGGAGGTCAGTATCAAATAGATTGGATAAACTTAATGCAACATTTTATTTATTTTTATCATTGAGAACTTATTACTAGTCAATCTCTATGGATAAGACTATTTCCGATTATAAGTAATTTATTTGTCATCTTGTTTACGAGCGCGCGGTTTAAGTTCGTGTTTAATCGTGTAATCTCGTGAATGTATGAAACTGTAAAATTGAAAAGTTTGGAGGTGGCTCATTAATTAAAGTCCGTGACTGTACATAAGCCCATCTATTCACAGAAGCAAGAAGCGATTTGCGTGCGATCTAATCGTGCCGCCTGATAAGACACTATCAAAAATACGATGCCGGTCTTGAATCTATCAGTGATTGAATATCGAAACGAGAATGCCTTGTTCCAATATCTTAAATCCTAGCAGTAAAGACACCAATATTCATTAACAAAAAGTTGAAATTATATTTGAGCGTAATAAACGCATCCGGGCTGTTGAACATTGTTCGACAAGTTTTCAACTACGGTTGTCTTTTTGTTGGAAACAATAGTAATCAAACAACAAAAGCTGTAACAAAAGAAACATGTTCCGATACAAGAATGTCTAACACCTAAACTAATACTTTGACAAAGTCGAAACGAAATCAGTATGAAATAATGGTCCTTAATCTTATTGAGGCAAAGTTTATACTAACTTTAAGGACGCAAAAACGTACCATTCTTACGGCGATAGATGGCACATACCTGTAATAAAAAAGAAATGTTATTATTACACAACTGCGGCGACGCACAGACAGGTATTTGGCCCTAAAAGTCGGGCGAAATCCATTTTTTTTGTTTTAGTTAGACGCCGTTTTTTATTATTCCTCGAAATACAATGGTATCTCCTCCTACCAATAGCGTGAATCCGACGCGCTAGAGACTTACCCCCGCTCCATGAGCTCAGTCGGAAATTACCCTTCGCTTGCCGTGGTCGTGTAATTATTCGATGCGCTCAAATTTCATTGTTTTCAAATATTCAATTTATGGTGAAAAAGTCAATTTCTTTTCAATTTCTACTATGGATCTTACACAACCAGGTATGTACTTTTTATTTTATTTAGTTTTGTTAGGAAAAGGGGGAGTTTTCATACCTTTAGCTCCATTAGTAACTAATTCTTAAAAAGTCCTATAAAATACGCATTTCAAAAAATCTTTAAGCGTTTTAAATTATTTCTGAGCATTTCTAAGTAAAAATGTATATGGTTTGTTTTAGAATAGACTCTATAGTATTCTAAAATACGTAAAACAGCCACCCTAACGCACTCCTCCATTTTTGGCAATTTTTTTTTCAATGGACTCAAAAAACCACGTGTTGTTTTTTTTTATGAAAATTAGTTTATTTTGTTTTCAGGCTCTTCTGGGACGCGGGTATTAACTAGAAACGATTTACTAACTATCATGGAACGCTCCAATGCTTCAACTTTCAATGAAAACTTGGAATTTATGGAGTTGGAACTTCTCCGTCAATACTCTGAAGATGACCCAAACATTGCCGATGCAAAGCACAAGTTGTCAATTATACGTCACCAATTCAAGCAGAAATGGTCAGCTGCCCGCAACACCAAAGCCAGATTCCTAGAAGCGAACAAAGAATGGCTCAAGGGCACCATATCGCTACCAAAAGCAGGTACCTATTTAGGTTAACAATTCTTTTGTTTCGAACATTATTATATTTCATAGAATTTTATCAGTGACTAAAGGTTTATCTTTTGTTATAGGATTAAGGCCAGGTAGACCTCAAAAGTCGTTTTCAGAGTTATGTGAAAGGAATAAAAGGCGAAAAACTGAAAATCTTCGAACATCTGACTTAGATGTGCTGGCATACGCAACACAAATGAAATTTCGAGAAACTGGCGAAGTTGAAGCATCAAAAATCGTAAAGGTCCTTACCAGAAGCCCCCGGAAAGCAAAAAAATATGCAGCAGCGATAAAAGAACAAGCAGCTGAACAAGAAAAAGAAGTTTCAACGAAATTGGCACACCTTCGTTGCCTGTTTATGTTTGTTGAAGCTGGGCTTACCCAGGCCCAATACGAAGTGGTTCGAGACACGAATCCAGGCTTTTACCCATGCTATTCGATTCTAAAGAAGTTGAAGAAAGAATGTTACCCCGAAATCCACAGCATAACTGAGACCTGTGCCGAAGTAAGGGTACAAAGCTTAATGGATCACACCATCAAGCGATTATTATTGCATCTTGGTGAGGAGGTCTTGGAGCAACTGACTGAATCTGAAAAGCAGTCCTTTCTGCTCATCAGCAAATGGGGCTGTGACGGATCTCAGCAGATTCAATATAAAATGAAATTTGCAAATGAGACTGATTCCGACGCCAACATTTTTCAAAGTTCTGTCGTTCCACTCCAACTAGTCTATGGAACGGAAAGAAAAATTATTTGGCAAAACCCAACTCCGTCATCACCACGATATTGCAGACCAATACGCATACGATTTGTGAAAGAAAACACTGACGTGACTAATGAGGAAATTGAGTACGTAGAAAATCAAATAAAAGAACTGAGCAAGACCAAGATCGACGACATATCCGTCAAACATAAAATAGTTTTTACCATGGTGGACGGCAAGGTATGTAATGCAGCAACCCATACCAAGTCAACCATGAGATGTTACATATGTGGCGCCACATCCTCCGATTTCAACGACCTTACAAAAGAAAGGCCCTGCAATACGGAAAACATGCGATTTGGTCTATCTTTGCTGCACGCTCGAATAAGATTTTTCGAGAGCATACTGCATGTAGCTTATAAATTACCAGTCATGAAGTGGAGGGCTCGCCTGACTGCCGACGAGAAGAAACTAGTGGAGACACGAAAAAAAGAAATCCAAACCAAGTTTCGTGAACAACTAGGATTACTAGTAGATATTCCAAAGGCTAACTTTGGAAACACTAATGATGGGAATACCAGTAGGCGATTTTTCGATGAATACGAGAAAGCTGCAGAAATAACTGGGATTGACCAGAATTTAATCTACCGATTAAAAGTCATCCTAGACACCATGTGCTGCGGGATAAAAATTAACATCCAAAAATTCGAAATTTACTGTAAAGAAACTGCTGAATTGTACGTTTCTTTGTACAAGTTTCATCCAATGTCGCCGACATTACATAAGGTTTTGAGTCATGGGGCAGCCGTGATAAAGGAGGCGATTCTGCCAATCGGGCAACTGTCTGAAGAAGCTGCAGAAGCCCGCAATAAGCACATCCGAGCGTTTCGACTAAACTACGCCCGAAAATTTTCGAGAGTAGCCTGCAACACAGACGTTTTAAATAGGTTGCTCTTGACATCAGACCCCTTGCTGACGGGAATGAGGAACGCTAAACATAAAAGAAAGAGTCCTCTTTCAGCAGATGCCATGAATCTTTTGGAGGAAAATGATATTTGCAATATTAGTATTGAAAATGACTCTGAAGATGATGAAAATTAGAAATAAAATTTGTTAAGAATAATGTATGCCTTTTTTTACTCTATTATGCCTCAAAATAGAACGAAATACTTTAATAATACTATAAAACGCAAAAAATATTTTTGTCCGACTTTTAGGGCCAAATACCTGTCTGTGCGACGCCAATAAATGAGCGTTATGTGTTTGACCTGCACGTATGTATGTGTGTTTGTCCTATGTTCCCTCGTGAACATGAATGAATGATATGTCGTTGGGTTATAATAATAAAAAAACTAAATGAAAATATCTTCCTACCCCTATCGAGTGGGGTATCAAAACAAAATGAAGGGTTTTGAAAGGTGATTGCAAAAGTATACAGGGTATAAAGGTAAACACCGATGTCACTCAAACCATGGTTATGGACTTAAACCGGCCAAGTGCATGTCGAACCACGCACAATGAAAGGTTCCGTAGTTGGGATGAATTTATGCAACAAACTTAACATTGTATTGGAAAAATTTGTTTTTGCAAATTCAAATTTAAGTTGGTTGATTATTACTCGGTAACTTGTGGAGCCTACGTACTGGTAATAGTTTTCCGTTTAATTTCGTACACTACTGCCGTGAATGTTTTCACATAATTCCAAACGAGGGAGGCCTTTGCCCAGGAGTGGGACAGAGTTGAAAAAAAAAAAAAAACAAACCAACCATTTAGCTGGCGGGGGGGGGACACTTTACTCTAAACAAAAATTAGCACTTTTAAGCTGAATATTTCGCAAATGGATCCCTGAATCCAGAAATGGTTTCCATAAAATCACATTATTTTTAAACGACCTTTCCAACTATACCCCACACCATGGGATCGACGAGTACCCTAAAAAAAATATATTTCTTATGATTTTTTAAAAAGTTTCTATCCAACACCTTGAACGGTAGCGAAACAGCTGACTGACCAAGGGAGGGGTCGCGCTCGCGGCCGGTCAGGTCACGTCACGCGCCCCCCGCCCATGTTGAGACGAAATTTCGTTGCCCTAGCGCATAGGGTAAAAGGGTGAAATAATTATTGTGGTAAAATGTAGATTTTCTTTAAAAAAAAAGTTTTAATTTTCCATTGATTTTACGTTCTATAAATTAAACCAAACCACTGGTTTCAACGATAACGGTGTTTACCCTGTATACTAATAATATGTTTAAATGTAATGTGGAAAGCAAATTAATGATAAAAAGTAACAAGCTGAAAATAAAAATGTAAGTACATATTTAAAAAACAAAAAACCGGACTGTGTAAACAAATAACTGAAAAGAGAACACAACGTAACATCACGCCTGTATTCCCCGAAGGGTTAGGCAGAGGTATACCTATAGTACGCCCACATTTCGTCAGTTACTATTGAGTCCTATGTAATACGGGGCGAGTCTATTGCCATCAACTGGGCACGAATCCAGTCTCCGGCTGCTACTGAGAAATTCCAGATGAAAAAACCCAATGACACGTTGCCCGACCCGGGAATCGAACCCAGGACCTGCAGTAGCGTTTAAAAATAACCATTACAATCTATAGAATGTTGGCATCGCAGGCCACAAACAAAAGTTACACCATATTTTAGGTTATTGGTTTATCCTGGCTGCACTACCAAAATATCATAGACTAGCTTTTGACCGCGGCTTCGCCCGCGTGAATGTCCGATATCGTCTTGGAACGTACTACTAGGATAAAAGTATCCTATGTCCTAAACCAAATCATGGCCTATCCGTATACCTTTCATCCAAAACCGTTCAGCCGGTTCAGGAGTGAAATGGTAACAGATAGACAGATAATAAATTGTAATAATTTTTGACCCAGGTTACCGATTTTAATGAAGTTAAGACTAAATCGACGGTGTAGTATCTCGACGGTATAATATCGAATAATTACAAAACCATGATTTTACAAGAACCGAAAAATACGTTTAGTTTTTATAGTTTTTAACATTTGAATCAATAAGTATCTAACTTTTATTTTAAAAAAATGGTAGGAAACGCTTGATCTGGTGGTGACTTCAATAAAATATTTCAGGTTAGGGATATAAAATGTAGATAGCAGATATTTAATCGCGCAGATGAAAGGTATGTATTTATAAAATAAAAACAGGTTCAATTCACTCAGTTAACATTTGCTGCACGTGCCTGCCTATACCGATATCTACCCTTAAAACCTGTATATAAATGAAAAAAAAAGTCCAGGGCACGACAAAATAAGGGCAACAGACATTAAATATATATCAGACAAATTGACCCCAGTGCTCACTCACTTAATTAACACATGTATAACTCGATCAATATATCCAGATAGGCTAAAGATAGGTCTTATTAGGCCGATACATAAAAAGGGTAAACATGATGATACAAATAACTATAGACCAATAACAATACTATCATGTATAAATAAAATAATTGAAAAATATTTTGGGCATTTAATAAATAACTTCCTTACAAGTAACAACATTCTGCATGAAAAACAGTATGGATTTCAAAAAAATAAAAGTACTTCTCAGTTACTGGCAACTTTTTCAGATGAAATAAATAAGCATTTAGATAATAGAAACCATGTTTTAGCTGTTATGGTTGATTTTAGCAAAGCATTTGATACATTGAATTTTGAAACATTGTACCAAAAAATGGAACAAAATGGTATACAGGGACCAATGTTGGAACTGCTCAAAAATTATCACACAAATAGATATAATGCTGTAAGCATAGCTGGGGAGCAAAGTGACCAAATACGAACACAATTTGGCACGGCCCAAGGTTCGGTATTGGGACCGACAGAATATTTATTGTACGTAAATGATATGTGTAATATATTCCAACATGTCTCGGTGTACCAATTTGCCGATGATACGTGTTTGATCGCTGCTCATAAAGACATTATCAAGGCGCAAAGTATGATGCAGGAAGATTTTGATACATTGTGCAAATGGGCTCATGATCTAGGTTTATCAATTAACTATAACAAAACTAAATTAATGTACATACACTCGCCTTACAAAAAAGCTGTTTCGCTGCCGATGATCGTCGCCCATGAGCACAGTTGCATGCATCTAAACAATAACGCGTGTACATGTAAGCAGCTCGAAATCGTGAAAGAACACACCTACCTTGGCCTAAAAATAGATCATAAGTTTAATTGGGGATCACATGTTAACCTAATATGCAACAAGCTAAGAGCTATTTTGTCAAAACTATGTGTGCTCAAACATAAAGTGCCATACAGAACACTGAGACTTATGTATATGTCTTTAGCTGATTCTGTCATCAGTTATGGCTTATCTAGCTATGGAAGAACGTATAAAACGTATCTAAATGATATATATAATTTGCAGATTAGAATTTTAAAAACAATTGTTCCTTTAAAAGTCAAACTCATGAACAAAGATAATTACCACAACTTGTTTCATTATTGTAAGGTTTTGAGTATATTTGATAAGAGAGATTTAGCAATTGTAACTCAGTACAGTAGTGACATGTGTAAATTGAATAGGGCAAAAAGATTAATCACATTACGTAAACTAGACTACCTCCCGACCTTTGAAATACCAAAATGTCATAACGATTATGGTGAGAGAGTATGGAATGTCAGTCTCGCCCGAATACTAAACAAGTTGCCAAAACACATAGTTTGTAAACTGGAAAACAAAAATAAAAGGCAGACCTATAACATATTCAAGCGACATTTAATGAATTGTAAGCAAATAGCAACTCCTTAACTGTAAAATCTTTTCTATTTTTGTTTAAGATTAAGTTAAGAATTGTATAAACTGTATTTTAATTGAAATAAACAGCTTTTTTTTTTTTTTTTTTTTTTTAGATATTCCGTATTGCCAGCAAATTCACGAACGATGACTTGTTAGTTATTTCTACAAGTAATTATCTAATAAATTTGAACAATTCAATACCTTACGTCTTTGCAGATACAAACTCTTTCATATTTTACCTACGAATATGCAAAAAAGTGAAAACCGCAAAAATATTAGTTATTAGATATGATACTTCACCTTTGAAATGTTATCTCAACATACAGACTATGACTATGTATATCCCATTCCTTAAATATTTTAAAAGAAGCACACAAAATTACACATACATTTTTAAATCATCCCCTATTTTACCCCCTTGGCGGATGATTTTACAAAACGTAAGACATCATTCTTTATTTCTTACCGAAACCATAAATTTGAATCGTCATATGCCTATCTTAAGAAATGCTGAGTTTGATTTTAAAAAAATCATCCCCTAATATATTTTCACCCATATAGGATTATTTTTGAAACAAAAAGTAGCCTATGTCCTTCCCTACGATGCCATCTATCTCCTTGCCAAATGTCGAAATCAGTTGAGTGGTTTAGGCGTGAAAAGGTAATATACAGACAGATATAATTTAAAATATATCTGTCGAAATCTTTTCACCTCGAATTTACCGATCTTTGAATGCCGATTTTAGCCAAAGTAAGTACTTTTTAGGGTTCCGTAACCAAAGGGTAAAACGGGACCTATTACTAAGGCTCCGCTGTCTGTCTGTCTATCTGTCCGTCTGTCACCAGGCTGTATCTCATGGACCGTGATAGTTAGACAGTTGACATTTTCACAGCTGATGTATTTCTGTAGCCGCTATATCAACAAATATTAAAAAACAGAATAAAATAAATATTCAAGGGGGCTCCCATACAACAACAACAACTCATCCCATACAACGTGATTTTTTTGCTCGTATTTGCTCGATATTGATAACGGCAACAGGTAGACGCTTCAAATATTCACAGAATATTTAGTTATATAAATTCATTTAAAAAATAAATAGTTTAAATAAAACAAATATTTCAGGGGGGCTCTCATACAACAGAAATGATTTTTTTGCCGTGTGCGCGTGTCCGATTCGCAATTGGCTGGTTTTTTTTAATGATATGAAAGCTGATAGTCTAAAGCCTTCGCTCTTCAGGTCTACTTAGGAAACATGAAGTCACTTGTTTAGATTTTTAATTTAAAGTTGAAAAGGAGATAGTTTTTGTTGTTCAGCGATTAGGCCAAAATTGTGACGTGTATTAATGAAACGCCTGTTTATTTAATCCCTATGATCTCTAGATTACAGTGGTAGTAGCAATTATAATTCGTCTGGAATACTGAGAAATACGATCATAACCTAAAGAATCACTAAACTCTTATTAGCTCTTTTAGTGATTCTCATATGCCTTTCATTTATTTCATAATTATGTGTATGTAGCCTCATGGGTATTATAATTTAGTACAATAGTGCGCTGCTTAGTAATATTTATTAGGTATATTGGGTGTTTTGAACGGTTATTGAAAGCAATCACAGTAACAAAGCATTTTTATTACTGTAAGTACCTATATCAATTTCAACGTCAGTCGACTTAGGAGTAGATAGTATTTCATTAAAACATTTTACAAAAAAAAAACTACCGACTTCCAAAAAAAACACAAAAAAAGTGAAAAATATCGGAAGTGTCGGTGTCTTTGCTTTTCAATTTCCGTTTTTGCCACCGACACTTTTTTAGTGTTTTTTTTGGAAGTCGGTTGTTTTTTTTTTGTAAAAAGTTTTTATTTTTCACTTTTTAGTTGTGGTACCTACCCCACCCAAATCCGAATACCACTACCTGCTATGTAAATAACAGTGAAGGAGTCAAACAGGATATCGTCTAGATAAACTAAGTGGGAGAAATACGTAATATTGAAGCTAACGCAAAAAGCAAAGTTAATAAAATGTATATGGGACCACCCCGGACGCATGACCTACCAAACAAAAAAAGAATCATCAAAATCGATTCATAATTGGCGGAGAAATCTCGTAACAAACATACAAAAAAAAAACACAGACGAATTGAGAACCTCCTCATTTTGAAGAAGTCTGTTAAAAAAGAGATGCAGTTGGCTCCACCTCTGATACAAAAGCGTTCACAAGTTACCGCTCATCTCGCTTCAGACAATTTATTTCAGTCATCTAAACACCAAATGTCTTTAGCCAACCAAATCCTCCTTTGTAACTGTCCAACAAACATTCAGTATCAGAACACAGGCACGGAACATCGATTCATTAATACTGTCAAGTGTCGGGCGACACCTCTCACGACACTCGGGATCGGCGGAGATCGACGCGCGTGTCTCTGCTCTCGTGAATAATTCACGCGGAACGGTTATCTGGCGACTGTTGAGTGTCCGCAGCCTCAAGACGAAGGCGAGCCAACTGATAGTGCTCCATAATGGGAATAATGGAACACTATCGCCTCATAATAGAGACAATTCTTGTACTTTTGATTAATAGCCTATCTCTGGTTTATCGGGTAAAGAAATTGATTTAGTGCCGACGGTATTACAAGTTAATGAATAGCAATTTGTTAGACCTCTCGTAGATATGAAAACCATTTACGTTGAAGTATTTGAAAGCCAACTGTGTAAAGCAAGAATTTAATGGAATTCATGTGGAAAATGATGATGAAAGATGACTCATACAATTTACGAAGAATATTATTCGAGCCAAGTACCAAAAAAACACGGCAAATAATATCTTTGCCGAGAAGTTTTTAAATTTTTATTTATTATGCATGCATGTCTACCGCTAATCTTGCGAGATGTTTTTTTTAAAGCCACAAGATTGTTGCGGTTGGTGTAGGTACGCGCGGATTACGACGACATCCCCCGTCCATTCATTCTATCGGTCCAAATACAATCCCGCGTCGTGGGATAAAGAACTTTGGATTTAAAATTATTTTACATTTCTTTAGGTTATGCCTCGGTTGAACCTGTTTGTGAATGGATGGATTCTATTATATTTCTCTTAGAATAGATATTATGATTTACGGACTTGTTCTCTAATATAAGACATTCTTGATCGTGAGGTAGTTGAATCGTAATAGATGTCTTAAATATGAGATATTTTCTACAAAATACATTTGTTTTAATACCGTTTTCTTAGGACATTTGGCCTGACTCTTAAGTCGGGTCCTTTATAGTCGCATCCGTAATTAATCATTCAGCACTGTGAGTGTCATGCATTTTAATTGTGCAGAATTGAATATCTAAGAAAAGCCGCTTTGAAAAGCACTACGTAACTCGTACCATTAGAATTATTCAACCGATTTTTGAGAATGCTTTTTCAAGCATTCTCAAAAATCGGTAATCATGTAATAGAATTATATTATTAATATTCATATTTCTGTTGATCTGATGACCTACTAAACCTACACATTTTCTACCCTCAAGGTTTCTGACATATTTTTCTGTGCTCATTGGTGTTATTTATACGAAACATAATACCGGCTTCAATACAATTCATTGTGACTTGTATCAGCGTGGTGGAAATTTCCGCGGATCTTGATGGAACGAAATAAATAAATATTTATGGAGTAGATCCGGGATGAGCCTGATTGATGTATTGTCTGGGATCTCCAGACTGCACTTAACCTTGGCAGGAGGAGTCTTCAATCAACCCACTCACTATTCGGATTATTCCGCGCTCAAGAACCTCAAAGTGGCGTTTACTTTTAAATATAACTTGTGTGATGGATTCCAGAATGGTTTGTTTCATGGAAAAGCTTGATTTTGTTGTAAATGAAGATTAAAGTCAGGTGTATTAAAAAATCTGTTTGATAGGATTGTCCTCAAATCTACCTTCTCTCCACCTTTCTTCTTCTAGCTTTTAATTAACATTTTTAGGTATGGGAAATAACGATTTTACTAAAGCATTACAACAATAGAGAATTTGCTATAATTATTTTGTATATAACATAACCTGTGACAAAATTGCATTATTATGTAAGACGACAAGTTTATTAATAGTTGATTCAGTATTGATGGGCGAACATACAGGCCTGACTTTGACAAAGGTCAGACAGGATACTGAGGAAGATCACATTTAACCCGATTTGCTTCCATGTAGTAAATATGAATCACAATCAAACCCTTTGGGGAAAACATGGATTTCTCTCCGCAGTCCCTTTCTCTAATATATGAAGTGACATATTCTTATAGTATTGAGTAGGTACTATTGAGCATTGAGGATTTGCTTTTAGACTCCTTGGTACACTGATTATTAATTTTCCAACTCTCTTTTGTCATACGTCATATTGTGTTACCGACAAAAGCCAGTAGCAGTCAGTT
The DNA here is from genome assembly GCA_948473465.1 of Lithophane ornitopus. Lineage (NCBI taxonomy): Eukaryota > Metazoa > Arthropoda > Insecta > Lepidoptera > Noctuidae > Lithophane > Lithophane ornitopus. The sequence continues at coordinate 370,617 of OX419623.1, forward strand.
TTAATGCGCCATTACATCATGACTCGAATCACAACATTATACTACGTACAGGTACACCCACACCGATTTAAGTCTATACTACACATTGTTTAGCTGAAAAGGAAATACGAAAATTATTGTTTGCAAAAGTTAAATTGGATATATTAGCAATCAGATGAGAGATCAGATATCTGATATCTTACTGATTTTGTTGCTGAGAAGCCGGTTGAGGTATTGGTTTACAATGACGAAACGAACACAGTATTCATATTGAGAAAAAATATTTACCTCTATTCTATAGAACAGAAAATTGAGTCTCTAAACTTTCAAAAAGTACAAACGAACCGAACAAAATAGAAAAAACAAACAACTAGCTAATCATGTTCAGTTAGGGCTGTCACGCACGCGATGCGAGTATGTGGCGGACTGGGCCAGCAATTAACTAATTGTGAGTATAACTGGCCAAGTTATAACTGCGTTCAATTGCACTTGACGCGATAACCTATTGGTCGGTAATTATACTGCAGCCGAGCTCGTTAGCTTAGGGGATAAATGTGGGAACTCATGGTGACACGTTGACGTGAGGGCTCTCCAGCCGACGCCTGATGGCTCGATGGGATTAGTACTCACATTTTATGTTCGTTAATTCGATTTTATATTTGACTCTTGCTTGACCCCGTTCGTGTTGAATGGGGTGAATTAGAGAGCTGTGTTGACAGTTTACTGAAGAGTTGAGTGTTATTGCCAGTTCATTTTCATTAATGATATTGATGACGTAACCCAATGAATTAATGCTACTGGCTCTTTTTTTAAATTGAGTTTTAATAAGAGATTGATAGCATTACGGTTTTTAAACATTTTTATGAACTAGTTATTTAAATCGAGTGTGTGCACGGAATAAATAATTTGTGAGTCAGAAGTAAGCAATCATTTTACATACAAATTTTTTGTTTGTCATATGACAAAGCCATCAACAGAACATACCTACGATAAGAAGCTTAATATTGCAGATGGTCTATTCGTTGGTATAATTTGTCATTTGCTAACTACGCAATGTGGGATATAATGTAGTTAATAATATAGTGTCCGCATAGTCGCCAATTAACAGTGTGGCATATAATGAAGTAATTAGCGGGACGGTCGATACAACGTGTTCCATTGTGCGATCAATTGCGTTCATGAACGAGTGCTGTCTCAATACATACTTATACAACATCATGCGCATGATGATTCAGGAGCATTAGCGGTCGGAGGTCACCAGCGAGCGCGCATTACTTATTAATGATGTCATAGATCAAACAAAAGCTCGTCAGTGGAATTTTAATATTTAATTCAATGGTAGTGGTGTCCAACAAAAGTTTCTTGTCTAGTCATTGTAATCTATTTTCAGTTTCACACGCATTGTAATCAGCAAAAAGTTGGTAAACACGAAAGGTTTAGTATTAATTAATGATCCAGATAGGAAAGATTGATTAGTCTAGGACCTAAATGTTGGGACAAAAACCATCACGAAGGCTAAAATTAAAGCAATTTGATAAAAAAGTGTGTTAACATAATGATTTATTTTTTTCCACACATTGGAATATCGGTCCGATTTATTATCAGAATTTAAACCGTCCGGCTTTTCCAATAAGGATTGTCTCACTCGATTCCTGATTGCTTTTTTGCTAATAACGTACGCGTATAAAAGTCGCGAGCGAACGCATCGCCTGTGATATATGTATGGAGGGGCGGACCCCCCGGGGCCCCGGACCACCGGAGTGGACCTCTCGCTGCGCGGACCCGTGGACCTAGCCCGCAGTACCATTAGACCGCTATCGAATAATCTTTATTTTTTCTCATACACCCTGTATGAGAAAAAATATTATAACTATTAGAACAAAGAATCGAGAAATTATTATTGAAAAATTGTCTCATCGAGTTTGATTTGTTGTCGATCCTATTCGTGAATGGGACCAATCGAGTGGATAATTGAGATATTTATTTAACTGCGTAGGTAGGCTTATAAAAAGCTCCTAAATAGAAATTAGATTGATTGTTATCATTATTTTGTTTTTGATGATATCATTGTCATAACAAAATGAGAATGCGCTGATTGAATAAAACCTCGACGAATGCACTTTCGAATATCTGCATTAACAGTGCCTACTTTGCTACGTTACCCTATAATTTCCCCGTAATCAGGCTCCACATGAGTGCGTCTGTATACTTACCCTCGGCGCGATACTATCATGCACATTGTGTGCTCGGTGCTCGGTGCAAGGACACAATACATTGGCCCGCGGGGTTCCAGCCCTCTATAACTGCCTCGAAAAAATGTTCAGTGAGCATGCTTCCTCCACAGTGATTTATAATGTTTTGTTCAGTTCCGGGAGTCAATGGTGTTTTTATTGGTTACGTTACGACGTTATTATGACACGGTACGACAAAAAACGAACTTCAATTGTGTATTGTAAGTTTTTGACAAGTAGAACGTATGGTGATAGTTCAAACAGATGAATGTCGTGTCATGGGAGCGGAAATACATCTATGTAACGACGATGTTGTGAATACTTGTGAATGAGGTAATGATAGATATTGTGTGTCCTGGGAAACATATAGCGTGAAAAAAAATAAAACAAAATAGGCTTTAAAAAACAACTGTTTAAAGTTCAGTAAGATGATAATTTAACAACGTTTTTACTAAGTAGCGAATAAAAAATATGATACTGTACAAATAGCGTGGTTTATCTAGTGATTCTCATACAAACGACACGGCATATCGGTTGCATCGCCTTAAACTGTCTGTAGTTGTTTGATAATTTAACTTTTTATGAGAATGGAGGCTGCGCAAGTGTTTGTGGTCCGAATCGTCGGATAATCTCGTTTTAACGTTGTTTTATTACTAACAATGACCGCACGTATATCTATATCGAGAATCAAAAAGCGAAACTGTGTTTAAATACCACAGTTTTCGATAACGCCTTGTAAGGGCGCGGAGCGGGCTCGGCAGGACGGGGCGCCGCGTCGGACCACTCACAAAAACAAAGTGATTTGTTGCTCCGATGAAGACCTCAGTGTATTTTTATTTACATTTCCAATACAGAGTTTTTGTTGTTTATGTTCCGAGTCATATTTTGTTGGTTTTACTTCATTATTAGTTTAGCGGTGAATTAAAAATAATGTTATTCTGTTAGTAATCGCATTCGCTTCTCGATCGAGGGCTGATAAAAATATTATTGTAAGGTATATGACTGTATGACGAGACGGTAAACAAACCCTTGTCGAATGATAGGACCACACACACAGTTATAAAGTTTTAATACACAGAAAAATATTGGAATGGACTCAATGTTTTTGATTTTATGACATTTGAAATAGAAATGATCATGTATGGTAGTACGTTTAGAAAGTGTTACTCCAAGATCCACAGTCTAAAAATATCCAGTAGGTACACATTCTGATCGGCCGGCGGAGCGGCGGTCACGAGAAATCACGACGTGTCTCGCTATTCGTGTAGTGGCGATGTTTCACGAATGTATTAGTTTCCAGTTCGGCGGATATTATTATGCAGCCACGTCAATCACACGTGGTCAAAATATTACATTGAATATTTACTATGTTGTTGTTTACCAAACTGGCTGGATGCATTATTCATGTTAATATTTATGTGCCTATGAATATAAGTATAGTGCTATAAAGCTTTTATTTACTGTGATGGAGATTCGCATACCTATCGTAAACACAAAAGTTTCACGGTTGCTCATAAATCTATGCACCCACAATAACGATGAATAATAAGGTTTAGAAAGTTTCATTCAATTTTAACTGCTTGAGGAATAATAATAATTAACAGTATGCAGTATAGTGACCAATGCTTCTATTGTCATACAGATAAGATCTTTGCAATGAAGTGGCATAATAATAGGTATTAAGTAGTTACCTACAAAGCATTCTTGTTAACTAGTTTTATACTTGTACTCAATGCAGACAGAATTGATATTATTACAGATTACTACACCGATGATGATGCTGGGCGTGTTCAATAAGAATTAATTACTGTTTACCACCGCATACCTCTCAATATCTAATTAATTTGAATCACGATTAACTACAATGGGTGTAAATTAGCTCAATAATATTCAATGCTATACCAAATTAAACATTAATAGTAAACCCAGATATCTACTGCTATTAACCATGGCTTCTACATCAGAACTGAATATTACACTAACCTAGTAGGTATTTGCAATGAATTTCAATTGTCGGTATCTCTCAGTTATTGCGTTAAGTCACGAAATAGGATAGCACAGTAGACGTACAAAAATGAGAAAAAGGAAAATGATCACGAATAGCGGCGGCGCGGCGGCGCCCGCGCCGACCGTCTTCCACCCACAGCTTAACGTTGGAATTCTATGTAGATAGGTATCGTTTCCTGTCATGTGGGTGTCATAACGTTGCCCAATTAGATACGCAATATGTAACATTATATTTTACGTAGGCTGCTATCCTTAACATGTTTTCTAATTCAATTTGCTTGGCCTAAGTCCTCCCGTCTTTAACCTCAATCTGCTAAAAAAAGTATGAGCACGCGTTTTGGGAATGTGGGCCTTCTGCAAATTGCTACTCTGTCTCCTAGTAATGTACCCGTGTACCACAGTAGCGACAAATTAAGATTAATCGCGCCGCGCCGCGCCGCGGTATCGCGCGACTAAATCTGTGCCCTAATTAACAGGAACAGTTTCGGAGCAAGCGATGTAATCTTGCATTAGTGGGGTTTTAAATCGATAGTGCATTAGTTTCGAACTTACTAAGTTCGAAGAAGAAGGCTGATTACATGATGCTAGACATCGATCGTGGAGAAATGATCCAGTGGTCGCTATTCACAGACTTTTTCTTTTTAAGTTCGCCAATCTAGCTGGTCTATCGTTGTAGTATTTGTTTGGTTTGTGATTGACTTAGGTTCTTTATTTAAACTACAAGACGACAAGCAACCCATTTTGATCCCTATGGAGCTTTAATATTCATGGGAAGCACAAACGAACTCAAGGCATTAAATGTGACTGTACCCTAGTAATGGTTAACAAAATACGATAGTACCTAGGTACCTATTGGTACAGTCGAGTAGTAGAGCCTTTATAAGCAGCTAGCAGCCGATATACCACTTTTTGTTATAGACTCGTATCAGGACAAGACATTATAACTTGTTCGCAATTTATAGCTGAGCTGCCTCATTGGCTTAGTAACGACTACAACTTAAGTAACTGTGAACCTGGTTTGAATTCCTAGGTGTACCTAGTTCTACCTAATTTTCTGTCATTAAATATTTACGGCTGAGTTTATGTTGCCAAATCTGAAAAAGGGCCATCAAGACATATTTTGCAATATTTTCTTGCTGGGATACAAAATAATGAAAATAGTCAAAGGTTTATTTGTGGATTATTTTATGATGTAATAAATAGTACCCATAGGTAACTGTGCCTGCTTATACCATTACCAGTCTCAGGCGTGATTTGTATAATATAAACGTTTAATAAATGCCGCGATTGGCGTCACTTTATATGCATTATAAAATGAATGTATTTTCATAACGTTATTCCTCCACTGTGGGTTTACGATACTCCGTTACCCGTTACTTAGGAATTCAATGAAAGATAGATTTCATGCAGCTTTTTATGATTATTAACAAATATAACGAGGTTGTCATATAACATGAAGTTTTATAGAAACTGCTTATTGAACGACAAAATGATAAATCATAAAGTTTGAATGGACTATATAAACTTCCATTAATGCACTTTTACTTAAAGCATGTTATTACAGAATCACATCTACTTTGGATGGTTTACTGGTATCCTAAATGATTTAAGGTGACCATCATCCCTAAATTATTAATTTTCAACTTGGCTATTAATGCGTTTGTCCGCGTTGTTCGTCTAAACCACGCAACAGATTTTGATGAGGTTTCACCATCTTTCAGAGAATTTATTCCGGAAGGTTTATCTGTATAATAGGTACGTTAGTATTAAATTTACTTAAAACTAATAAATCTCGATGTTTTATCAAGTCGTCAAAACCGTGTCAAGCAGGAGAGGGTCGCTAGTAAGACATAAGTCATTATTTAGATTTTGAGCACCATTAAAACATTCTAGAATTCTATATTAATCTCTATGGGCATGACTGCTACCGCAGTCTAACATCACACCGCACAGTGCCAGTATTGCGGTGTGTGCTCTACACTCTGCAGTGCAGTCTACAACAGGGATGGCGATCCTTTTTCATCTATGATCCGCCGATCTGACGATCTTTTTTTTATTGTGCTAAAACGTGTACGTATCCATGAGACAAAGGAGATAGTTTTTTGTGTTCAGTGATTAAATCACCAAAAATTGTGGCGTCTATTAATGAAACGCATGTTATTTGATCCCTACGATCTCTAGATTACAGTGGTAGTAACAATTATACTTCGTCTAAGATGAATACTGAGAAATACAATCATAACCTAAAGAATCACTAAAAGAGCTTTTTGCTTAAAAGCTCTTTTAGTGATTCTAGTGTTACTGAGTAGGTGGCCTCATCGGTATTATAATTTAGTAAAATAGTGCACTGTTCAGTAATATTTAGTAGGTATATTGGGCGTTTTGAACGGTTACTGAAAGCAAAAATCACAGTAGGTGTAACAAAGCATTTTTATTACTGTAAGTACCTATATCAATTTCAACGTCAGACGACTTAGAGATAGATAGTATTTAATCCAAAAAAGATGCATGATTATCTTGATTCCCCCGTGCCCTTGATACAAAAGCGTTACCAAGTTACCGCACATGTAGCTTCGGAGAATGTTTTCGCACATTGCGTTGAAATCCTACTGAACAATTAAGCAAGTTGCTTCTGGAGTAAATGCTTTACCATCTTGAAGATTCCATTACAATACTTCAATTACATACAGGAAAAACAGAAATATGAAATTCATGCAATTCGAAAGTGTTGTTGTCACTTGACACTTGTTTTTCTGACAGTGTCCGATAGTGATGCGGCTCGATTTCATTTAACTCGTTACTCCAGTAAATAAAATAAAAGCTCGAAATAATTTTATCTCAAGTTGCTACTCGATGTAGCCACGATTACATAAATAACACCAACATATCGTCATACTTAATTCTATAATTCCATACGTACGTAGGTAATAAACCAGGGAATAGATATATTTCGAATAATAAACCGTCAAAATACTGTGTTGTTAAGAGTCACAGAGTTTTAATAAGAGTGAAAATACATGTTCTGTGTGCTATAACTGATATCAGTTGATAACTTGTAATTTGTCATTAAAGTAGTAATTGATTATCAGATTGAGAGTGGAACGTGAGTAGGAGCAAACCCCCTTTACAAAGTCGAACATAGCCGATTTTACGCGAAGGTTTACCCGAAGGACTTAAAACCCAATGTAGTAATATTCAACGGTTGCTCTATTTTAAATCTGGGTATGATTATTTTCTTTAAGTTTCTTTTTTTGTGCGCATTTCAAACTTACGAAGCTGTTAGAAACGTCGCCCTAGTAACTACCTTAGACTCAACTTGAATTGAGTTTTCGAATTACATAATCCGGACAATCGAGTGCCTAACTGTTAATGACTGAGTAACAACACTAGAGTCAAACTGACAAGCAATCAAAATCTATAATCTGTTTCACGTCCATTTTTAAACTACTTGCGAGATTATGAAATCTTAAAAATGGGATTAAACACAGAAGGAGCTGCTGCAGCGTCATTGGTACATTGTTTACCTAATAAAAACATATTTGGTAAGAACCTCAAACTGTAATTATATAATGTATATGTATACATGTATATGTTTTTTTCCATAAAATCGTTAAAACGCTTCAATACATGCATTTATGACATTTACGACCATGACTGGACTGGAATTGAATCAATTGACCGCGTTATCAAAATTCCGGATTCCGGTTATCTTCATTAAAAAAATATTCCATTTAAAATGATAAATCGGTAACTTTTTTTTAGGCATAATGCGATTAATTTACGTTACAATACAGTGGACCAAAAAACAACTATCGCCTTTGTCAAAATTTCATACAAATAAAAATATTTTAAAATGTAAATACATAATGATACAAAATAAATAAACGAAATAAAAATACTAATATGAGTAGGTACAATAAATAATCATGAACGATTTCTATCACAATTAGATTAGAATGAAACCAATGCACTGTCGATTTGTAAATTAAGTTTGTGGAACTTGCTAAGGTTTGCCATCCCTGGTTTACAGCCTAGTTTTATCTCGTGGGAACCAACTTACCGCGGTCTGTCGTCAGAACATTCGCGACAGGTGAATATTTGATACTAATATCTAAGCCAGTGCTGTACTGTACTACGTAGAACTGCAGGCAGACTCGTTTGTCCAATTGTGGACTTATTTGAGTATTCTCAAATAAATGTTTAAAAAAATATTTAACACAGTACTTAGTCTACCACAGACACCAGGTGGTCCTGTCATCGTATTGAGTTTTCCAAATAAAATTTCTTCTCTTAACGACTAAAAGTTCCAGAGTTTATTTCGAACGTTGTCCAAACAGGTAACTAACAGTTATTAAAATGTACCTAATATTTTGTTTCCTAACTTAGTTGTCTATTCGTCTATAAACGCACTTCAGTTTCAAACAGTTAGTTTGCTGAGTCTCACAACTCAATTTTCTTTTTTTTTTTTAACTCAAGTGAACACAACTCTGTTTTTCTTTAAGAACTTTCCCTAATTATTGAACTAACAAGAAATCTTCAAATACTTGGAATAAGTTCGCGAGGGCTACACAACTTCGTTCAAAGAAAACTTCCAACTTATTACAAATTAGTTCACGTAAAGTGGAGTTTACAGAAAAAGGGTCAATTTACCCATAATGGCTGTTTAGAGCAGGTTTATCTTGTAGTACCATTTATATCCTATCGGATTTAAATAAGGGTAACTGGAAAGATTTTAAGTTTCTTTTAATATTTTTTGGATTTGTTGAGCTTAATACGTCAGTAACGTGTTGGATAGGTATATTAATAATTAACAGTTGATATAAGCTCACAGAGTCTATAAGCAGTATAACACCTCTGACCTCTAATCTCTTTCAGTTTCAAGTATCCATTATTATTAATTACAGCAAGTACTCGTTATCTCGCAAATACAAATAATTAGCAGACAAGCTCGCCCGTCTCCTTGTCCGTTTATATAACCGCGTCTCAGCAGGACAGGGCACAATGTCAGCACTAATTGAAAACATGTTGCTTCAATATTTATCACCAAATTAAAAGTTGAAATAGCAATAAAATTGCATTAAATATTTACCAAACATTTCGAGACGGCTTGTTTTAATGAATTATAAAATACACGAACCAAACCTTTTCCGATAAAATTACTGGTATGAACCACACCACGAATAATTCCCTCCTAAATAATTTATCCTCCCATGTGAATCGTAAAAGGAATCACTAAAATTAACTAATTATACTCGATAAAATATTTAATCAAGCAAAGTGCCTCTTAATATACGACAATTAGTAAAATGTACGACGAAGAAGTAAATTCATAGATGTCTAATTTATATATCTTATTAATCAACCAATTGATTATTTATATTGAGAATCAATTGGTTGGGTAGCTAACGCTGGAAATGAAACACTCGTCTAGTTACGAATTCAGTTTCATGTTAATGTAAGTACCTAGGTATAAACAACTGAACTGTAAAAATTAAGGACATAATTTTGATCGAATTCGTAGGAAAAATTAAGAACACACGATTCTAAGTAAAGTTTAACACCAATCAAGCTCTGTAAACTTTAACAACATTAAGCTCAGTATGAAACGCCTCCAAGAATAGTGCACGACAAAGTCCTGCCAACAATAACTGTTGATAAGCGAAGTATCGGCGAGGGAATTATTCATGAGGCGCTTACCGCCGCCATCGACAACTATTAACATTTTAATCATCCACTTTATTGAAACACAACACAGAGGCGTACAGAAGGACCAACTTCATAAGAATAATCTTCTGTTTCTATTAGGACCAGAAAAATAATATAAAACAATAGTATATTAATGCAGTTCAAAAATAACCTAGTTTGGATCAGTTAATAAACAAGTGTCTATGAAAAAATATCGATGCAATAGTCGCGATATCCAATTAGACTTTAGAGAGTTACATAATAGCGAATGTTAGACGACAGACATTTTTTCAGTTCCCCCTACCCTACCTCTCCCGATTTTAGTACTACAGACTTACAGAGAAGAAGATAATGCGACTATTACTTAATTTTCCTTTCCTTCTGGACAAGGACTGAAACTTCTGTGTTCTTTTATTTGGTGTTGCTGAAACTGGAGCGCGCTAACTATAAGCTTCAACTGACAGTTTGAGCATTCAATTTTGTGGCAAAATAGATCGGAAGTAAACGAAGATTACATGTTACCACACTTTTGACTAGTTAGGAAATTAGCTTATTCAAAAGACAAATTCAGAGGCTCATGTTTAGTGAGGATGATTAGGACTGTTTGTGACAGCATGCCAGAAGATATCATTATTATTGAATAAGAATGACATGTTTAGTTTGATAATATTAATTATAATGTGAAAACATCTTGCACAAGATTAAATTTATTGAGCAAATATTTGATACGAATACGAGTAGTTTATTCTCATTAAGCAAACATTCCCATAACCACTGGTACCTATAATACAAATAAAGAAAAAACTGAAATATGCAAACGGCGATATTATTCCACGACTAATATAATATTATTATAATAAATCGTCGATTTCGATGCAACGACAGTCCATAAGCGTTTAAATAACGTCTTATTGTTGAAGCCAGTTCGCTGAGTTATGTCTCGGGATCTTTGTTCTCGGCACAGGCTCGTAACTTCACACAAATGTACAATATTATGGAAGTATTTATTTATTTATTGCTGCATATTAAATGTAATATTCTATAAGATATATTCAAAATTATATAACACATGCATCAGGTGCGTTCACACGAGCCAGCAGTGAGTGTCAATGAAAATGTTTGGAAATTTTTGTGAATGGGATATGTTTTGTACACTTATAATGTTGAGGAGCAATTAATAATGTGTGGTTGTGATTTATGTTATTAACAACAAAAGTCCGAGACTTTTGTTGTTATAAAATAAACTGAAGTAATAAACATCGATCAAGAGATTATAGTGTTCAAAAAGATCAAGAGATTATAGTGTTGAAAATCTTTCGTGCTTTGAGTTCGTGTCACTTGGTAAATCTTCAAAGAATTGATGAAGATTTGATTGAAATTAAAACCCCGCAGAACAAAAGGCAAAGTAAAAATTTACTTTACAAATTTTCTATACTTATTGAATTAGTCCTTGACATTCCAACAGTACCATCGTGGGCAACGTCCACTTGACGTCTGACTACCTAAGCCTAGTATCATTCTACACATTAACTTTATGTACTTACACTCAATTCTTTCCGAGCATTCATGATTCTATCCCGTCAACATTCGATCGAAACTCAACATTCCAATCAGGATCGCCCTGTGGCCCGACTGAGACGAGGGGAATTAAGGCTGTTAGAGTCGTAACGTGTTGAGTGAGCAGTTTCATCTCATTCTGTGCTGCAAGCTTGAACGGCGACTTAATTGGGCTAGTCCTTCCTCTCCCTATAATTCACTGTTAACGAGCCAGATTCGATTTCAAAATCAAGTGTCTGTATATTAGGTATTCTGATCTACGAAACGCGCTATCCAATCAAGTGGTCAGTATTCTAAACGCGGCGTGCACGTGCGAACGCCGACACATTCGTGGGCGTCGTCTGCGCCCCGTCTGTCAGGGTTGGCGGGGCGCCAACAGTCCCGGTCTCCGGCCCCCGCTGGCGCTCGAGGCCCGAGAGACTCCGGAAGGAAAGAATCTGATCTTATTGTGCACAGTTATGATAATGGCATGGCCTGTCTGTGAGCTGGTACTCAACTTTCGATAATGGGGGAATGACAATGTGCCGCGAAGTGTTCACGACTTTTTCTTGTTCGTTTGGTGCGTTTTGTGATTGTGGCTCATCAAATAACTTTTAGTCTTAGTAGTGTTGTGACCTTCTGCTTGTTCTTCGTAAAAAAGAGGTTTGCAGCAGAATCCTACTGTAGGTAGGTACATTTATTAATTCTTTAACAACTAAACAAACTACCAGACTGATGAACTAGTAACGTATTTATAATACTAAGCAAGACTTAGGCAAGATGGATGAACTAGCATCATCAATCACGTACTCAAGCCTACAATAATACGAAAGACTTTAAGTTTCGCTATTTACTCTGGTCCAAACTTTTCAGGTCTTTTGCAGACTAGACATAAGTAAACCAACAAAATGAAGAGCCGTATCTATAGTACATACAACTGCATGTTCTCATTAAATGCTCAAACACGAGATAAGATTCCAACATCTTACCCAAAACTAATCACTTTCCTCCAATTAAAATAACACAGCAGCAGCAGTAGTTAATAAATAACAGTTCCTTGCCCATCAATATCGTAATGGTATTTTAATATTTCACAGTTCGTTTCTCGGAACAGTTCTAGGCGACTGTCACAGATAAATTATTCAATAGGTATTACTTACAAACTCCAATTAGATTGAGATTAAAAGAGTATGTTGAACATGTGGGATGTCTTGTTACATGTTGAGACGGAATACATTAGTCTTCAACTGTGATTTCTTGTGGTAATTAAAACTTTAATTAAAATAGCGGTTATTATGGCTCTAATAAACTTAAGTATTGCTCAATCATTTATAAAAATTTTCTAGTAGCTGGGAACTGGGAAAGGTAAGCTTAAGCTGTAAACGTCGAAGAGGCATGGCAGTGTTTTATTTGTGTAAAAGGTAAGCATGGAGCATCTGGCTAACAACATAACAGATGGGAAACCATGTAAAAATATAATTTTATGGGAAGTAATGGCGACAGTCCTTAACGCGGAATGGACCTTCGCAAAGAGCTATTTAGAGATTAAACGGTTACTGAATTTCAAATCTCATATTTTTATTCTACTGCAATTTCGGAATTCTACAAAGCCAACTATAATGGAAACACAGACAATAGAAACATATTTCCCACTTCATCGTAGGTGGCGAAATTATGGTAACCGTTTAGCGCACTACATTTCCCTTCGTAGCTCGTAGGAGGATAAACATGACAGTTTGTGTTTCACGCTGAACTAATAGCGGAGCTTACGCATTACTTGCGGACAACATCGCTAAGCGACCATAGAATCATGTAACTGTACCGAGCTAAGTGATTTAGAAGTATCCGCAAACAAGGCTCAGATACCGGTTTTTTCAAACCGGTATGATGTAAGTACTTGACGCAAAAACCTTTACATTTGGTTTCGTTCGCGTGTACCGGTTTTTTTTAACCGGTATTTGGAAGTGTATTATATAAAGGTTTTTCAGATTTACCGGTTTAGAGCAATAAATACCGGTTAATACTTCCGTTTTTATTCAGCGCGGCGTCCTCACAGGTTGCAAAGATTTTACCGACATGCCGCTCGTCGACTAAACTGGTTAATTTAGGTTAAAATAAAGTTCTCTAAACATTCGCGTTCTTTAGAAAAGTTCGGAGGAAAACCGAAATAAACCGGAACTAACCGGTATTTTTTAAACCGGTTCCGGGCCTTGTCCGCAAAAATGGATTGACACGGTTTACGCAGGGTTCCTATATTTTACTAACCGTTATTAGGTAATCTGCAAGTCACACACTGATGATGTTTATGTCATCTAGCAAAATCAGATGATAAAGAAATTGAAGATAACATAAAGTTTACATTACAAACTTGATCGTCGATCGTCGGGTAAAATTGTCTTTTCTATCTATCCCACTGTTTGGCTGTGCAGTCAGTCAGCCATAGCACCATTCGCAACAAAAACAAGGCGTATTATGTTACAGGAACCGGACATTAATAAAAGCAAGGTTGAGACGTAATGTTAATTCGTGTGCAATTCGCTCGCAAATTGGATGTAAGTGAAAACAGACGCGGGCAGTCATTTGCATGCGCCGCGGTATGAGAGAGTAAACACACGTGCGCTTGGCGCGGCCAGACGAACTGGCTGGCAAGATGGCGATGACGAGATGGAAAAAGAAGCCATCTAGTTTTTATGGCTTTGTGGAAAAGGAAAAAATTATAATCTGGAATGAAGTTGTTTTGTTCTAGGAATAGAAAACAGTCTCATAAACTCACTAGTATTGTCAGGGAAGACGATAAGTCGAATTTTACTATGATAAATATTAGAGTAATCATAAAGGTTTTGAAGCATTGCTTACATGAACAAATAGTATATTAAATAGGTAATTTTCAACAACAATAAAAGCTTTTAGATTTACAGTTTAAAAGCAATAGTAGGTATCATACATTGATCTATAGCCGCTATTAACAAAATAAAATGTTAATAAAGACATCTCCACCACCTTAACACCATAAAACATCCCATAAGACTCACCCATGTGTACAAAGCCCCATCACCCGTGTTAGCATACACTAAATAAATTACCGGCGAGTTAGAGGGATGCATAGTAATGTGTTTACATGTACTACAGCAGTATCAGCAGAACGTTAGCGCCTAAGAGATTGCGAACCTCCAGCAGATCCTATTTAGTTAAGTGGAAAGTGTTCAAATAATAGAATGGTACTTGCCTGATAGTTTAGCGTTACGGGAATTAGAAACGTAAGCTGAAATTCTATTGTGTTGGCTGAGACAACAACTCGTGGTAATGGGTTCTGTGCGCTGGTTTGTTCACGATTGTTTCTTGTGGGATTGTATCTGTAGCTACTGTTTCATTTACGTACATAGTATGATTTAAACAGAGACCTAAGTTGTTAATTGTATTTAAAACTATATTGACATTATATTTTCATACTTTATTTAGGTGCTCATAGTGTGGTTCCCACGAGTTTCCTCCGAACCGAATTACCTAATTATTGAATTATACATAATATGCTGACCGTATTGCCAGATTTATGGCTTCTAAATTTCATGAGCCAACTTCTATAATAGCAGTTCATTACTATAGACGCAATAACTCTATGTGTGTAGTGCGATCTTAGGATGTTGCACATGTTTGTGATTCATTAAAATTAATTTACTACACTTCTCTCGGCATTTCCGTACCTAATTATGTCAAGTCGAATAGTGTGGTCCTACATATAAGTATTTGAAAAACGGCTGTGAATTTCTAAATAATTTACAACTACGCTAATAGCGGATTGGTTAATTTAGAAATAAAAGTTAGTATTATTTCAATAAAAAGTCTGAAATCATGCTGACAGTGTTACTGGGGACAAGTTTATTTGATTTTAGTATAAGCAAGTTTTAACTGCGTAGGTATAACAAAAACATGATTTTGTTCGTAGCGCCGCTATAATACAATTTATTTTACAAAACAATATTATCACAAAGATCAAACTCAGAATGTAATTTCAAAACAAGAAAAATATTTTTTCGAACACTAGAGGATGGTCGCGTGTTTGATCCAACCACGGAATAAGATAAGTACATAGAGGCACAGAAGGTTCAAAGAAAAGGAAGACAGAAAAGGATTGAACCACCACAGTTCCTATTTGTTTCAAAATCTCCTGATTTTATTCCGTGGGAAAACTTTTAAATATCTTTTTGTGAAATAACAAAACCAGCCAAACAAACAGGACTATAAAAACTTTATCAACATTCTGATGTTGTAAAACCTTACTACTAATTTGTTTGTTATTTCTGTCTAAGCTAGGTTTAAGAGCTAATTTATCCGTGTCGACTTAGGTAGACATTGTAGTAAGCTAGAAGACTTTCGATGTAATCCCTAATTTATGGCCCGAGTGAAATCTGTACGTCAGTTACTTAATGTTACCGCGGTGCTCCGACACGCGTTACAACTGCTGTGAGTGTAATGCTTGAAGACAAAGTCTAAAAGGTTTGATACGGGTATACCTATACTATCTACAATATAATATTATAAAGGTATAGCTTAGCTTATAGCTGTTAGTCAACGATAGCTAGAAAACGTTACCTATAACTGCAACTCTCACAAAGGATCATGGCAGACTCCCGAACATTGTTGACATTTTTTATTGCATCTGCCGATGATAAATATGTAGACGACAGTAAAAGATTTATTTTCGTTTTTAGTTGATGATAGCATGTCTCACTTAACCTCTACCTGAGAGTTTTCATCAGAAACCAAATATTCGTAACCATTTCACAAATACAAAAGCTCATATTTCCAACCATCCCGGAGCCGTCAGGTCCCCAGGGTCCCAGAAGGTTTTACCTTTGACCCTGAAATCAACACAGTTATCGAAACGCTAAATCCCCACCGGCTCCTTAATTAATTGTCAGCGCCGTGTCCGGGGTTCCATTTCCGGTTGGAAGTGGTTAATTTAGGGTTCGCGATAAGGGCTCGTTAATTTCCGTTGCAACTCACTTGTCATAGGCGCCACTTCGTGGAGCTTTTTGACATTACTTTATCATACTCATTTCCTGCGTGTGTTCTGGCGGACTACACGAATTAATGACAGTTGGGGTGGTCCTTTTGTTTGTTAAAGCAAGTAATGTGTGTTTGATGCAAAGATAACATAATATTTGCCGCTTATGTTTATTTAAAAAATAAACATGAGTCTTTAAAAGAAATCGGAAATTCGCAATAACGTTCAAGGTATTAAAATATAAATTTAAAAAACATTCATCAAATTACACACTCGACGAGCTGTATTCAGTGACATTACAAAGGCGCTAATGGCAAAAAATAAATTCTGAAAGTCTAAATCGTGAAAATCGGATAAAATTCCAACAATGAAGGAATTGCTCTGTAGTGAGGGCATCATTCTGTCAAACTCGTAACAATTTACATTGGGTCCCCCCTGTACACCACTCCCCCCGCCCCGCCCTATCGCCCCGCGCGTCATTACATCTCGATTGTCGATTGTTATCATCACGCCGACTCATTTGGGGGCGATCGCTCGACAGATCTCTTAACTCAATAACAGGCGACAAATTCACCCAAGATTAAACGAGACGCCGAACGGATATTGAAATTTTACGATCTTTCCCCTTTAAAGTTTATTTTTGGACGACTGTTTAGGTTTGAGAGATAATGTGCCTAGTTATGTTGGGGTGACATTATGTGTAAACATAGGATCCCTTTGTTACTTTCCCCGAACGAGAGCAGTTCACTGTAATTAAGTTCAAACAAATTGATTAATTAGCCGAAGGTGACTTGTTGAGACAGCGGAATCATATTAACCTTAGGAGCTATATTTCAGTGTCAAATATATTAGTCTGTGTAGTACATAATTAGGTCGTCCATAGTGTCGCTTGCTGACGTAATTGCCTATTTGGGACAATCACCCGAGCGATAGGCTATTAGGTACAGTTTTCGTAATGTCTATTTTCGACAATGTTTTTTCTTAGCTAAATTGTTACTCAGTTCTCTAAACTTTCCGATTGTAATAAAATATTATACGAGTCTGTATTCTACATTCAAATAAAATGTAATATCCTTGTTTTTTACTCCGGCTACCAGTCTTTCCATGCCTATCTCACATCATGAAGATAAACTACATACTTAGCTACTAGATGTAGCGATGCAATATATAACATTTATGAATACATAACTGGGCACATAAATAACGCCAGATAAGCAGATTTTAATTCAGCAGATAAGTGGCTGGGTCCCGCGGGCCTGCCGTGTCGTATACCAAAGAGTAGCGACGTACAGAGGGCTCACTTCTAATTATTGCTGTACGACGAGACGATGACTGACATTTGCATAAATCCGTTATGGGATGATGCGGCAGATGATGATGACCTTACCTACCTGCATGAATATGACATATTTAATTAATCTGTGCTTCTAGGTCGTTAATTGTTGCGGTTTATGAAACAACATTTCATTAGCAGTGAATGATTTCAGACAAGTATTATGATAATGATTCATTTTAATATTCGCATGTAATTTTTTCTTCAGTTAGCGTCAATCTTTAGGTGCATCATAATTTCGCACATTGAATGAAGTGAACCTCCTGTCGGATCTACTTTGTGACGTGGTTCCGTATCTGCCACGTTATAGCCTGCGGATCCCTGCTGCTCGAGGGCGACTGTCCCTGCTACACTGTTCCAGATAATGCTTTGTTTGTTTATTACCATGACGCGCTATAATTTTAGAACATTTTCTTTGGAAACAGGCTGAGTGAGGTCGGTGCTTGTCTCTTTACAAGTATTAATACAATGTTTTCGAAATTATACTGGCAAGACCACTATAATTATGTAGATTTTCTAGGTAGACGATCCAATACTATCGTAAAAATAATTATAAATCTATTAGTCATCGAAAAGCGGTTAACAATATTTTGCTCAGCTTGTTTACCACTTTTCGATGACTAACTTTAATTAAAGCTAGATGGTATTTCTTTTAAGAAACATTAATGTTATACTTGTCCGTGTTACATTTTAGGCCAAGTTAATTTACGTAATCATCTACTTAAAATATCAATTATTTCTATGGCTAAATTTTGTAACTAGGAAGTGATAAAAGTACTAAGATATTTAAGTTTTGTTACATAGATCAAGTAGAGGCAATAACATAAAAAATATGCACAAGCTGCTTGTCAACTAAAATAAATTCTCTCTGTATAACCTTATAATACTGAGAGCAATACTCATTTGTAGAAATACTAAGATACAAAGTAGCGTTACTCAATACGAAATAAGGCCAGCGCTAAATAAAAAGCAGTTGTTATTAGCTATCAAGCAGGAATTCGGCTGAAGAAATAACGAACGCCACAATTGAAGGCAACTTAATAAAGAAAGTGGAAACAAACGGGGAAAAAGAAAAGTATTGAAACCAAACATCTGTCGCGACGAATGAAACTAAATAAACGAAACCGTTATTAGGCGACGCGTTCTGTTGTGCCAATATTTCTAGAAAATGTTTTGTTACGAAAGATTTATTAACGAGCTTTCTCTAGGCTTTTTTTCTGTTCCTTGGAGGAGGATATGGAAAAGCAGGGAAAAACATTACCCTCCTTCTGGGGCAGTCGGGTAAAAAGTTACTAAGCACGTTGACGAATGACGTAAGCTTCCTGACTAATTTGCTACTTTCGACTTATTAGATTAAGGTATAAACTATATGTATAGAAATAACCATAGTAATAAGTCAAATAACTTATTAGGAAAGAATAGCGAATGAAAACGAAATCAGCTACGTGAATAACACTAATTGATAACAATGATTATGGTGAAGTTATCCTCTTTAAGGCAAATGCTAGTCCAGATGCGTCTGAAACTTTAAAGCAAGCATAATTTCGCGCTCATTTGACCCCAGTCCATGACCAGTGGATAATGAACCTTCTGTAACAAGCCAGAGGGTTAACTTTCATAAAGTTATGCACGTTAATGCTGTCTGTCGCCCCTAGCGGCGCAACGGAGGGACGAGATTACAACACTATTAAATTTGGGGATGAAAAATGAGAGCTGTATTTGATTTCGATTTGCAAACACAAACGAAACTATTTATTCTTTGAAGATTAAAAGGGTTTTGGAATTAAAAGGCTATTTATTTTGAATGAGGAACGGAATATGACATACCTACCTGTAGAGTTTCAATTGCCATTGTTATATATATGTGTAAGATGTGACAATCAATTGAGGGATATGGGTTGTTGAATGGTGCTTGTTATGCGTCAATTGTCAATAGACTATTGTACTATTATATTGGTGTCGTCAGAAGCCCGAAAGTCTGACAACCAGTCTAACCAAGGGGTATCGCATTACCCAGTTACTGGGTTGTGGAGGTCAGATAGGCAGTCGCTTCATGTAAAATACTGGTATTCAGCTGCATCCGGTTAGACTGGAAGCCGACCCCAACATAGTTGGGAAAAGGCTAGGCAGATTGATATTGGTATCGTCAATGAGCTAGAATCTGGCACTTTGGACAGTTTCACTGAATAAAGATTTTCTAAGTATTCAGGTCACCTAAAAATACGTCTTTTTTAATATTTGGGTCTTGATCCAAAGGTAAAAAGCATGGAGGTGACACTTTGGTGAAATCCTAAATAATGATGATAATATACGCAAACAATGAAAGTATTATATCTACGTGACACGCTCGTGTACAAAAACGTCACAAAAATAAAGTCCTCTCAAACAAAAGGTTGGATGAAACAAAAGTATAATAAATTAACTGAGCCCTTTAAAGACATCGCATCGTAAATCATTGAGAAACAAAGATTCGTTGTAACGCTCGTATGTGAAGGAATTGAAGACAAACTCAATAATACATACGACTATTGTAATGAAGTATGCGTTGCGAATTGTTACTGGCAGGGTTACCAGTCGGCAGAATATTGGTTTAATACTGTTTCTCAAGATATATCAACCTTTTTTTCTGAGGACCAACAAGATCCGGCTGTGGAGTTTTAGTAAAATTCTTCGCTCTCGAAAATATAATAAGTCAAGCTGATCCCACTTGCGGCCTATTGTGCTATCTCGAAGTAATTTAATATATTATATTAAGTAAAAGGCTAATCCTACTTATGACCTCCTATGTTACTAGGGAAAATAAAAAAGAAACAGCCACGCCTTCACGGCGTCGTCGTGGCAAGTGGCGTCAAATAGCAAAATCCGACGTAAAGCATCCTCGGTATTGTGGGATATACAATGGTCCGTAATGCACGCCTGCCTAATGGCTTATTTACATTATTCAAAGCTGCGGGATGCGTTAGATGTCTAATGTCATGCAAGGAGGCCACATATTGTATCGCGTAGGTCTGTGGTCTATCCATATGCTTATTTATTTCCATCTCCGTAAAGATTTTTTCTTTTCCCAAGTACGTTAGCTCCAACGTCAAGATCCACTAGATGTGGTTTTATAGCCGTATCGTTTTCTATCGGTATAAAACTTTTGTAACTTCAGTTGTTCGGGTAATCTATGGGTAAAGCCAGTATTGAGCAACTACGGAAGTCGTACCAAACGACCGACTCATCGACTTTCGTCGTATTCCTGAATGTGAATCCTCCCTCCATGCTTTATAGCGCTCGAGTTGTCGACTAATGTAAACGGTTCACAATGTAGTTGGGACATAGTTTGCGCGAGCATAAAATACCGCGCAGAGTAGTTGAACCACTGCTTTAGAATTAACTAGTCATTAAGGTGCATTACTCACTGCGGGAATTCATTAGTCAAAGTAGGGTTTAGTGGTGTTTTTGCTGGAAATTTTAAAGGTGAAAGTTTTTGTCCTTTTCACGCGGATTTATTAAGGGAATCTTGGTAATCCAGCTGGTTAATACGGTGTTTTTTAAGGATTTTGTTGTACTTATTCACGCTAACTAAGGTTGATAACAACAAAAGAAAAAAAAGCGACAAAAGGAAACATTAAGAAAATGACTCAGTTTTTCAATATCTGTGACTAACATAATTTGAAGCGTGTCTGTCGTTGACGAGTTGACGCTGCACAAATGAAAACATAAAATTACGTTTATTACATCGACGGCTCGGTACAGGTCATGTCGCGAGCGACAAGAGTGTGAAACGCGACGAATACAATACAACGCCCATTGAATACACTCGAGGAACGAATGCTGGTTAGATGAGGGAGTGGGATGTGTGTTGTGGTGGAGAAACACTCCTCGAAATGGTTTATTATGATCAAACCATTGAATTGTAGTTATATGAGGTAGTCTATTAGCCAACCCACAATTATGTGGCTTGTAGGTAAAGTCATTGAAAAAGCTGGATATAGCTGACTACAACCGTCAATCATAAAATATTTTTTGTTAAAACTTTAAAACCTTTATCCACAAGTCAAAGTGCTTAACTGCTAGACCTTTTAACAGGTTATGCATGCAAAATTTTACAAAACTCTATCGTTACTATTCCTATAACTTACTTAACGTAACGCATTAGTAAGCTCAACGCAACTGAGTCTCCAGCTGAGACAATAAAGGGATTTTCTCAAACGTTTCGCAACGCCCCCGCGTGGCCGTCAGCACAGATTAAATAAACTATTAATCTCTATCCAAAAGGTGTATTTGCATAGCGATTGTAGTTAAGATCCGGAATATCTCGCAACAAAGGGTCTGCACAAACTGATAATGTAAATTGTTCAACAAGGACTTGCAAAAGCGTTATGACTACTATAAAGCAACTGGAGCAGTACTGTGAAGAAAAACTGCATTCACCACTACTATGGCAATCAACTAGGTAGTATACACGCCCAGATTAAAGTAAAAAGCCTGCAGTAAAAATCATGATGAACAATGATCAAAGTCACTTTTTTAGCGTTTACCCCAGAATTGATGAGTTTATTTTGAGCATTTGCTCTTAGCACTCCACTTGTTATTATTCTGTGGTTATGACGCAAAGTTTGGGAAATTTTAATAGTCGTTTGTGCAGCTCGTTCGCAGAATAGTAAAGTAAGGAATTTAGATTGATCACAGCTCCGATTGAGTGCAATCAGCTGATTGATTCACTACAGTTTAACGTGAGTTGTGATCCCGACTCGTTTTATTGTGAAGAGTATTTTAAAATTGAATCGTTTCGTCTCTGCGTTTGTTTGGATTGGAAACAATAAAACTAAAGCATTCCGTTATTCAAAATAAATAAGTTAACTAAATCCAGTTTGCTTATTTATACGATCCTGAGCCTTAAACTGTTAGCTGTTCACTTATTTATTTATATTCATTACAGAAGCCGTGTAACTTGTATTTAAAGTTTCTTTAATCGTTTTTATAGACCTCCCACAGTTGCGTATAAACTTTAATGGACGCAAAAAAATACTTTACAAAGATGCTATTACGTTCGGTAGCGGACAAAATACATAATTTAAAAACAACTTAATATTCACAAAGGAGTCTGTGTCGATTGAATGTGGTCGTGGAATAAAAGTGCGTTTGCAACAATAACATGCGGTGAACGGTCGGCACCATTGTGTACAAACAGTGGGCCAACCTGGGCATTCTATCATGCAAATGGGCTTTGGACAATGTGCTATTTAATATAGTTCATATAGTACACGGGGCAGCTGCGCGTGTGATGAGGCGAGACGGACGAAACACCTTGTTTATTAAAAAAAAAACATAAAGATTACATTGAACAAGGAGTAGGTACATAAATTGTTCGACTCGGTTCACTAAATTATATAGATGACGATAAATGTATGCAGCAATAACTTAATGCTGTTTGAATTCAACTTGGGTGTTAAATAGATATCATCAAATATATAAGTAGGTAATTGATATAAAAACTTTTAACAAAAAATTAACAACCGACTGTAAATAAAATGTAATCGCGTAACAAACATACAACAAAAAACAAACAGACGAATTGAGAAGAAGTCGATAAAAAAATATAATACCGACCGATAGAAGTAAAAACTCTATAGGTTGTAGGTATGTCGTTGTTACGAGACAGCATGTTTAACGCAAAGACCGTTCACTATAACTTGTCCCTTGCCGTCATGTTGGCACCATTGCTTGTGAAGCTTAGTTTCAATACTCATAGAGTTCAAAATAGCACTGACAGAAACGTAGGTACTACCAATCGCGTCACGCGATAAGTTATAATGAACGCACTGATATTGGTTTAGATAATATATGTCGCAGGGAAATGAGAAAACCAGGTATTTCACGAAATCCCTAGGGATATCACGAAATCACGGTAGATGTCGAATATTCTTGTTTATTACGTCTTCTTACTAAAAATGTTTAGTAATATGACCAAATGCTAATATAATGTCAGTAAGTCGTTTCACTGAACTAAATCTAGAAAAAAAAGTTTTGATGGATAAAATAATAAAACAAAATTACAAATTAACTGATGCATTTCTGTTAGATATTATATATTATTAATTTATTAGACATTATTTTTATTACTTTCAATTAACTAAACATTTATTCTGAGGATGATATTCTCCCTTTTCTATTATGTGAATTAGATCATATCAAAAATAACACGTAAGTAATTTAAAAAAAAACCGACTTCAAAATGTGTGTTTAGACTAACACATAAGAGGCCGTATATGAAATTTTGCCGATTTTACTAATTTACGTGATTTTACAGGCGTGATTTTACGGTCAAAATAATGTTTCTATAAGTTTTAAATGCTCAAGTCATGGGCCGCTTTTACGTCACTGTGCTCGGACTGCTCGGGCGGCCCCAAGCCAGTACCAGTGGGAACGAAACAAATGCATGGCTCGAATGATATCCTCAAGTGTCCGCTCTAGTGTCCGCTTTTTTGACATTTTACTGGACTTAGTTTAGTGAAACGACATATCACTACACATTTTGAATGAGAAGACGTAATACACAAGAATATTCGAAATCTACGGTGATTTCGTGGTATCGCTAGGGATTTCGTGAAATCCCTGGTTTCCTCTCATTTCCCTGCGACAGATACATTTCCAAGAACTGCCCACACATACTTGTAACTTGTAACCAAAAACAAACAACCAAACGTATCTATTCAAATATATACAAAACAAACTCGTAAAACCGAACTTGCGTTTTAAACTTGAGTTAAACTATTGACACAACGGTTTGATCAAAACAAAAACATCCCTATTGAAAAAGGGTTGAACCGTTGTCCAAATGCACCCCTTTTTTTCAAAGGGCGTGATTCTGAGGTCATTGCGATGGGTGATAGCGGGTGACATAGTATTATAGCGCTACAGAAGGGAAAGTTGGAACAATAATAATATTATATAAAATAATTATTAAATAATTATTTTATAATTATAAATAATAATTATTATATATTACAATAATAATAATTATTATTAGCTTACATAAAATTGTTGTATAAAAAAGTAATCGGTGCATGTTAGTTAATACATGCAGACGATCTTGCCTAATATTATAAAAGCGAAAGTGAGTTTATTTATTTTGTTTATTAGTTACGATTTCACACTAAAACGGTTAAACAGGTTTCGATGAAATTCGGCACATGGGTAGACCATGACCTGGAGGACATAGGATACTTTTTATCCCGATATTCTCATGGAATCGAAACTTATACGGGTTAAACCGCGGGGCGTAGCTAGTATTGTATAATTATACTACAATATAAACAAATAATACTGTTAGGAGAGATCTGCAAACAAAGACCTAGCTGAAAAAGTTCGTGGCTACTGCTGTTAAGCATTTATTCTAAATTCCAAACCTAAAGTTAAATTGTAGTTTAAGTCAGTGTTGGTATCCATTAGCGTTGTATAGTGTGATCCCTCTGTGCCTATTTACTCAGTGGTCGATGTGCATTGGTTAGCCAAGCTGGCACGTGAGCACGTGCTGTGCTGTGCCAAGTCGCCGGCATATTGCGGATGCGTGAGAAATTGTCTGGACGTACTTACAGGGGCTGGCTGCGTGAGTATTTGTTTATTTATAGCATGAAAGGACGATTTGAAGTTTATTTTTTCAGTCTCTGGTTGCTTAATTTTGATAATAGTGTTACAAAGAAAACATTATAACAATAGAAAGAACCTCTACAACCTATTTAAACGTTAACGTCGTTAAACATAAATTAAGTGAACACGCATCTATCTTCATTATTAAGAGATCCAAGAGCCGTCGTGATACGGAAGCTTAGCTGTAATCTTTACTACCGAGCACCGAGGGGTAAACAAACCAAACCGACTACATTTGTTATTACTGGTCCTTATATACTTTTACCAAATAGATGGCAAAAGCTGTAATAGAGCCCGCAACCGATTAAAAACTTATTACAATTAAAAAGCAAGCCGAATAAAACTTAAAACAACAATGGGTTTAACGACGTAAATTCAGCTAATAGTTAATCTGTACCCATTGCGTAGTAACAGGGGCGTCGTTAGTCCGCCGCGGTGCGCAAACAAGCAATCAGCGTGGAGAAATAAAACAAACAGATGCGGTCGTGTCGCGCCTATCAATGTGTTACCGTGATGGCGACTCGCTTTTATTTTTATGAGCGTTTTACGAGCCTCAAAAGGATTTGTTTTAGAGCCGTACGTGATAAATGCACCACTGGGATTGAATAACGTTTGGTTCCTACTTGTGACGTTTGCGAACATTGTCGATGAGTGCTAGGACTGGGACAGATGTTTATCGTGGCTATCTACTCGTGCACAGATGTTGGTTTCGCTGATTGATAGCTCGGATTTGAAGGGGAGAGTTTTTAATCAAAGTTCTAGTTGTAGATTTTTTTATGGATTCGGATTGTAGATTGTATAGTTTTTAATTTGGTAAAGAAGAAAGTTTTAATTGCATTAATCAACATAGCTTAGATTAAGTTTTAGTGAACTTGTCCAATGGAAAAGCCTATTTTGTTATGCACTGCGTAATAGAGCATATAGATTGATGATTTCAGTAAAATGATGTTGCTACTCATTTTCCATTTCAGCCTTTTTCAATCTTTAACAACTCACGAACAGAAAAAAAAACCAATGAAAGTTTTAAGTACTCTGCATTGCACCCATTTTCCTTGAAACGAATATCACCGCAACAAATTAGCTAATCGAGATTGTAATTATCATAAGTCTAGCACTGATTACAAAACAATAGTTCATACGCACGTGCGAATGGTAACTGTTCAGCCTGTCGACCCGTCTGGTGGGCCCATTAGACCACGTGCACCCGTCTGGTGGGCCCATTAGACCACGTGCGCCGCCGATCGACCGATAACACAACAAACACCAATAATCCCTAACTTGGTGATAAGTTAATTAATTCAAAGTATTCGAAACATTAGTCTGCGCAGTGCGTATAATTGAGTGGTCTAAGCGGTTGTTTCAACGGAAAACATAATATAAATCAATTTATTGTAAAGGCTCGTAACTTTGATCAGAGAGAGATTCTTGCGGTTAGTGGTTAGACGTAGACACGGGTGCAATGTGGTTGAAACATTTCTATGACTATTGCATTCCTATTTCTAGCATGAGCAGACTTAGACGATTTTACAGACATTAAAATAATGACTTAGGTAACCGATCATTTTCCTTGACAAACTTGGCTTGAAACACTGCCATGTGTCTATAAATTTATAATTATCCTATCAGCTTTCATTGACACGAAACCTTTTCACGACTAAGAAAGAAAGAACTTGTCTTTCTTTCTTTTTGTCTAGAAAGGAGAGAGTCTCGCAAATAAACTAGATAGTAGCCATAACAGACCGATGCGTGTACAACTGAGCCAGTGCGGCTTATAAAAATATTAAAATTATTTTCTTCACAATCTGGTTTTACAAGCTTCAATCCAGATTCCATAGGAGTGCACGCTGATTTACAATCAGACATCTGAAAACGCTCTAATACTCTTTTAATATAACTAGACTGATCCAAAGCCAGCTTGCTTCCCTGCGGTTAATTCAAGTATTATTTTTAAGATCAGACAGATTGTCATAGTTTTTCCCCAGTTCGAAACCTTTAACAATAAGGCGTCATGGCCGACCCCAAGACGACTATTGAAAAACTACGTGGTGTCGAAAATTACGGAACTTGGAAATTTGTAACAAAAATGTTACTTATACATGAAGAACTCTGGGATGCAGTGGAAGAAAAGAAGGGAAAAGATGACAAAATACAGAAGAAGGCTTTAGCACGTATTTGTCTCCTTGTTCAGCCATGCGTTTATCCACACATTAGAAGCGCAGAGACGGCACATGAAGCATGGTACAATCTTGAAAATGTCTATGAAAGTAAGGGCCTGAGCAGGCGCTTGTCATTGTTACGCACGTTATTCGGGATGAAACTTGATTCTTTCAAAAACATGGAGACTTATCTCACAAAGGTGGATGAGATAGGCCAACAGCTTCATGATATTGGTGCCAGTGTAGAAGACAACTTTTTAGCTATCGTGATGCTGAGCGGGCTCACATCGGACTATGACCCACTCATCATGACTTTGGAAAATTCTACGTTGAAACTCACCACAGAGTTTGTGAGATCAAGGTTAACCCAAGAGTACCAGCGGAGACAGGAACGAGAAGAGGTAGGCACAGCACTGGTTGTGAAGAAGCAGTTGAAAGTGTTTCGTTGCTTCAGATGCAAGCAACCAGGGCACAGTATCAAGGATTGTCCTCGCAAAGCTGTTTGCAAGGATGATGGTCATTCCAAGAGCAAGGGCTCAGATAAGGCCTTGTTGTCTGCATTATCAGTTAAACTACTGAATAATGTTTGGTATGTGGACTCGGGGGCATCAAGTCACATGTGTAATAACAAAAATATTTTACATAATTTTGTGTATAACACTCCAGTCACGGTTAGTGTTGCGAATGGCGAGAAACTCACGTCATGTGGCAAAGGAAATGTAAAAATTCCTTTACAGAACTCTTTAAAAACTGTAAGTGAAGTGTTATATGTACCCAAGCTAGCAACTAACTTGCTGTCTGTTAGTGCAATGACACGCAAAGGTTTTAATGTAATATTTCAAGGAAATTTATGTAAAATTTATGACGGCAAGGAAGTGGTTGCCATGGCTACATGTCAGAATGGAATTTATATACTAAATACCAAAGGTGAAGCTTCTTTTGTGACTGAGGAGAGGCCATGTACTGTGTCTGTGTGTCAGGAGGGGAAAGGTTTTGTTTTACCAACAGAGCAAGTTGCGGAGGTGGTCGTGCCTGTATCTCAGGCTGCGCCCAGGGAGTCGCAGGAGGTTTGGCATAAAAGGCTTGGACATCTCAATGTGCGGAGTATGCAGCTTTTAAAAGGTATGTCTACTGGCATGGATTTTGATAACTCAACTTTTAAATCATGTGTTGCTTGCATTCAAGGTAAACAAACAAAGTTGCCTTTTCCGAAAAAGTCAAAGAGTAGAGCAAAAGCCTCCTTGGGGCTTGTGCACAGTGATCTTTGTGGACCATTTTCAACTAATTCACTTAGTGGATCGAGATACTTTCTAACGTTTATTGATGATTTTACCAGGAAAACATATGTATATTTTCTGAAGTCTAAAAACCAAGTTTTTGATAAATTTAAGGAGTTTAAGGCTATGGTGGAAAATCAAACAGGTAACAAAATAAAAGTATTTCGCATTGACAATGGTGGTGAATATGTAAATAAATGTTTACAGGATTTCCTAAAGAGCTGTGGGATCCGTCACCAGACCACTGTACCCCACTCCCCACAGCAAAATGGAGTTGCTGAACGTGCCAACCGTACCATAGTGGAGAAGGCCAGGTGCATGCTTCAGGATGCAGGCCTTGATCAGCGGTTCTGGGCAGAGGCGGTAAACACTGCTGTTTACCTGAAGAACAGGAATCCGACTAAAGCGGTTCTGGGTACTACTCCTGAGGAAAAATGGTCAAATAAAAAGGTAAATATTACTCACCTTAGAACTTTTGGCTGCTTAGCTTATGCATTGACAGAAAAACGTAAGAAATTTGATCCAAAATGTAAGAAATACATTTTTGTGGGCTACTGTGAAGAGACAAAAGGGTATATAATCTATACCCTATATAAACCCTTTACGTCCGTCAGAATGCATAAAGGCAAGAAATGTAACATTCCTAGAAAATGAATTTTATTCATCAAAAGGTGAAAGTGATGACTTCACTGAGCTAGTGTTAACACGTTCTCACATTCAAAACTCTCCAGAGTCACCAAACCTGTCTAGTCCAGATCAGGCCTTATTAGATTCAAATGATGAAACAGGGATACTCAGTAATGCGAGGTCTGATGAATCTAGTTCAAGGTCCAGGAATAGTAGTATTATATCAGTGAGTAGCTCTGAATCAGATGATTCGCGTGATGAAACTTACGTTCCAGAGGACACAACAATGGATACTTCAGCAGAGTACAGCGAAGCTGTGAACTTGGCATCATACATCATCACACAACAAGGCTTTGATGACGAACCAGAAACAGTGGTGGAAGCTTTGCAAGGAACAGAATCCAAGAAATGGAGAGATGCTATGTCAGATGAGTATAAATCATTTTTGGATAACAAATGCTGGACTATGACTGACTTACCAGAAGGGCAGAGGCCTGTGAAGTGCAAGTGGGTTTATAAAAGGAAGAGAGGATTGAATGGAGAAATATTGAAATACAAAGCTCGATTGGTGGCAAAAGGTTATACACAAAAGTATGGTATAAACTATTACGAAACTTTCTCACCAGTGGTGAGATATTCAACTATTAGAATGCTGCTTGCTCTGGCCGCCGAGATGAAAATGGAGATAGATCACCTTGATGTGAAAACTGCATTTTTGAATGGAGACCTCAAGGAGACCATTTACATGGAACAGCCGGAGGGCTTTGAGGACAATAAGAACCCAAGGAAAGTTTATCGCTTGAATAAAGCGATTTATGGGCTTAAACAAGCTTCTAAGAGTTGGTATGACAAGATAAATACAGTTATAGTAGATAAACTGAGCTTTAGAAAGTTTTCTTCAGAACCATGTGTTTTTATGAAGAATCATGATGGAACAATGACAATAATAGCACTGTATGTTGATGATATAATCTTGTTTTCAAACAACGAACAGGAAAAATTAAAGATTAAAGAGAAGCTTATGACTCAGTTCGAAATGAAGGATCTAGGGCCAGCTCATCACGTCCTTGGCATGAAATTATGCAGAAGGGATGGCAAGTTGACTTTGGATCAGTCTAGTTATATTAAAAGAGTATTAGAGCGTTTTCAGATGTCTGATTGTAAATCAGCGTGCACTCCTATGGAATCTGGATTGAAGCTTGTAAAACCAGATTGTGAAGAAAATAATTTTCCTTACAGAGAATTGGTTGGATGTTTGATGTACATTGCAGTCTGCACAAGGCCAGACATTGCACATGCAGTTAGTATACTCAGTCAGTTCAACGATTGTCATGCTGAATTACACTGGAAGGCAGCAAAACGAGTGCTTCGGTATCTGAAAGGTACGGTTAATCATTGTCTTACTTATGATAAGAGTAGCATGGCCGTCAGCGCATACGTTGATGCAGATTGGGCCGCCAATGAGATAGATCGGAGATCATTTACTGGGTTTGTCTTTAAAATAGGAAAGTCCACAGTATCATGGGAAAGTCGAAAACAAAAGACAGTCGCTCTTTCCAGCACGGAGGCGGAGTATATGGCACTCTCTGATGCATGTAAAGAGGCTTTATTTATCAGAACATTCTTGTATGAATGTTTAGGTACAAGTTGTACAATTTCTATGTACAACGATAGTCAATCTGCACAAAAACTTTGTGTTAATCCTATGTATCATGCTAGAAGCATGCATATCGATGTACGACATCATTTCATTCGAGGAATTGTAAACAAAGGTATTATTAATTTAATTTATTTGTCTACTGATAAAATGATGGCTGATGTTTTAACTAAACCTTTAACTAAAGAGAAAACTGAAAAATTTGTTAGTCAGCTTGGTTTAACAGAGATCATCTAAATATGTATTGTAAAACTTAAAGGTTGTATAACTATAAAGATATTATAATTTTTAGAATTTATATAACTTTGGGTTTTTATTTTAAGGGCCAGTTTAATTAATGATTGCTTTGTTTAAGGGCCAGTGTTAGAAATGTAAACGAAACGCAATCATCTGCTGTCACTTTCATTTCATGTTCTCTCTCTCTCTTGCGCCGTCAACGGTTCTGCTAATATGTGTGTTCCTCTGAGATCAAATAAAATCCCTTTATTTAATATACATCTTGTATAATTTCGCCAATTCTATTAACCTCGGAACGCGTAAACGCACGGCTATAAATAATAGGTCTTTACCTATGAAATTGCCGTTTTGTATGAAAAAATTTAAACGAATTTTTTTCATGAATTTTTTATTTGTATTAATCGAAGTAATCACCCATGCAATCAATGCATCTTTGCCATCGCAGTGGCAGTTTATTGATGCCCTTCTTAAAGAAATCAGCTGGACGGGAGGCAACAAATTCTTCAAAGGCATTTTGTACTGCCTCTCGGGTATTGAATTTTTTTCCCGCCAAGAAGTTATCCAAATTCTGGAAAAAGTAGTAGTCTGTAGGCGCAAGGTCTGGTGAGTAGGGCGGATGACGGAGAACTTCCAACCCCAGTTCTTGCAACTTGGAGACCGTCTGCTGTGCAGTATGAGGTCGCGCGTTGTCGTGCAGGAGCAGCGGAGACGAGCGATTGACCAATGCTGGTTGGAGATGCGCCAGCTTCTCCACCATTGTGTTCAGTTCTTCACAGTACACATCTGCAGTAATGCTAACCCCGTTTGGTAAGAAGCTGTGATGAATCACACCGGCGCTAGACCACCAAACAGTGACTATCACTTTTCTAGGGGTAAGTTTTCGTTTAGGGCATTGTTTAGGTGCTGAACCAGGATCCAACCAACTTGCTGAGCGCTTGCGGTTATCAAACAGAATCCATTTTTCATCGCAGGTAACAATGCGGTTCAAAATTCCTTCATTTGTGTGTCTGTTGAGCAGTGCAAGGCACGTCTCGACGCGTACTTCGCGCTGGCGATCATTGAGTTCGTGGGGCACCCATTTGTCAAGCTTTTTTACCTTGCCAATTTGACGCAAATGGACCAATATTGTTTTGACGCTAACGTCGAAAGCTGCTGCTAATTCAGCCGTAGATTGTGTATCATCAGCTTCCACAATCGCCTTTAATTCGTCATTGTCGACCAAAGTCTTCGGACGACCGCGAGGTTCATTTTTCAGGTCGAAATTTCCAGAACGGAAGCGAGCAAACCAATAACAGGTGGTGCGTTGGTTTGTAGTGTTAGCTCCGTAAACGTCGTTGATGTTGCGTGCCGCTTGTGCCGCGTTGCTGCCACGACGCGGCGACGGTACTCATATTCCATAATTACTCGAATTTTTAACGTATCCATGATGACGAAAAAGATTGAAATGCGATGAAAATGTAACACTAATCAATAAAGAAATGACTACTTTTGGAAAAAAAAAAACATGTTTTTAAAATAAAATTAATTTGAAATTAGAATTCTTAGCCAAACAAAAATTATTTTGATTTGAAATGGCCAGTACTGCAGAACGGCAATTTCATAGGTAAAGACCAAGGAATGCAGCTGTTTGCTTAAAAAAGAATAAAAAAAGACAATGCTGCTTTTGTGTGGAAAACTTTATGCGGTTTATGTTTAGGTACATCAATATATAAACGCACCGTAGCGCGCGATATCCGCGTCTATTACCAACCAGCTTTCCTTTAAATTTCTAGCCAAACGGCTCTAAGTGCTTACATTAATACCACCAGATAAAAAGTTCAGATACCTATGTTTTTTTTAACAAAAAAGTATTTAAAGAAAAATCATGTGTAAGTATATGAATAAGTATACACTATACACGTATGAGATGGTCTCCTTTCCGTAGATAGGTACTTTTGTCTGAAAAATATCTACGACGTTTAAGACTGGCCCTGTAGTGTTTAGATCATTGATCTGCATTACGTTCCATTACGATTTATTCCAATTTCCATAAAGAATCTACGTACTACTTTACAGCGCACTGTTTACCAACGATTTGAAAAATGGTCCTTCTGTTCTTTATGTCCATCGGGATAGTGACTCTATCCAAGACCACACCTTCCAACGCTTGCCAACCTTATTAGCAGCCGACTGCTGCTCACAAAAAACAGGCAATGTACACATAAGTAGATAACAGGACAATGTTGTCTAGATTTTCAGTGTTTACTCTTTTGTTTGCTAGCTGACTGCATGACTGAAGTTTGGGACGAGTAAATAGAAAAAAACTTCTCCATCTTTTTCTAACTTGTTATAGAATTTTCGATCGAAATATGTACCTAAGTACTTACTTCTTATAATAAAAAAGAAGCTTGACTGTTTTTTGAGGTCAAAAGTAATTCCATGCTTTCCAAACGAAAAAAGTTATTTACAATTTAGAACGAACAAGGGCAAAGCAATCAAACAATCAAGCTTTGCATTTTAATTAAGGAAATTAAACAAAGAGACAATTTAATTGAAACGTATCAAGCAACAACTCACGAGGCACATCGAAAGCAATTTCCCTATTACCGAACAAAGTCAACAAAGACAGGAATTTTAAGTGAAGGAACGTATCGTATACGTAAGGCATTAATTAGGGGCTCACGAACGATAGAATTGAGATCCAGTGGATGGGCACAGAAGCTGTACTTACATGCGGTAGCTCACGAATGGACATGGACCAGGAGACCATCAGTTACCGTTTAATTGGCAAATAAAATAACACCGGAATCGGCAGTCTGGAACGAACAGTAAATATCGCTGTGTTCTTTCTTGTGCTTCTGAAACTGATTCTTCTAATTCGTTCTTCAGACCAACAGTTTGTTTCCCGGTGCTTGATGAGTAAGTTTATACTTACTCATCAAGCACCAAGCTAACTAGTTCCTATTACTTTGCTGTCTGAACCCGATACGACATCGTTTAGAGATAACCCTGACTTGCCCTTCTGTATTTGCTCTTTGAGCTCTCAATTACTGAGGAACGAAACTTCAACTATGCTCAACAATTGATTGAGTCAACACCGCTTATGAGCATCACTGCCCTTTTTGTTTTGAGTGTTTACTTTACCTTTAGACCAATATTATTTCATGTTTGAAGATTTATTTTTGAGATAAGTAGACGTTTAAAAAATGAGATGAAAAAATGTTCTAAAGTTCAAAAGACATTAGTAAAAGTAAATTATTAAAACTTCATTTTCAAATGGTTCAACGGGTTACGCGACAGCAAATTCAATAAGGGCAAAATCGTGTGTAAAATATTTTAAAGAAAACGTTGAGCAAACAGGTTCGTTTTTTAAATTCAACGTCGAATCTTAAAATATTCGTAAATCTTTCACGCTGTTGTTACCCTGAGTAATGCAGCTTCGTTAACATTGCTCTAACGTGCGGCCACTTAGTAAGGCAAGCGCGTACGCATCTCTGACGAATCAATTAGTTTGTTACCGCTCCGACATTACAGCCGCTTTCCCTCACGTTGAGCAGTTCAGCTAAAGATCTGCTAAAGGTAAAGTTATTAATTTTACGTGGATGTTGTGCTTTCATACCACATTGCGTTAGAAGCAAGGTTATAACTTGTAAAACGTCGTATCTATTTGAACAGCCTCAGAGAGCACAAGCTTTTGTAGAAAACCAATTTAGGTACTTGTACTATGTGGTTGGGTTGTAATTATATCAACATTTATATTGTTTAGTTGTTAATACACTTAATATTTTAATATCAAATATGATATTAAAATATTAAGTGTAAACTTATTCAATTTTGGCATTCCCTAGAATACTAGGGAATGCCAAAATTGAATAAGTTTACAAACTGTTTCAATCTTCCGCTGTTTAAAGTCCTGCACGTCTTAAACTATCTCCTGAAACTAGTCAAAGCTCTATTAAATTCAAAGTCTCAAACGAATTGATTAGTTCTAGCTAATCTACACACTGTTATTAGGTTGTCCTAAGTTACATAAAGTTATTAAATAATTAATTCCAAATAGATCTTGAGACTTTCAGATTCTGGAGCGGAACGTGTTAAATGTGTTAGTATCAGCTCTAAAGTTTCGTCTCAAAGGAATCAATTTGCTTGAGTCTATTACTATAAGCTTAGAAACTTTCCCTCTATGCGAGTTATTATTATAGAATTATCGGCGTATAATTAGCACGTTAGAGATAACAGCGTCTACTCCATTACTCGGCGGAAGGCAGTACGTCGCGTAGTAATCAATTAGCTTTGAACCACTTCTATTAAAGGCTTTCCCTGACTTATGAGGCTACATTTTATACATTAATTTTGCTGTTGATTTAATTTACGATTAACCTATAAGTAGTTACAAGGTTACTTATTTTTATATGAACTAAAGTTTTCGAAGGTTCTCGTAGTAACTTTTTCTCATGCCATTATTAAAACGATATTAAGATGCAGATGTATTATAATGATGCTGCCATGGAAGGTGTGTATCCCGCATGTCGGTGCCTAGGGAGCTGGGAGTCGGTTCGTGCGGTGCCGGCGACGAATCAATTAGGTCGACACCGCGCCGCCATTACCGACGCCCGGAGACTGCGCCACCAAATGATCCCAGTCACGAAAGCTGAGCGAAAGTAAATACTTAAATGCAGGTTTCACGAAGGACAATTTTGTAACAAATTAAGGGCATGTTGGCATTTCTTTAGTTTTTTCTATTAAGCACGATATTAATACAATTATCTAATAAATTCCAAATATTTATTGTATTCAGGTCACCACAAATAAAATAAAATAAATTGGTATATTGAACGATCATTTCGTATCCATCGCTACTGCTTATGATTTGCCACCTGCTATATTTTGTCGCGCATATCTCAGACCCCGGTGGGATTCGTGGTTCGATTCCATCCAACTCTGTATCTTCCTATATTTCGTTCGTTCTACGTGTAATGAGCAGGTGGTAGTGCTGGAGTATGTTCTAATCACAACATCGTCGTGTGAGCATTGATTGGATATCAATTATCCTAAGTAGTCCGACACTGCATGATGGGTACTTTTTGGTTTATCTCATTAAAATATTTTAGTGTGAACCTAATAATTATGCTAAGATTAGCAGATAGCTATTATAGTGTATGGAAGACCTTTACATCTCGCGAGCGCCCACAGCTGTTACGTCTTTAAATAGAAATTATTTGAATTCTCCAGTAACAAATCTTAAGCTGTCAGCAGATGATATACGTAAGACACTGCGAGAATGGACACTTTCTGTAATAATAGTGCACACGGAACACAAACGGATCAGGTCACTATAACTGAGTTGTAGTGTAATATTAGTTTACCAGGAACTCGTGAATGACACTTATTTAAGAGTGACGAAGTACACGGTGGACGTAAATCATTGCTCTGATCACCGTGTACTCAGTGCTGATCAGTTGGAGATTGTTCGACTAGAAAGCTTTGAGTAATATTTGGACGATGAATTTCAAAGACCAGTCTTTGACAGTCTACCATTTTAGTATCTTATTGATATGGTGAGTGACTGCTATGCTATTGCTAAATATTGTGACAAATAGAGAAGGACGTTATCCAAGAGTGGGAATTTGGAATCGGGCCTTACAAAGCTGTTTGAGTAGGTCTCGAATGGAGCCTCAAAAGTAACAATACTTTTATCTTATTCATCTTCATCCACTACTGGATATGTCGTATGGTCTCCTGATGCTTGATGAGTTTACATGAAGTAGGTAACTTTTTATAAAACGACTGCAATTACAAACATTGACAGAACAAATCAAATCAAATAGAAATGATTCTGATTACGTACAAACAAACGGCGCAGATGTGAGGGTCGTAATTTCCTTGATGTCACTCGCGTGTAATGTACCCGCGAGTCTCGGTAAATATTCAATTAGGTTCGTTTGAACCGCGGCGCGGGGGAGAGGCACTGATATTAACGTTGCTGATCATAATATGTAGATGTTGAGGTACTCTGCATAATGATTGCGATGCATTTTGTTATTGGTTTTATTACGATTTGGCCGGAATTCAGTCCGTAATAAAAATAATTTCATCCCTTTCATTTTTTTTTTAGAATTCGTATTTGCTTGTTTAGTAAAAACCTCTCACGATCATGCTCAACGTAAAAGGTTCTTACTGGCAAAATTTGGTTTCCTGAAACTATTGGGAATGGTCACAAAATCACAGCAGCCGGTCTAGTAATCACTTCAGACAATTGCAGCGAGCTATCAATCGCCATGACTTCCACTAAGTGAAAGCGCGCGCGGAATACAAGTTTCAGGGGATTTGCGGAAGATTTTGTAATCGAATTTAATGTGTCAAGTCTTTGTTATGTACGGTGATGTTGTATTTCGTGTAATTAATGAACATCTTACTTCTGAAAGAGGAAAAAAAACATTATAATTGGCTCATGCGTGTTGGATTTCTTATTTTTCGGAATTATTTTTATTTACTTTTCGTGCAACATTGCGAGTGACTACTGATTTTTTACTCTAAACAGCCCTTTTTGCAAGGCTGATCTAAATATAAGTAAATTCTTTGATATGTTACTCCCTGGTTGCCATTTGTTGAAGTAAAAAGTTCGTTCCATTTTTAAATAACACGAACGATATTATGAGTTTTCATTGTATTTTTTTGGCCGCTAAACACGACAGATAAGTTTTTCATAGTAACATTGCCGGCCGCATCGTCACTTGTTTTGACCAGTACAGCGATTTATTTCGAAGAAGCAAAAAAATAAAAATAAAATCTAAATAATGCTCGAATTGAAAAAAAAAAATTGCATGTATATTCCACAGTTAAATATAAACAAACCAAAATTAATAAATAATGTGATATGGAAAGTGCAGCCTGTAAATTAACTATATATATATATAAGTATTCTGAGACCTATGCAAAAAAAAACAATGTACCTAATGCCACTATTTACAACACTCTGTTATTCTTCGTCAAGCTGGAATACTTATTTAATACTTTTTCATATTAGATTTCGTTTGACGTCTTTATACCCGTATGTGACGCAATGACACTATTCCGTAGGGGAGACCATAATGACCAATATATGAGATATCTCATTTTCTAATTCTGTCTCGTTTAGATAGGACTTATTAAACAATTTATAGCACTTACTCATATACCAGTATTCAACTGGTAAGATAAGTAAATAATCATTTTTCGTGTTTTATCACTGTTTCTTCTACTTAGGCAAACATGTTACATAGGTATTTATGAGTTTTTTAATCAGACGAAGATCAGACCGAACTTTTTAATTTGACAGAAAATAATGTTAAAGGATTATATAATTAAATGAACTAAAATTAAGCGACACTGACTATTTATAAACTGCACAGTATGTTATTATATGTAGATTCAAACTCTCGACTGCTCAGTCACATAAACAATAATGAAGTTACGATTATATTCTACATCATCATCATCATCATCATCTGCCTAGCCTTTTCCCAACTACGATTATATTCTGCAGTCATACTTATAACAATACCGAACCAGTGGCCATTACGTAATGCTGCATGGCCGCTGCCCCATTCATTCATTCCAGTAGTGAGCTAACAATGGAGCTAGACTCGATGGATTACTTATGCCTAAGTCGAGGAACTAAAAGCTGGATAATAGTCACGCCAGTTACTTGCGCTAACTAGTGTAGATAGTGGCACGCGTGAACGGATGTGCAGCTGTACGGTGGACTTTATGGTTGGTGTTAATATTATATCTGTGTGCTTTGTAAAACTGAGTGCTATTGTTAAGTTTAAAGTTAGTTGTAAAATCTTTACCTTGCATAAACTTTTGCTATTAGGTTCAGAAAGTAAAGTTCCATAAAGGACTTTCAATACGCGACATGTTTTTAACCGATTTCTAAAAGGAGGAGGTTATCAATTCGGATGTTTACATATATACATTTTTTTTTAATGTTTATTCGGGCATAATTCCATCATATAGACTTTCAAAATTCTTTTGTTGTTTGAAAGTGCATACTTCCAAGGTCCATTGTCATTAGATCAGGATCTGATGATGGAATCCTGGAGAAATCGAGGGAACTCTTCAAATATGATATGCACACCTATAACAATTTGGGTGGGTATTTTTTTAGTAACTGGTGCAGTTGCGCTCAGAAAGCACCATTTGGTGAAGTTGAACTTATGATGACCACAAATGGCCACCGGAATGGTTGCCAAGCAATTTTGCAATTTTGCAATGTTGCAAGCTCGTCACAATGCATATGGTGAAGTGGAGCTGATGGTGAAGTAACAGGAGGAGTTCTCCTCAACAATTAACGTCTCTGCATCGGGAAAAGCAATACTTTGTGAAGTCGCGCCAGTATGTAAGAGCCTTTACAAAGTATTGCTTTTCCCGATACATGTCGCGCGACGCAACTTTTAACAAAACAATTTCCGAGAAAACTTCACGGCGAACAATGCAGCGGCGGCGGCGTCGCGTCGCGCGACTGTTCGCGCCAGTATGTAAGAGCCTTAAAAGGTGATGAGCAGTTGACATCTGGCTATTGTGTTGTGTTGTGACTTAGATAAATTACAAACTGACCCACTAAAAAGCGAGAAATACAAAACACCGACTTCCGAAATTTAAGTTATTTTTCATTTTGTAGTGGTTTTTTGACAGTCGGTTGTTTTTTTTGAAAAACAGCATCTCAAGAAAAATGAAAATTAAATAAATAAAAGAGTAATCCTGAGGCCCTAGGCAAAGTCACATTCTATCAGCGATGATGAGGCAGAAATGTAGGTATAGGACTGACATAAGCTATCAAAAATCTTATATCAATCCTATTGAAAGTCGTTGTAGAAATATGAAATGCTTTCGAAGCGATTGTCACTTGTGTAGCCCTTCAGATTTCCATGTAACGGCTTACCTAAGTCGCACAGCTTTTCTGTATGCACAAAAATATTTTTCTGAATATATGTATGCAAACCTAAGGTTTACTGAAAAAGTCTTATCAAAAAGCTCTAGAAGTCCGTGAGCATCAATGTTCATAAGCCGTGCAGGTCATAAAGTATCGAAACAATTCCACTAAGTTAAAGTCAAACCTTTACAATTTCTACGAATATTATTAAGGCTAAGCCTTTATTACCTCGGACTCGGCTACTATTTATTTGCCAAAACACCTTATAAATCGCTGGCACAGATTAAAGTTTACAACCCAATGTCGACATAGGCTTCTAAGGACTTCAGTGTATTTAGGAATTATTGAGAGAATAAGCAATCACTATGTATTAACTCAAACTTAATGGAATATTGTTGATAAAGGACCATTATGTTACATAATAGTAATTTGTTGGACAGTCACAGTGCGGTGAAGATTGAGTAAAGTTCAGATGGAAGTGCGTCACGTCATGCTTCAGACTTTAATGTCGTTTCGACAGGAATCTATTTAATGTCCTCAGCCTCCCACACGCACAAACCTCCTATTTGAGAGTGTTCTACATAACCTATTCTGATTTTGAATGATTTCTGAATACATAATCTGATTCTAGATAATAATTTAGGAACGGCGGTACCAGTCACCATCAGTATTAAGCCTCTCTATACTCATAGTACTGAACCGAACACACTATCAACTCTACTAAATCTTCGTTCTGTGTATAGTGACTGAAGGTTGTGACATTTGCTCAGCCAATCAGTTTTATCGATCGTTTGGCCCTTTACGACGTCAGTGACTCAGTATTGAATTTTGGTTTGCTCTGTCTGTATTCCTACATGTTGGTTCAAGTGAGAAACATTGTTTGTACAGAATTTAAATCTCCACCGAATGATTGACGACAATATTGTTCTTATTGAAATACACAAGTACTCAGATGGCTGATGACCCGCCATAAATTAACTTGAACGCACAATATCAAGAACATACAATATTCCAATTTTATTGGAAATTGTACTGGTATTCAGCTGCATCCGGTTAGATTGGAAGCCAACCCCAACATAGTTGGGAAAACGCTAGGCAGATTAATTGATTGACAATATTCAAATTTTCTATCCTCTGCACATATTTAAACGAATCCAATCGAATCAATTACGTATTTTCACAACGAGTACATAAAGGGATCAGCACAATGATTGGTCTACGCCTGGCGGCGCCCGTGGAGGGCCGGACGGCTATACAGCCGTCAATAGCGCGGCGGCCGTCAATAGCCGGCCACTCCACAGCACCCAATAATCCAAATAAACACGGCGCTGTCAATGACACGCGACACTTTTATCGCTCTAGTCACCACCCCGGACCCCACCACTATGTTTTATTGATTGAACATTGGTTCCCATAGTACGCTACTAACTCACCCAAATTATCGGTTGAACACGTAAGCCCAAATATTGTTGAAACGCATCATTAAACTTTATCACACAACGAAAGTGACCCCAACCCAAACGTAAGCCGCAAACGTTAGCAATACTAACTAGCTAGCAAACGTTTGCAATACTAACTTTTCTTATTATAAATTATGAGATAGATATAAAAACAAAAGATTCGTAATCATCAAAATAAACTGGCGGAGCGCGAACAGAATACTAACGACATAATTCAAATTCAACAGCAATATCGGGCCAAACAACAACTCGTAATAGAAGCTCAACTCCTTTATTATCCAGGGCCGTGGGCCCCAAGCCGGCGGGTCCCGGCGACCCTCAGACTGAGCCGTCACCCCGACACGTATTCGCGCCATCCGCCGTTTATCATTTTTTCCATCTCGAGCCGCACCGCCTGATAACCATGGGGTTAGTGACAGCTTTCAACTCCGGATTAACTTCGTATTGCGGCTGAGATGGAAAAAAAATAATAGCTCCGAAAAGATTGACTCGAACCCCTCCCGTGAAGTTTTAGTTACTGTTAAGGAATCCTTTGGTCCCTACAATTTAAAAACTATCGCCATAATTTCGTTCGTTGAACAAAATTACGGTTATTTGAACATTTTACTAACACCGGACGCGTTGAATGCATTTAAAAAAATGATTAAGTACCAGTTTCATTAAGCTCATGGTCATGAGTGACCAGCTGGTTATTTCAATATCGTCATTAATAACACAATCATTATCAATAATAATTGTGATGAATACGAGATGGGCTCACATGATGTACGAGTGACAAACGTAGTTGATTAATGTTCACAGTTTTGACGATGCAAAATTTACACAGAATTGAGAGATAATTAAATCTGGGAATGTTTTGTTGAACAATGTTGATTAAGTTGATCAGTTGAATGTTGGCGTTGGTACAGATGGAGTAAATACAATCGGGGATGCTTGCTAAATAAACAGGCTTGTTAATGTTTGCCTAATATTCAAACAACAATATTTGATGATTTCAAGAAACTTTTTCAGCAGTAAGAACAACAAATATGATGTTGTCTTCTTGCTTGTAATCAAAATTAACAAATACATTCAAAACGTTGTTCTTAATTCGTACACATCACCCAACTCGAAAATTTTGGTAAAAGTGAATTCATCACGCATGTGATTTAGTTTCGTATGCATAACTGTTTAACACTTGCCTGGTGGACAGACGCAGTCTCCGTAGTCGCGGATGCTCCTCCTTGGGCGCCAGTACATGGGTGGCCTTGCCAGCACCTCGCGCCGCAGCCGCTCCACCAGCGGCTGCTGGGGCTCCAGCACCGCGCTGCGCAGCGCCAGATGCTGCTCCTCCAGCAGCGATAGACGCCCCTGTAGCCCCTGCTGCTTGTACAGGCTGTACCCGCTCGAGATCAGGCTCATGGCACAAGCACACCATAACACCACACAGTAAGCCCACGGATCCCCCGGACATCTGTCCTCACATTTCTCCCATTTCTTTTTTATCGTCTCTTTCTTCTCTTCCTTCTTCCCCTCTTTCTCCGTCGTCTTCACACCTGGAGGCGATTTTCCTCCCATTTTTAAAATCATTTTTCCTGGATTCAATATCTCATGAATCGCATCTAAAATACCAATGGAATGTCAGCCGCATCGTCTTCGATATTCTCATCGTAAATGTTCAACCCGATCTGCGTTAAGGCGATACATTGTACTCACACGATAGAAACGTCCGGTCCGAAGCTTTTCACGGTAACAACCTCCTCTATTCTTTAACGAAATCGAATCAAAGATCTCAGAAATACGAAAAACAAACAAAAAATCACACTAAAGAAGAATTTTGTGAAAATCAAACAACACGGAAAATATATTATGATGTTGTGTAGCGGTCGTACTTGTCGACGTTGGGATCGTGTTTGAATTCGTTGTGTTCGCGCGCGAGGAGCGTAGAGGCGTACCGTCTGGTCGGCAGGCGAAGCGCCACTGACTGTGAGGTGCGAGCAGTGGATCAACTCGCCGCAGCTCCGCAGACAATCCGGCGTGCGCCGAGTCATCGAGTGCCGCCAACGGCCGCCGCGCGGGACATCGGCAGCGTTTGGGAATTCTTCTTGAATTATGTTGTTAGTATGTTTCTGTTTTTTTTTCATTTGAATGTATAATTTCGTAAAAGCTTGTACGTTTCTTAATTTACCTCGCATTTCGAGTCTCGTTTTATGTATAAGAAGAAAGAAAGAAAGAAAAATAAGTTTATTTGTCGCAGAAACAGAACAATTAAATTAAACACAATATATAATCACGAGTCCAAAACAGAAATAGTCGGCAGCTGCTGGCACGTCATGACTGATAGTACCTACTGTGACAAGAAGGCTTCGATTCAGCATGATGCTGTTTAGGGGACCCACGGCACAGCGCTGATTTGCAGTGGTCACCCTAAAAAGTCGTACGGAAACCAAGTCAGGTTTAATGAATTGTAGGTACATATATGAATGTATCGGATAGAAATTTACATATTTTCTTAATTTCTTGTACGTGTCTTCTCCATGAATAATTACGACACTGTTAGTTTTACACGGAAAAAAAGCATACAGACGAATTGAGAACCTCCTCCTTTTTGAAGAAGTCGGTTAAAAAAGTAAAATAACTGAAAAACGAAGGAAATTCCACTTTGCATGCAAATTTAATTAATGGTACTGAAAAGACAACTGAACAGAAAGTTGCAGATCATTAACCTTTCCCATGGTTTGGAAACGATTTCGAGAATCGAACTGGCGCTTTTATTGGCGAAGTTTTTTTCATCGCAATCAAGTTACACAGCGTGCCGGGGCATGTTTTATAGTCGGTAGTTGCGAGTTCGTCGGAAGGTCCATATTTAGGGGATGCGTGCAAAAACGTGCAGGCCCGAGCAAGCCGCCAAATTGGGCGCTAGCTCGCGCGGAAGAACCGAGGGGGACGCCAATCCAGTTAGTCGCTCACCCCCGTACCCGGACCCGATTCCCGGTCCCGGTCTACTCAGACACTGAATCGTAACACCGGTTTAACTCCAACTTA
The DNA here is from genome assembly GCA_948473465.1 of Lithophane ornitopus. NCBI lineage: Eukaryota > Metazoa > Arthropoda > Insecta > Lepidoptera > Noctuidae > Lithophane > Lithophane ornitopus. The sequence goes on from OX419623.1 coordinate 415,362, forward strand.
CGCTGTCTCATCTTTTAATACGAATTGAAGCTAAAGCTAACGATGAATTTACATTCCTAGTGCGACAAAGTATTGTACTGCGTAATCCAAACTAAACAAATGTAAATTAATGCAAGAGAGCTTTCAATTTGTAAACGTGATGCTGTTTGTTAATGTCATTTTGATAAAACGTGGAGCGTTGTTAAGCTAGAGATGAGTGCTTCAGATTTGTAACAATGAAATATTCTTAACGCATGTTTAGGGCTGGGTAAGTGTTTAGTATGGACCAAGTCTCGTTTATATATACTTATGTATTGAGGTTCCCATTATCATACCACAGGATATGAAATACAAAGAACTTTGAACACATACACGTGCGGTGTAATTTTCCTAATCGAACAAGTCCTTTTAGGGCGATGTGATAAAATATGAAACAAAAAATAGTAGCCATCATAATCCAAGCCGGCCTAAACACTGGTCCGGTTAAAAGATCCATATCGACATTAATTAAATTTGTAAAGAATAAAAAAAGGTCGGATGTTTTTTTACGCTATAGTCGCTATTAATCTCTTTAATAGAGTCATTAAAAGCGGAGTGGCGGCCGCAAGCGCCGACTGCCACAAAAAAACGCCACGCCACTTGAGCTGACATGCGTTACGAGCGTTTGTAATAAAGCACTCATAATAAAATTAAAAGATAATCCTGATAAGGGCTCATCACGCGCATACCGATCTAATAAACCACTGTTCCTCTAATGATCATCCTTATCAATACTATACACATCTTAATGGTTTTTTTTAATTTTATTATTATTATTTACGATCGTCATTACAATTCGGTTTAAAGTTACGACTCCATAATTGGATTTCATAAAAAAATTATACAATATTTACAGGATTGAAAAGAGCGTTTTGAAGTTTAATGATGGCATTATTTTTGATGCGTCGTTCGAGTGGTTTAAATGCTCGCTCTCAGCTCGCCTTTGTGAATATTTAAACACTGCTCAGAGAGGTGCAGGAGACGTGATGATATTACTAAGTACACGATTGTGTGGATCATTAAAAAACTCGGAGTATTGGTGTCCGCTTTCCGTAAGTGCTGTAATTAATACGTTATGAGCATGCAAAATGCGACGCAATCTGCAACATCGGAGCGGAGACAAATAGCTGCAATTAAAACTAGATTGTCGTTATTTAGCTCCACGTTGTGTCGCTCGAGCCGCGCCGGACGTGTGCGGGAGTGCGCACATCTATCTCCGCTCGGTTCTATAAAATTTTAAACTTTTGTACTTCATCAAACGCTGAGTTTAAGACACCCCCTCGCGCTGACAGTTTATATTTTTTTAATTTAATCTCGTACTCTTTTTAATAATTGAGCAGCGCGATGGCTCCCTCGCAGCCGACTGTGTCCATAAAACATTCTTGTTTAACTTCAAGTTTGTCTAATCATTATAGAGGTCGACGAGTGTCGAGGGAAATCTTCGGAGTTGAATTAAAATAATTATGTTGGTTTTAGACTTGGCTGAAAACCGCTGAAGTTAAGAATTCTTTTATAATATTTAATAGAAAACTTATAAATAGGTAACAGTAGAGATAAGAGTGGTTTCAAACACTTACAATAAACTAGCTGTTTCAACTTTGCTAACAACGTATCCTAGACATCTTTAGGGGGTTTTGGGACAAAACTCAGAGAAGCCTTTTAGCCTTTCGTATTCTCGTTTGGCTCAATTTCATTTCGTTCACGTCACTTTCACACTATATTTTTCGAGTCAGCATTTTACGATGGTACCTAGATTGTAACCAAGAACAATATAATTCTGCAGAAATCTACGAATTCTGTCTATCCACGTCTATTTATTCATTTTACACGAAAAATGAAAACTTATAAATAAAAATAGAACGATGTTATCAAACTTACATGAACTTTAGAGTGAATTCATTTGAGTTTATTTTGATTTTCACTTCAAAATGCTTGTGATGTGCATGAGAATAATATTACCAGTGAGTCACATTTCCATTTTTTCCTCCTAACTTAATTCGAAATCAATTCAAGTCAATTAATCAGAAGCGCCTACTCTCCAGAATTCTCATAATTGTTTGTAGGAACATTCAATTTCCTTCAAGCAATCAGAATCGGCGTGACCTTGTTAAATCCATTCCAATTTCAGTGGAATGAAGGCGTAAATATTACCAGCAGTGGCGCGAAATGTAAATAGCTTAGTATCGCCGAAACGAAAGTGAAATATCCCTTCGTCCGTGCACCAAATTGGAGCAGCCACGTTATCGGATCGTTTGCTTTATTTACAGTTTGTGGTGGAATTGGGAAAAGTTGCGAAGGGGAGAGGCGAGGCAGAGGGGCGAGGGGGGGGAACTGAGGCACTTCCTCCATCTTATGAATTGTCGGCGAGCGGTCACCTACTTGCGAGTTGGCGACACCAATGCCGAGTCCCGATGTTTCGAGCTCGTAAACATTGAACTCGGAAAAAATTTGCAGCCCGCACTGCGGTGCGCGATATTTACTGTTATTACTTGTTTGTTCTGCGACACTGATTAAAACTCTCATTTGTATTTATTTGAAACAAGATTGTAATCGGAAAAGTTCAAGAAATATTTCGTGCTTAAAGTTTTCTTGGCTTTTGGAATTGGGATCGCAAAACAAATAAGTTTAAATTCATAAAGTGGTATTTCTGTAGAAACTGTTATCAACACTGATACAGAAACACGACCATGGACCAGTAAATGTAGTCGACAAAGGCACACGTAGTATATGAGGACCGACCACAGTCACAGATTAGTATGCGAAGAGCTGAACCGAAAGCAATTAGACGTTTCGATTCCATCTGAATTCCAAATGGGTTTCGATTGGGACAAATAGTTTGGACCCTTCAAATTGGAGTCGAGGTGACGCGTGATGTTCTAATGTAATCACTCCCAGCCGCGGGCTAGTTCCAATTTGCGGCCTTATCACCAAACTTCGATCAGTGTGATTTTGCGAATTGTAATTGTGAAGTATTAGGACGGCTGTTAGTTATACCAGCCTCTGTTCCTGGATATGAAACTTCTTATTGGATGAGTACGGATATTGGTCACGTTTCTGTCTCGTATGTGGTGATTAGACTGTCGACTCGTGTCCTACCTTACATAGTCTGAACCGATTCTGAACAACCATTACACTTAACAAAAAGTTGGAATTTATCAAGAAAACTTGATATTTATGGCGGTGATATGGAAGGGGATTGTTATCTGAGCAGTTCATAATTTTAAAATAGTACAATAGTTTGTAAACATTGAAGATTAGGACAATAAAGATATAACGCGCCGGGGGCCAGCCGCAGACGAACGCCGAGCTATAAATCACAACAAGCAACACGACGCAATGTTGAAGTTGCAAGCTATACAGTTTCTGAATGTAGGACAAATATTTCGTCAAAAATAAGATAGCACAGATAAGGTTCATCTTTGTTTATAGTCATAAATAATGTTTATGTAGGTATAAAATATTGGTAGGTATAGGTAAGTACCTGAAAATGGACATAAACAAAAAGGACATAGGTAAATTATGGTCTTTAATTGTGTTGCCATTCCCATCCCTACTTTGTTTGTTAATTACGGAAAAGGACCTACTTTACATAAAGTTAAAGTTGTCCGGAACATACTGAAAACTATACGTGTTTATTCACAACAGATTACGAACTACACACGAAATAAGCGGCAAACAACAAGTAACGCAATAAAATTATTTAGCGAAGAGGAGGTTGAACGGGTGAACCATAAAGAGTAACTTCGTTCTCGGGTCGATTGCGGCATTTCCCACCGAAATAGTGCGGCGAGCATAGTTCCCGCAGTTGTCGGGATCGTGACCGCGGACGGCCGGCGCGGCGGGACTGATACACAGCCGTCCAAGTGTTTATTACTGCTCTTACTGACGCTGGTGACGCGCCAGTGAGCTCGCTTTCTAATGCCTTCTCGTGATGGGGAACAACACATTGTTTCACCTTAATGATGACTCTATAAATGGATTTCTTGAATGCCTGTTCTCTTAGTTGCCTGTTTTCTTTATCCAAATCTCGATCTGCGTTTGACTAAAATAGAGCAACGTGTTTGGTCTGTTAAGGAGTTAAAAAAATGAGGAATTTCCTTTTAGGAATGATATGTTGCAAGAGAGTTAAAGCGTGGGTTGTTAATTCAAAGTTATGTATCAAAATAAAGTCATTGGTTAAAGTAAGCAGAACGGTTTCATAATAGAAATCGAACAAACAATAACCCTGCGGTGACATCCCTCGGCTCGTCAACACTAAACTTGGGGCGGGCTTGATATAAACTGATAAAGAAACTATGCAAGCGGAAACTTTAACACCGCCGAAGTTTGGACAAATTATCTGTCCGCAGAAGGGTGTGTGTATTTAGGACCGGCGTATGGCACCGACTGGGCCGTTAAGAAAATGTACCTCGACCAGTCTAATGAGACCCTCGACCGTTCATTAAGCTCCTCCGCTAATAGCTCACGCGGGTGAAGTGTGGAGATGTGTGAGAGTTCAGGTCACGCTGGCCACGTCAACAGTTGCATGCGACATTTGCGGCCCGGCCTTTAATTTTCCTGAGTCGCTTGTTGTCGTTTGTAGAATTTATACACGCTTATATTTTGATGATTTTGCGTTTTAGGATTGCGTCAGGTTTATTTTGGTAACAGATTTCAAAAAGGTCTATCTGTCTGCCTCGTAATGTTTGGTGGTACTTTGCACATAAATGACGGTTGAGTTTGAAAGGCTCAAAGGGGCTTTTGAAAAGTCCGGTATAAGCACACCACTCCATTTTATTTATTTTGTCAGACCAGAATTCATAATTTTAAAATTCTTTACAAAGCACCACCATTATCATCCTTACATATTATGAAACAAAGTCCTCCGACGCGTCTGTCTGTCTGTCTGTTCTCTACGCGATAAACGATATTTTTCAAGATTGTGACCTCGAAATATTTTCAGGAAGCATCACAAAGTTTAAAAGAGCTCAATAATATGTAATTCTTGCTCAATAATGTTTCTCTTTTTATTTTATTTTGTGTCTGTTTAGTTTATTTTATTTTGTTTTGTTTTGTGTGTGTGTGCTTTGATTATAATATTAGTCAGTTATGTTTTTAGTTTGTTAGTTAACTCAATCTTATTAAATTTAATTCAATTCATTTAAATTCAATTTAATTTCAATTTAAGTTGATTTTAAGTACTTATAAAAGATTAATGATATTCTGGTTCTAATTACATTGTTATCCATCTTTATATGAATTATTATTGTATAGTGAGATCTAATTAAAGTGCTGTGCTTACCTATAATTTAGATGCATACAATTATATTGTATTTGTTAATGATATGTAGTTTGAATGTCCCTGTGAGTATTTAGTTGGTTTGCCTAAATAAATAAAATAAATAAATTCAAAAACTACTGCACCGAACTACTGCACCATTTTCATGCTGTTTTCATCAATGGATAGAGTGGTTCTCGAGTAAGGTTTTAGTCTATAATAATAATCGACATCCACTCGGGCGAAGCCGTGGGCATTAGCTAGTAGTTTGAATAAAATATTATCCACATATTTCATTTCATTCCAAGAATGAGAAGCTCTTATAGAATATTCTATCATCCTGAATTTTACTGGTCATTATTGACAACATTTATCACTGGACGGATCAATCAATATCATCAGAACTCGGAATTGATATTTAACGTGAATTATTTTATCAATTTATCAATCTCGATTCAAGTTTGATTGAAGCGAAGTCCTGAAATTCCTTGAGTTTATTGAAGCCCACGCTTCGTTGACTCATTTAGTTAAATTTATCATCAAGTCGAGTTATTACTGATTTGTGTAGCGGCCACGATCGTAAACTGTCTCCTTTATTATAGTCGTGATATTATTTTGAGTTAATCTTATTTACTTTCATTGCCTTGAGGAATTATTACGTTTAGATGTAACGATTAGTATTTAGTTGTATAAACAATATCTTTGGTACTATAAGATGAGAGACAATTTTACTGTTATACATTATATTAATAGGTGGTTTCAATTAAGCATTTTAATGGTTACCCACGTAAGAAATTTTTGTACTAAATCGCTCCGCTCCCGTCTGGCAGAGAGTTCTATACAATGTTGAGTCCGTCGAGAGAAAATTGTAATATATTGTTTATTTCTAGTTGATATTGTATAGAATATGACAGGCTGAAATATTCTTTTAAACAACAGAGCTATCGTGCTTTCCAAGTAAACGTCAACACAAACCAATAGAAAAAGACGCAATACTCGTACCTAGCAGTTATCTATACTAATATTATAAAGCTGAAGAGTTGGTTTGAACGCGCTAATCTCAGGAACTACTGGTTGGAATTTTAAAAAAATTGTGTTGGATAGTCCATTTATCGAGGAAGGCTATAGGCTATATAACATCACGCTACGACCAATAGGAGCGGAGCATAAATGAAAAATGTTGCAAAAACGGGAAAAAATATTCCTTTTTGAGAGCTTCCGTTGCGTGCGCTGCGTAAACGGTTTAAGTTACGCAAATATCATGTATGATGGAATTGTTCCTCTAAGTTCTTGTTGTTCTCTAAGTAATTGTACCTAAAAGTTCTAAAAAAAAGTCCGCGACAGCATATTTCTATCTCTTAAGATTGACTCACTATAACCTTTTTTATGGTAATTAAATTTTTTCGAAGTTAATGCATTATTTGCGAAGGAGTTTAATCGACATAATATTAATTCTTATTCAAATAAATAGTTTTAACATCAAGGGTATTTATGTAGCAATAAAATAATTTTTAATTCATTCGAATCGGACATTTAATTTCGACGCAGCGCCCGCCGCCGCGACGTTCCCTACTCTAGAGAGGAGAGGATGGGCCATGGATGGGCACACGGGTAGACCATGACCTGAAATAGGACATATGTAGGATACGTTTTTATCCCTATATTCCCACGGGATCGAGACCTACGCGTGAAACCGCGGGGCATAGCTAGTTATTGATAATAATATTAATACTGATCATACTGACATAGTTTACACAGTTTCTAATTAACAATGCTTCAGAGGATGTCTCGTAAAACAGTGACGTCACATGCCCAGCGTACACGTCACAAAGTCACGACAGTGGTAAACACCAGTGCACATCAGAGCAATAAATATTAGCAGAGAAAATGTATCGAGATAAGGAAGCAAAGGGGACTGCCGGGCGGTCCGGTGCCGGCGCGCGGCGGTCGGGAGTGTCTAGCGGACGGGCACGCCATATCGCCGACTTTGTTCGCACTCATTGAACTGTGTAAAAAGATACAGCTCCCCTATTTCATTTATACCAGCCTGTGTATGTAGCCTTTATAAATTGCTTTCATTTGGCCAGTAATCTTCTTTTTCGCTTTGATCTTAGCTTGTTTATTAAAAAAGCGCTTTAAAAATTCAACGAACGGCTCCACTCTCTAACACTTGCACGCGTAAAAACCGTCTGATTTTACAATCAATAAAATGAAAAGTTTAATAAAATAAATTGTTTCCTTGTTTCTAGTAAATTACGAGTACATTTATGAATGAAGGCGGTAATAAAATTATTCGTTTAGTTATCTCTACTGCGGCCATCTTGATATTATAATGGTGATTGTAAAACAGTAATAAACAGCCATTTAGATGGTTGTTGACGACTAGGAATACACGTAAAGCGATATCTTCAGGTAGATTTAAAGACGTATAAAAGTTTCGTAATCATTAGTAAGAAATTGTTGCATTCCTACAATGTTACAAAATGGAAGCAAGTAAAATAAAGAGTTAAGTTCATATTGTACTCAAAGGCAAGAACAGATGACTTTCGTGTCAAGTAACATAAAATATGAAACGTAATTCACAAAGCTCTGAAAGAAATGAGGAAAAAAGAAACTGTAAGAAAAACTGACGAAGCACAGAAATCGTACACCGTGACAATGACAAATAAAGTAGCGAAGGTAGCGAAGTAACAAATGTCATAGAAGAGCGACGAATCCGCGCCCGCACCGATCCGATTTACCGAACGATTCCTTGCTCCCCGCCATCGCGCCATTCGCCTCCGACAACATTTATTTTCCACCGTTTGATTTCTACAGGTATTTTCCTTTATCAGGCAGACTCATTCATGATAGCGACGGCTACGGAACCATTCTTTAACCAACTGATGTCGGATCAGCAATCGATACTTATAATAAAACTTTACGGGACCTTCTGTCCGTGATTTCTTACGGTTACAATTCGAAAGTAATAGTTCGTGTAACTTAGATTTAGCTCCAAGCAAACTCATTGTTTATAACTTAACATTGAAGATGTTTACACAATAATCGGGAAGATTAATGCTTCCGAAAGCACATGGTCGACAAACTTCCCCAACATTATTCTATCAACGCTACATGGGATGCTCTAAATAACAGCCATCAACGGGTCTATGACAAATTACGAGGGACAAACTAATAAACATGAGAACATCTAAATAGCATCTGGTGTTAAAACAAGACGTCTCAATAATTCAGCAGAGTCGGTCCTAGAGGCAGCGGGTAATGTTTGGGCAAATGTTTGCGTATGACCCATCCCGGCCCCTAATACGGCGGAAATTGTATGCGACTTGCGATTCTTGTTCACACTGCTCGACTTCAATCGGGACACAGACTAAAATATTACAAAAGAAAATTCAAATAAAATATGCAGTGTGATTGAAGTGAGTTTATAAAGTAGTTAGTCTATGCAAACACATTTGTCGGTAGCCAAATAAACGTTGGTATCAAAACACGGGGATTATAATTATTATGTGAAGCGGCAAACATAACGCTGGACTTCTTTCAGCACGTAGCGCACTTCTGTCGGTATTGGTATTGTGCGCTCGGGTGGCACTAAATTGTAGGCTCAGCGTTCTCAGTGCCTGTAATTTGTTGAATGTGCGTTCAGAATTGATGATACACATTAAAGTTTAAATGTGTACGGTTTCGCGTTATTTGTTGGCTTTATGATAAGCCAAAATTTAGTAACGGGATGACAAAGCAGCAATAAAGAAGTCTTACGCATTTTTGCAGAAGAATTGTTTTTAGGCAATTTCTTTTATTTCTCTAGAACTGAATTTTACTGCATTTTACTTAAGACTTGGAGGTAAGCAATCTTATTTATTTATTTATTTATTTATATATACTTTATTGTACACCAGAAAATACATAGCGAAAATAAATAAATTGAACACTACAAAACATACAATGGGCGGCCTTATCGCTTTCTGCGATCTCTTCCAGGCAACCTTAGAATGGACAGTGATTGCGTGGACATCAAAAATGGGGTTGTCATTGGTGCAAAATAATAAGTAGGTACTTAAACTTACCAATAGATACAATATACTATAATATATAATAATATATATATGCTATACAATACATACATAAATACATACATACTGACTTTAAAAGAATATTTATGTAAGAAACGAAAAATAAATGACGACTACAGATTATTACAGATGAGAACAAGATCACATCAACAAGTAATGTTCCTTCACAAGTCTCTTAAATACAGGTAACGATTGCGCGCGTTTTATTTGAACTGGCAATGCATTCCACAAACGAGCGGCCTGAACAGAAAAGGATTTGTCGAAGAAATTTGTGGAATGCATTGGCATTTTAAGCTTCAAGTTATCTGAAGACCTTAAAAATTTCGTATGGGAGTCACAAAGATACTCGAAACGTTTCTTAAGATAGAGAGGGGTGGAAGGGGAAAAAAGCACATTATACAAAAGGGAAAGAATATGAGCATTCCGGCGAAGGCGAATTGGTAACCACTTGAGCTTCACACGAAATTCGGAAACATGGTCATATTTGCGCAAACCAAATATGAACCTTATACAAACATTTTGAAGCCGCTCAAGTTTATCAAGTTGGTTTTGAGTAAGGTCAAGATAGCTGGCATCAGCATAATCAAGGATGGGTAGAAGAAGTGATTGTGCAAGCGCAATCTTAGTGGCAGTCGGTAGAAAATTGCGTAGTCTCTTCAAAGATGCAGCGGCATGCATGCAAATAGCTTGCGGCTAACTTCCTGTAGCTGGGCAGTCCAAGAGAAGTTCTTGTCAATGAATATCCCCAAGTTTTTTACTTTTTCGCTGAAGGGAATAACAGAGTTGTCAAAAAAAACTTGGGGAAGCGTCGTCCAATCAATCCTTGACACCGTCCTAGAACTGCCAACGACAACAACCTGCGTCTTTATGGGGTTGACCATAAGTCCAAACCTCTTGCTCCAGTCGCATATACGGGCTAGATCGCGATTAATCACTAAGATAGCCTCGGAAAGATTACCAAGTGGAGCTCGCGAGTAAATTTGTAAATCATCTGCATAAAGATGGTAGGAAGAAATTAGTTCGTCGGAGATTGAGTTAATAAACACTGCGAAAAGTAAAGGGGATAGAAAGCCACCCTGTGGTACACCGGCAGAAGTATTACTCCAGGAAGACAAGGTCTCGCCAATGCAGATACGTTGCCGGCGACCGAACAGGTAAGTACGAAACCAGTCAATTACCGATGGAGATATATTAAGAGAGCATAGAATGCCAAGCAGAACATCGAAATCAACAGTATTAAAAGCATTACTGAAATCTAGCAAAGCTAAGACCGTTAGATTACCCTTTTCCATGGCTGACATCATATCATCAGTAATATTCAGAAGCGCTGTGGTGGTGCTATGACCAGGACGGAAGCCAGACTGGAAAGGATTGAGGAGATTATTTTTGGAGAGGAAAGTGCTTATTTGATCGTGGATTAACCGTTCAAGGACTTTGGATAGGAATGGTAAGACGGATATTGGACGATATTCAGAAAACGATGAGGGATTACACTTTTTAGGTAACGGAATTATTTGGGCATCTTTCCATGAACATGGAAAGACACCACTAGATGCAGAAAAATTGAGGATATGACAAATGACGGGAAGGATTACATCCAGCACAGGTACTAACATATTACGGCTGATACAGTCACTTCCCACTGCATTGGAAGTAATCGATAGTATGCTCTTCTTAACATCACATGCGGAGAATTGACCAAAAACAAATGGAGAGTAACTGGGAGTCGGAAGAGAAGAAAGATAATTCAGTGTATTACATTTAGTTGTCCTATCAAAATCGGACGAAGCAGTAAAATGATTATTCATTGCATCAATGTCTAAATCTTTTGGGATTGTCTCTTGTCGGGTTTTACCGACCCCCAGTGACCTAAGAAATTTCCAAACTTTGGATGCGTCCCCACTTTGGACAGAAGTGTGAATGTGATGGCGATTAGCATTCCTACACACCTTATTGCAGTGAGTACGTATTGAGACATATCTTTCCCTGTTAGCGTCATTAGGCCTGCGCTTAAACTTCGAATTAGCCGTCACTTTTTTGTGCATTACTTTTTTAATCTCTTCTGTGAGCCACGGCGCCGGCAAATGTTTAACCTTAACTGCTCGAACAGGTGCGTGATGATCATAAAGCTCTATAAGCTTAGCCGAAAAAATATCAACTTGCTCATCAACAGATGTAGAGGCAAATAGAGCAGACCAATCGATATTGTTGGCATCCTTGCAGAGATCGTCAACATTCATACCACCAAAATTGCGTTGCATGAGAATCTTAGCTTTCGCCTTGCATGAGAATCTTTGTTTAAATTAAATTGTTTATTTGTATAGTTAGTTTTAATCAGTAATTAAATTTAGTACCTATGTAATGTAAATAGTTGGTATAGTTTTTTAGTTTATGTCAAATATTCTTAGTTAATAATAAAAATGAATAAACACGTTGAAAAAAAGAAAAAACGCAGGTCTTCTTTCGCAGGTCTGCTGGAAGAAATTTCTTAAGAAATAAGCAGTACCTTTGGACTCATATTATAATAATGTCGTATCTCCTTGTATTTTACTGTGTGTAAATAAATATAAAAATATTAAGAAAAAAAAACCTCCAAGAAATTCAATAAATCTTTCGTTAAATTTGGTTTTCGAAGGTTTCCATAAATACTTTCTTATTTCGTTTTTTGCGCGAGCGGGTAGTATGGTAGTTTTATGTGTTGTTTCAAAATAATAATTAGGATGAAAAGTTGTCTTACGGTCAGAACTCCACAAATCAGATATAGAGAGTCAGTAGGAAAATGCATAGGTTTAAAAAACAACACCTTGTGAATTGCGCGCTGAGCGATTTCAGTGGGTTTTACAAGTACGGGGGGTACTTGTTAAACCCACAGAATCGCAATCGCAATCCAAGATGAAATACAATAATATAATAGTGACTGACCTAGGGCATAATAAATTTGTTTTAGGAGATAAGGCTCAGCAGCGTGCCGCAAATTTTTAAGAGATAATTATATGAGTTTGCGAACTAAATGATGAATGTACCTAAATGATGACTAATTAATTGTTCTTATACTATGTATTATATTATGACAGCTACTTATTTTAATTACAAATATTAGACACCTGTTAGACATGTTAGCACTTTAAACTTTATATTGCTGTGCCCTAGCAGGGTTCATGTATAAAACCTATATACTTGTAACAACTTGTAAAATACATGAATGCAATAAATGATGATTATGATTAAAAAAAAAAAACTGCGTTGTGAGACTTGCATTTTATGTTTTTGATGGGATGTTGTTTTCTAGAAGTCTTATATTTTTGTTATGTTAAGATGTTGTGCTTAAAGTTCCTTTATAAAATAAATATTGGCACTTATTTTATGTTTCTTTTTCACAAGTAAACTCTGCAAAGACTCCTCGCGACTAACAGTGGGATTATTTTGGCGCGACTAGCTAATGGTTAATCGTTGCAAAATGTTTGTGCTCGCGAAGTCTATTGTTCGCACTAGGTACTACTAGTTTTATAAGATTGTGAAACAGATCGTGAGTTTATGACCACCATTATTCAAATAGAATAAGATGAGGAGAGAGAAGAATGTACACTGAAAGATGGACTAATAATATTGTTTATTGTATGCCTTAACTACTGACTCACACACTACATTGACAACTGAAGGAAAAAGCACAGGTAAGCTTAGATACGTAGCTACAAGAGTTAGAACTGGATATAGTGGAGTGGAGGTTGCTACACCGGCAAATGACCCGTATTTAAGTTTTGGACGATCGTACACGAACGGTTATGTGGTTAAAGAATCTTTATTTACTCAAAAGAAATTTCCTACAAATTTCACTTAATGAGAAATATTTTAACATTTTAACTATAATTATAATAATGATGACATTCGTGAACAGAGCTAGTATGGCACGCACCAATATTAAAGAAGACAACAGCAATCAACGTACAAAACATTGAGGGTAGTAACGAAAGACTCATGCGAAACAAATCAATATTTGTGGGTAAATTGAAAACGTAAACCAGGGCCGGACTTAAATTTTGTCGATAATAAAAGATTTCAACAGAGTTTTAAATGTTTGTAAACTTTTAGAGGTTTTTATTTCTCGTGGTAGTTTGTTGAACATCGGTGCTCCTTCGTATGTAATATTTGTCTTTCCGTAATTTGTACGTGTTCTCGCGAGACAGATATCATTTGCGCTACGGAGAGGTCTTAACCCTGCTTCGGTGTTAGTTTTAAAAATTAGCTCCGAGTGTAGTTTTTTATCTTTAATTTTTTTTATTAAGATGCATGTATTATAGTAATATATTTGTTTTATATTCATTAATTTAGTTTCGGAGTAAATTTTACTTGTTGGTGTGAGAAAGTCATAATGAAATAAGATTTTTATTAGCTTATTTTGTATTCTTTGGATGCAGTTTAAGTTAGTTTTGGCTGCGCTACCCCATATTTCTATCAAATAATCTAGATGTGATCTGACGAGCGAGTGATAGATATTCAGTCTAACCTGTCGCGGTAAACACCGAACGACACCGTAAAGACGCCCTGATAATGACGATAATGTAGATCTTATTTTATTTATATGCGACTTCCATGTTAATCGGTTGTCCAAAATTAGCCCTAGGTATTTCTCTTCGATCGATTCCTTTAATTGAATACTATTAATATAAAGGTTGGGGTAGCTTTGTAATGGTTTGTTTTTTGCCTCAAATATAATATAGCTCTTCTTTGATATGTTGATTGTGAGTAAATTATACTGGAACCAATCGTGTAATTTATCTAAATCCTTTTGTGCATATTCTATTATTTCGTTTATTGAGGAACCATAGTAAAATATACATGTGTCATCGGCGTATAGACTAATTTCGCCATTCAAGGACACCTGACATATGTCATTAACATAGATTAAAAATAGCAGGGGCCCAATAATTGATCCTTGTGGTATACCGCATGTAATAGGCTGGGCAGTGCTTTGATGTTTACCTATTTTTACGACTTGAAAGCGGTTCGTTAGATATGATTCCAAAATTCCAAGTGCATTGTCAGTGATTCCAATATGTTTCAACTTTTTTAGAAGGAGGGAATGACTCACGGTATCGAAGGCTTTTTTGAGGTCTATGAATATTCCAAGGCCTAGTTGTTTTCCATCAATTTGCATTTTGATTTTGGTAATAAGATCTACTGTGGCGGATAAAGTGTTTGATTTCGGACGAAAGCCGTATTGCCGTTCAAAAAGGAAGTTTATTTTGTTTAAGTAGCTATTCAATCGATTATAGACAATTCACTCAAAAACTTTAGAAATTACGGGTAACACTGACACTGGCCTGTAATTACTAGGATCTGTCTTCATGCCTGATTTATATATGGGAGTGACTTTTGCTATTTTAAGTGCGTCTGGAAAGTGGCCTGCGCATAGACAGTAATTTATAATCTTTGTTAAGCCTGGAATAAGAAATTCTTTTATACATTTAACTACTTTTGTACTGATTTTGTCTATACCTGTGCTACAATTTGAGTCCAGAGCATTTATTATTTTAGCGACTTCTCCCTCAGTGCATGGTGTTAAACTGTCTAGTTTGATTTCTTCATCAGTCTTGCTTTTTAGGTTAAAATAATTGGTATGATATTTTGAGGGAATTTGCATTGCCAATTGGGGACCTATTGTGCCAAAAAAATGATTAAACCTGCGATCGTCATTAGTTTTGGAGGACTAGGGTCTGGTTTAACTGTATTTTTGCATAAGGTATTAATGAGTTTCCACATATGTTTAGGATCGTTATTTAGCTTTTTAAATGCGTGATAATAGTATTCTTTTTTAGTTTTAGCAATTAATGCAATAGTTTCATTTCTGTGTTTTTTAAAAGAAGTTTTTAGAATTATATTTTTCGGATTCTTTTTTAATTCTCTCCAATATTTATTTCTTGTGTTTATTTTAGTTGTTATAGTTTTATGAATCCAGTCGTCCTGTGGTAAATTTTGAATTTTGATTTTTTGGGTCGTATTTGCCTTTATTAAGGTTTTGATAGTTTGTTCTAGCATGTTATAATCGTGGCTTTCTTTTGCAAAGGAGTCTTTAGCAAGCTGATAAAGTTTGTCATAGTTAATACTATCAAATTGTAATCTGGCTGGTTCGAGCTTGCAGTTTTTTGTATTTTTGCATAAGGTATTAATGAGTTTCCACATATGTTTAGGATCGTTATTTAGCTTTTTAAATGCGTGATAATAGTATTCTTTTTTAGTTTTAGCAATTAATGCAATAGTTTCATTTCTGTGTTTTTTAAAAGAAGTTTTTAGAATTATATTTTTTGGATTCTTTTTTAATTCTCTCCAATATTTATTTCTTGTGTTTATTTTAGTTGTTATAGTTTTATGAATCCAGTCGTCCTGTGGTAAATTTTGAATTTTGATTTTTTGGGTCGTATTTGCCTTTATTAAGGTTTTGATAGTTTGTTCTAGCATGTTATAATCGTGGCTTTCTTTTGCAAAGGAGTCTTTAGCAAGCTGATAAAGTTTGTCATAGTTAATACTATCAAATTGTAATCTGGCTGGTTCGAGCTTGCAGTTTTTTAACGCTAGAATAATTTGTTGATGATCAGAGATCGCCGAATCCATCACTGCCACGTTAAAGGTCTTGTCTTTTAGGTTTGTTATAATATGATCCAAGATGCTGTTTGTAGTGGCTGTTGTTCGAGTAGAATATTTGATGTCTATCTTGTTCATGATGTAATATCCGTTTTCTTGTATTATTTCTTTATATTTTTCAGTATAATATATCGTTTGTTAATAGGTTTATACTGAAGTCACCAAAAACAAGTGCCCGACTTTTCTGTTGCAGTTGAATTTCAAAATCATCTAGAAAATGTGTTGTATTTGTGTCTCCAGGTTTATAAACTAAACCAATATCCATATTATACTTTTCTGTATGTATCCATAGGAAGTTGTTTCCGTTAATGTATGTTTCCTGACTCAAGTAATGTTTGATGTTGTTATGAATGTATATTGACACACCTCCGCCTCTTCTGTTTTTTCTAATATTGTAATAGTGTGAATAGTTAGGAATTTCCATATTAGTTGCTTCTTCTTCAGATTTAATCCAGGTTTCAGTCAAAAGCACAACATGTATTTGCATACTGAACGATTTTAAAACGCATTTTAGCTCATCCAATTTGCCAGGCTTTACAATACTTCTAATGTTTCAGTAGAAGAAATTAAAGGAACATTTTTCCGTCTCCAGATCATCATAATTTTGTAATATTTGGTATGTAATTTTATCTTTGCTCTTAGTATTAATAGATTGTATTGGATCTCTTAGTTTTTTGTAACTGTAACTATTTTCGGAACGCCTTTAATGTATTTTATTTTAAGATTATCTTCTCCAATTTTTTGTCTGTTTAAATGCTCGTCCCGTAACTGTTTCATGTGTGCTTGTTGGGTAGGGGTTTTGTCTGAGAACATTTTAATTTGTTCATCCAGTATATTGCCTCTATTCTGGAGGATTTCTTTAGGTTCTGCTGCTGACTTAAAGCATACCTTCAGGGCGCGGCTAATACCCGGGTTGTGTTTTCCAAGTCTCATAGTTTTTATGGGTTGCGGCTCACTTTTCATTACAGATTTTAGTATCTTAATACACTCCCTATTATCGTATGCCTTTCTTTCTTCAAAGTCTTTTTTCTCCGTTTCTATGATATCAGTAATTATGTCATTTTTTTCTCTTTCCGTGCGTTCTCGAATCTCCTGAAGAAGAGTTTCTTCCGATTGAACCATATTAGTTGAGTTATGTGGAACGGTTACCCTTTTTAACTGTTTGAGATCGTTCTCCAAGCTTTTAATCTTGTCATCAGTCTCAAGACTTTTGCTTTTTAAGTCAGAAACTTCACTGATAATTTTTTTGTGCTCCAAAACAAGGTGGTCAGCAGTGGCTTGAACGTTGTCCACTTTTGACTTGATTTGGGATATGTGTTCAAGTAAGGTGGCAAAACTATCTGTTTGAGATTTTACGAAACCTTGGAATACATTTTTTATTTCCTTACGAAACTCAACCAATTCGGTACTGCAATGACAATCCGTCCCTGGCTGCTTGCGCTTGCGCTGTGTTATGTTTAGGTCTGCAACATCTTTTAATTTTGTTAAGTCGGGTTGCGATCTACCGCTCTTTTGTGGAGACCTCATTAGACTCATGCTAGACGATTCTTTTTCGTACTGCATATATTTAAGAGACAATAATGTGTAGTATTGCTTTACACAGCTCGCGCCACCGTGGGTGAGAAAGAGCAAAAAAATAATTTTCTCTCGCTTACCCGAGGAGGTGAAGGGGGCTGCTTACTGCGTATGCGCGTATTCACTAAACGGCGGAAATTCACTCCTAGGCTTTTGCAATAATCGTCGATGGCTATAAGGCGCTGTTTGTAATTAGAGTTTTAATTCGTTTACTTTAAACTGATATTCAAAAATGTTAAAAATAACTAATAGCACGTCTGCTCCGTACGCTTGCTCACGAAAGTTATATTTCAAACTAAACCAAAATTAATAGTCGCCTTCAAAACAATAGTAGCAAACAAAAACTTCCAAGTTCCCTTCGATTACCCAAACTGTACATTAGATAACCGATGGCTTTACCCACATCCCTCGTCAAACAAGTGGAAACAATGGCGCCGTGCAAACAGTGGGAAATAGACACGTTTGTCTTGGAATCGACATTACAACAAACATACACCCCCACTTAATAGCGAGGTAGTAGCAGCGTTGTGGAAGTATCCCTTTATCCAATATCTGGATTTGCTTAGGGTTGGCCGATAATAAAGTGGTGATTGCGTAGCTTGAATGAATTATATTTCAAAGCGTGCGTAAGTGATGTTTATAATTAACTAGCTTCTGCCCGTGATTTCGGGACTATTGCTGTCCTGCCAACTCTTGCGAAGGTTTTCGAGCACATCCTCCACAGGTACATCTATAAACATATAAATGCGTTTCTATCTGATGCCCAGCATGGCTTTCGCCAAGGCCGCTCAGTCAATTTGAATCTGATGACTCACGTTAATTACATTTCTGGGGTTTTGGACAGTGGGGGGCAAGTGGATGTCCTCCTTTTCGATTTTCGCAAAGCCTTCGACAGAGTTGACAATGACGTGCTCTTGATGAAGGCATCAGGTTTCTCGTCTGAGTTTCTGAACTTCTTTGCGGACTATCTGCAAGGCCGCAGGCAGTTTGCTTTGAGGCATGGTTGCTTTGAGTCTGAACCTTATAATACCCGTCAGGCGTGAGTGAGGGATCCATGCTTGGCCCACTGCTTTTCCTTATAATGATCAATGATCTTATAAATAAGGTTAGCTTCGCAAAATGCTTGCCATACGCTGATGACCTAGAACTAGTAGTTCAAATTGATACGGTCGCGGATTGTATACTCCTACAAAAGGACATTGATGCTATATATGAGTTGAGCATTATCAATAAACTCTTTTTTAGTGTTACGTCATGACGTACAGTCGAAAACGTCAACCACTCCACTATAACTACAGATTGGGTAGTGAAGTAATAAGTCGTGTCACCACAATAAAGGACCTGGGCGTGACCTTTGACACTGG
The DNA here is from genome assembly GCA_948473465.1 of Lithophane ornitopus. Classification (NCBI taxonomy): domain Eukaryota; kingdom Metazoa; phylum Arthropoda; class Insecta; order Lepidoptera; family Noctuidae; genus Lithophane; species Lithophane ornitopus. Next base: position 434,288 of record OX419623.1, read on the forward strand.
TCTGACATTTAGAGATCATGTCTCCAAACTTGCCAAGGAATCGTGTAGGCGTTTGGGTTTTGTTTTGCGGAATGCCCGTGATTTTCTCAATCCAAATGTAATTAAGCTTCTGTACACCACTTTAGTTCGTAGTAAACTTGAGGCTGGTGCCTGTATCTGGCATCCCTACACTGCAACTCTTAACGCTGGAAAAGGTACAGAAAACTTTCCTGAGATTTCTGTATAAAAAAACATTTCACTTCTATCCTTTCATGTACCCTACTAACTACCTCCTGGGAGTTTTGGGCCTCAACACGTTGGAGGTAAAACTGTCGCCAGAGCTGAGTCCCCTGTGTGTCGTACCTTAAGGATGCTTAATGCCCTCCTGACCAACAATCCTGAGTGTGATCTGTTTGCTGATGAATGGAGCAGAATTATGCGTGTATGTCGGATGTTTTGCGAGAGTAAGTATGCTAGGTTGTCCTCTATGATATGTTAGTATTTGAGATATAAGATTGTCTGTAAAAGATCGCTTTTAGCGATAAGACCGCCCATTGTGTCACCCTATGTTAAATTTCTACATTTATATCTGTATTTTTTATGGTGTACATAATAAAGAGTATTCTTTCTATCTATCTATCTATATTTCTGTTTACTACTGTTTAAATTTCTATGTTAATGAATGTAATTGGTGTTACCGTTTTAATTAACAATAAACAATATTATTCATTTTATGTTTTGCACATCTCGGGACCGTGGGGCCCGGTCTTTTAGAAGGCATACGAGGGGCCGAAGCCAACTCGAATTTAAAAAGGAATGAACTCAGCTAAAGAAGCCTTTAAAAGGAATATTATTATTATCCGACAGCCGGCCGATAAAGGCAAGAATGAGGTGGAAGCACTTTTCCTCGTCAGTGTTCTCTCCAGCCGGTCCTTAAAGGCAAGCCAGAGATGAGGAACAAACCTTCTCCCGGGAGATACGGTCCGCAGGGTCGCTACTGCCCAACATTCGTCACATACTGCCTTGCGGGTTTCTGTATCTCTCTCGGTCTGGCTCCTCATCCTAAACTCCACCGACACAGACCTAGAGTTCAGAGCCCCACCATGACGTCAACGTAGAGATACGGCGGTGGGGAGATATTATAGATTTAAATTCCTAGTGGAAAGTTCACTAGTTTAAAACTGAAATAAAACCTTTTCCGCAAAGTGTAACTGTCACACGTTATTTGATCAAGTGGAAAAGAACTCTTGTGGATATACTGTGAAAGGTTACCTACATTACAACTAATTGAAGCTGAAAAGCCAGCTATAAGTCATTCAAGGGATCTTCTGTTTATAGCATCCGAGTTACTACATTGCCAGCCAAGTTGAGAATATGACTGCCATGGATGACGCTCTGTACTGTAGATGTAGGTACGGTACACTCCACAAATGTTATACAAATTAACATTGACTTAAAACGTAAATGTAATGAATAAAACATCTGAAAATTAACAGAATGTAGTTGTTTAGCCGAGTGTCCTGCTGAATGTCCTGAGGGACTATTATACTAAAGCTGTGACAAGTCTTCACTGGGGCTTACTTTTCGTTTGCACACAAACTATGTTATTTATTTAATTACGTTAATTTTGCACGGAAGGTAACTTAGGGATCATTATATTTTTCCTGGAAAACGGGATACACTACTAGCACTAGCACTTACTGTTTTAGCTGAGTATTTTTTGTCAGAGGTTTATACAATTTGGTTTCGTTGCTGGCTAATCCTCTTCTATCGCAGCCAATTATATCAGAACTTTTTTTAGATACGATCAGTAATTAGATATTACGAACGACAGTCTAAGAAGTTGGCATACAAGATATTTTGTGGTCTCAGCACATCAACTGAAGCGTTAACACTCACTCATTGCTAGCTGGTACTTTATATATCAACTTCACAATTTATCACCATCGGACAAAGCTCGGGGCGATCACAATTGATTAATATCACCATTTCTGCATATTTTGTCTCCAAACACAATTGTTAAACGGGAAGCGTGCTCTAAAACAGAACAGCTCGTGTTTTGCAAGTGGCAAATTTATTGCTGGTCGGATCTTATCTGCAATCGTTTATCTATTCAATCTCGAATCATAAATCTGTATTGTATTGTAAATCTATTGGACCCTTGTCTGTATTATAATGTTTTACATATTAATACACAAAAATCACGAACTGGTCTTGCAAATTGGAACATGACAACGAGCTATGAAGATTATGGAATGAAGGCGATAGATAATCTTATACAAAAACATTCTCAAGACACAAAAGTCAAAAGCTATTCGAATAACAGGGAGCAGACCCTCCAAGTTTTAAAGGAAAACATTGTGACGGAAACTGTACATTTCAAATAGGTAATACAATACTGAGAGTACAAAAGATAGCATCGTTTTATATAATTGGATATAAATTACGAAGGAATAAACCTTAGCGGCACGGAAGGCGATGTATCCGAACGATACTAAATTAGTTTAAATAAGAGCAATATTTGAACAAAGCTCATATCAAGAATTAATAACAATCTAACGTAGTCAAATATGTAACGTAGTTGGTAATGGAATGTACCGAACAGAGCAATCTAATGGCGGGATCAGACGAGCGATGGTCGGAGACGATACGGCACGCATCGCGACTGTTCCCGCGCTGTTGACGCACCCGCCTCGATCGCAGATAAAGGAACCTCCTTGTTCCGTTCCGATTGTTAAAATTGTTATATAATTGTGTCTTGAGATATGTCTGGTTAGAGACTGTTATTTATTAAGATTTATTTGAAGGTGAATCATTGACAGTTGACGACTCTTTGTTTTGGTTTGCCTTTGTTCTGCAGCTGAGGAAAGGCTGTTAGATTTGTATCCACTAGTTGAAAGATTATCATAGATTAATAGATTCAAAATTAAATTAATCTGGTTGTGTAGTAACGTGATAGTAACGTGAGCATAGGTTTATATTCACTGAAATATTTGATTTGTATAACATTATGTTTGGCTAGGCAGCAATCTCCTGAATAAACATTAAATTAAATTAATATCTTTATATATTTATATCATTCAGTACTTTTAGTAACACACATTTCTGGAATTGAGACAGCAAATATTATTAAAATGTTATCAAAAATTACTTACTTATAAATTACGTTGATAAAATGTTTGAGTAAGTTATTAAACATACACAGTAGAAATATCGTATGCCAATGTCTTATCTTGTGTAATGTAAACTGTGTCTTATCCTGTGTGAAATTCCCAGTGAAAACAGCTTTGCACAAAGGTAAGTATGGGCATGACGGTGGCAAGCGACCGGCTCCCGAAATAATACACGGCAATGCATTCTGGTGAAGATTAGATCTAACAAAGACAGGTTAACATATAGGGACACGTTTAAACTGTAAATATGTACAGGTTGAACACCGTTTGCTGATAAGTAAGTAAGCTACTAACGCTTTTGCAAATAGGACTACGATAAAGAGATTAGTCAACGCTTAAGTAAGATGAGACTTTCTGAGGCCCACTGAAATACTCATACCTAATTGAAATTTTGATTAATCATTACTACGTCATAATTTACAATATTATCCTCAGTGAAACTGATATACACGAGCACCCACATTGAACATTATGCCCGCAATTATCTCCCACTACGCCACACGTACACATGAAGCCCAATCAATCGAAAACCACGTGATTGTCAATCAATTAACTGTGTGGTGTGTGCTACTAAAAAGAGCTAATAAACCAGCTGCGAGATGAAAAGATTAAGCAGCTTCCGATATCAATAGTAATCGAACGGTTACGATCGGCATCGAATTGGGAACTACAGATACGTAGAGCAATGTAAACAGTGAGACATTTTGAACACAGCCTTTATCTGAAGTACTTATTCTATGATGTCAAGAATTATAGATGGCATTAACATAAATATTGTGCACATAAACTTTAAATTGAAGAAATCTCACAAAGTATGGGACGTGTTCTCGTGTCGGTGCTTTGTTCCTATTTCATTTGTCAACTCAACTCAGTAAAGCTGGAATCATCTACTTAGCATAAGTGAGTTGCTTATGCTCGTAAACTACGCGGCACTGAACAGACTACTCAAACTTTGTAATACAACAAACTTTGCGGATTATTTTGAGAACTGTTGTTCGTGTGACAGCAATGATTTCAACCGCTAAAAGAACATGAAATGAAAAAGTGAAGGCTTTAATTAAGTACTGAAATTGCTCATGTTTTGCTAGCATGTCTGATTATGTAGACGACAAAATACTGTAAAATTAATAATATCTTATTTTAACTGACTTTTGTACTCAGTAGACTTTTCAAAGTCATTACCGAATTGATTCACTGTCTTTCACTTCACTATAGGCCAATTATCTGGTATCGGAACAGCCGTAAATGAATTCATGTAGATAAGTCCCGTAACACTCGCATCCAATCGATCACACGATCGCGATCGTTATCAATCGATTGTTGAGTAGATTATAAATTCGAATACAATAGAATCGATGTTTGTGTTGTAACAAATCGAATGGTTCGTTCTCGGAATAGGTAATTGGTAGTAGCGATTGAGTTCGATTCAGTCAATCGCTACTACCAATTATCTATTCCGAATTATGGTCAATTATTTTTTTATAATTTTTTGAGGATTGTGTTTATAAAAAGTTGATTTGTAGCCGTTTGTCTAAATTGAAGTTTAGGGGTGAATTTCTTCGACGTATTATTTAAACTACGTGTGGGTAAATTATAGTGTAACAATACATAGTTAAGTTAATAACGTTAACAATTTTGGTCACTTTGTTACGGGAGCTTTTGTAGTGTGAACAATATTCAGAGCTATTTATTTAGAACCCGGTTGGTTCACATCTCTTTTTCAGTGAATCATAAATGTGTTATTTTGTGATAGAGCACGTTTTGAATAATCTTTCTTTTTTTTGTGCGCATATTGTTTAAAATGAATGCTTGAATATATTTCTGTTCAAACTGGATTGTTTGTCAGATCTCCATTATTACCTAGGAGCTGTTTTGTTATTTTAAACTATTTCATTACACTGTACACGCCTTTTAAACCCAAATTGTAGGTATGTCTAACAATTAATAAACGGTGCGTAAAACAGTCTAATTATTTAAAAATAATATATATACAACAACTGTGTACAACATAATATTAAAGGCAGCCCCATGGCAGCCCTTACCTTTGTGGGATTCCAATTTATATTCAATAATCTTGACCTACTTCAGTAGGATCTACACAGTGTCCTAGATTGTCATTTGCACAAGTCATGCTTTGTACAACTTTCACAAGTGCTTACCTATTATTTTTTATTTTATTTAAGTTCAGTTTTTAATCATTTAACTGGTTTTGGAGTTCTTATAGGCCGTCGCTCCATATAAAATACTGTTATTCAGCTGCATCCGGTGAGACTGGCAGCCGACCTCAACATAGTTGGGAAAAGGTTAGGGAAGTTGGGAAAGGGCTAGATAGAGTTTTTAGTTTTCAATAATTTTAGTGTTATCTACGGTGGAGGCTACTGGAGTGCGTACCACGTCCCCGCGTTGGTGCGAGGCGCTATATTTACGAATTTACTGTGTTTGATTAAATTGCATGAGTGAAAATAAAATAGGGCATGAAATTGCACATAACTACGTATTAGTAAAACACTTCAATTAAATACTTAAACCTTTCTCACGGATCACTCCGTATAAAGGCTCTTACATACTGGGGCGATTTGTCGCGCGACGCGACGCCGCTACATTGTTCGCCGTGAAGTTTTCTCAGAAATTGTTTTGTTGTTTTGAATTGAAAGTCGCGTCGCGCGACAAATCGCCCCAGTATGTAAGAGCCTTAATGGTGAAAACCGTATGAAAGTCCGTTCGGTAGTTTTTAGACAGACGCGGCGCGAGGGCTTAGTTTTATAATAATGTGTGTAATAGTTTGTTTTATAATATTTAGTGATAGTGTCATAAACTAACAGTGTCATAAACTAGTTTTTTTTGTTTTTGTTTAATTACAACATTCTTGCTATTACTAGGCATAGGTAGCAGGTATAGGAAGACTGGCAATGACATAACCTCTAACTAAGATACTACCAGACGGGCTATAAGCTCCGAAGTGATGCCAAATTCGCATGATTATTGCGTCCCCATAAACAACGGCTCGTTATTATCCGCGGTATTGCACGGCGGCAGTTTGGCACGCGGCCGGCACATGGAACATCAAATGTGTACTATAAGCCTGGTTAGGCTGCGTTCATGGGACGACTAATGGTAGGCGACAAAGGTTAGGAACACACTTGGTGACTATATACTTCGGAGATAATGCCGTTCGAAGAGATACTTGTGTATTTCCCACTGTATTTAGAACTTACAAAAATGTAGGGCAAAGGTTGGCAAATTAGGTGTCGACCTTAGCCGTAACTCCTTACGGCCAGTTGAATAAACTGCAAACAGGATTTGTTATTTCATGGAATAAAGTGGAATAAACATTTACAGTAAAATCCTAACTAATATTATACAAGAAGTGAGATTGTTTGTTTATTTGTTATGCTTTCACGCTAAAACGGCTGAATGGATTTGGATAAAATTTGGCACAAGGGTAGACCATGACCTGGAGAAGGGCATAGGACGCGACTTATGTGTTGTTAGTCACTTATATTTTTGCAAAATAATTACCTAAGTAGGTATATGTATATTAATTGTATTAAATACTATTTGGAGAGGGGCTCGTGGCAAAATAATAACAGCCGCATGAGTCTATCGAAGGTTAAGCTACGCTTGCCGCGGTTGGTTCGTGGCTGGGTGACCATCTATTGAGACCCTCCATTCCTCGGAAAGCAAGTTAAGCCTCAGGTCTTGGCTGTCATTCGTAGATCTTTGACAGACGTTACGGGTAGTCAGGAGCCCAAATGTCTGGTAACCAGTCTTACGAAAGGGTATCGTGTTACCCAGTAGCTGGGTTGTGAAGGTCAGTCAAGCAGTCGCTCCATGCATACGGGCATTCCTCTGCATCCGGTTAGACTGAAAGCCGACTGCAATAGGAAAAGGCTAGGCAGATTTATTGTATTTTATACTAGGTATATCTCGAGCAGTATTTTGCTTCTTCAGATACACCAGGAAAATTACTTATTAAACACATTGACACTACGTCAATTTGCCATTTTGTAACCACTTCATGCAACTGTCAAATAATGACAGTTGTGATTTGGACATGCGGACAATTTATGTTAGTAGTCAATTTGTTGTTAATTAATTTCTCTGACTTAACTACAACGCAAAAGAAAAGTTCCCCAGGACAACAGGGACGTGTCCAGTCTCGGGCAATATATTTCCCACCGCTCATGTGTCCGCTGCCTATCTGGTATCTGAAGCCTGGCTTCGCGTTTATTTACGCAGTAAATGTATGCTGGTTTATTGTCCACTAACGTTGTGGCCTGACTTTTTATCTTCGACGGTAGATCTGCCAGCGTTTATAGAAGGCGGAAAAGTTGTAGCTTCTAGCCAAAATGTTGGTTTATTGCCATTTAGTAGCTTTAAGGGGCTGCCAGTGTTATATGACTGTTCGTTTCGAAAATAAAAAGATCCGGGTGTGAGAAAAGATGATGACAAAATGACAATATTTTGAAGTCAAACAAAGTGTGCAGTACAAAAGGCTCTATAGACAAAATAAACATTTTGCTGTCAATATCTCAGTGCGCCCTAGAAACCGTTAACTCAACTATTCGCATCAAAGCCTTCAGCCGAACAAATTGTTGAAAAACGGCCTATTTTATCTAAACCCTCAATCTCATTTCGTCGGTTCCGTGTACCGCTTTTGTTGAAAATGGCGTCTATTCCAAACAACCGATACTACTACAAAGCCTGCTATTAACGTAATGCTCATATAAATAGTGTGATTTCCTACAAACCGTGTATCGTACGAGCGTTCCTTAAACTGAATCCTTCGGTGATGGGATCAATTTGTATAGCTTCCCGCGAAACCTCCGAACAACTCGAAAACGAACAAATTACGACCTTAATGGAACCATTTAGAGCTAAGTTTCGCTCATAAAGTATGACGGTGGTGTACAGTCACAATAAACCGGCGGATGGGTTTGCGAGCGACCATTACAGTTTGATCCTTGATTCGTCTGTGAAAGACCTGCGTGGTCAGTTAAGGTGATGTGAATTAGGGAAATAGTTATTTGTTATGCAAGGCTGCAAAGTTGTTTTTTCACGCGAGTACCTGTATTGAAACCTGAGCAAGCGAAGGATTCTAGGATTGAACCATGAGCGAAGCGAATGGTTCAAATATAGAATCCTGAGCGTTGCGAGGGTTCCAAAGGTACGAGACCCAGAAAACTTTTTCTGCCGAGCGTAACACACAACTTTTTACATCACTACAGCGAGGAAAATGCTAGGTGTCTCCATGCATTGAACAAAAATATTGTACCTAATCTTTTTTGTACTTTTCGCGCAATTTTTCCGGAAGAAAGCTCAATTTGGCATTATGTACCGCTTGCACTAACTCTGCACTGCTAAACAAACCCACATGGTGGAAAGTGAATTGAATATACAGAAGAAAAATAAATAAAGTTTTTTTATGTGAAAACTTCTTTAGGCGCGTTGAGCGATTTTTTTTCGTGCTGGCCAGTGTGATTATTCTAAAAATGAGGTTGGCGCTCTGACATAAAATAAGTATTGATGCATTATCAGTCGACCTAGTATAGAAGCCGGCAGTATAGAAAATTGTTGAATAGAAAGGTTCGAATTTTAAAAACTCTTTCCACGCTAGCGGGGAAAATGCACTTTTCCACGCAGATTTCGAATGACAAACAGAATCTTTCCGAGCTTGTGAGGTGAAAAATACGTTTCTTTAAATGGCAGTCGATTTGGTAGATAATTGTGCTTTTTAGGGTACCGTAGTCAACAAGGAACCCTTATAGTTTCGTCATTTCCTTCTGTCTGTCTCTTCGTCTGTCCGTCTGTCTGTTTGTCCGCGGCTTAGCTCAGAGACTCTTAGTACTAGAAACCTGTAATTTGGTATGGAATTACATATTCTTTCTCGCCTATCCCGGTGTGGGGTGTCGTTGTTGGAAAGGTCGTTCAAAAATATAGAGTTTGTGAAGACTCGACGTAGTGGGACTCGACGTGAAGCGAACAAACCCATTATGGATTCAGGGATCCGTTTGCGAAATATTAAACTTTAAAGTGCAAATTTTTGTTAGAATCAAATGCCCCGCCCCCCTGCCAGCTAAATCATACAAAAGAACAAGTAGACGTGGCGGCGACTCGACGTGTCAGGACTTGACGTGAAGGGAACAAATCCCATTTTTGGATTCAGGGATCCGATTGCGCAATATTAAGCTTTAAAGTGCTTATTTTTGTTAGAGTCTATTGTTCCCCCCCTGCCAGCTAAATGGTTGGTTTTGAATATGTGAAAAAAATCACAGCTAAGACGCTCTACAAGTTACCGAGTAATAATCGACCAACTTACATATTTTTCAACCAAACTTCAACGCTACTTCCCTCATATTTCCATCATTTCGACTATACCGAGTGGCCGTTATTTGAGTTCGTATAATTTGTGCGCATGAGTGGCGCTCGCAAGGGCTCGTTAGCATCGATATGCGAGCATGCTAATGGAGCAGCTGGCCGTTTAATATGCTCCCTAATAAAGTAACGCAGGTTGTATAACAGCGTGTGAAGGCCGGTGTTAGGATTTGATAACACGCTCTTGTGTTAGATTTTAGAGAAATCCCGTGTAGGTAACTAGGTATTGAAATTCTTGTGAGTGAAAATATGAAAATGGGTCTCGAGTAATAATTTATTTCCGGATTAATTTATTCATTTGGTCCTTAGTTTATTAACTTACACAGTAGTTCAATGTATGAAAATGAAGTTGCGAGCAAGAAAGTTCATTCATAAAGTAAGAAGGTAGGTTTATAAAATGTATGAGTGACAAATAAACATTTAAACATTGTCTTTTCTAATTTTAGTGACATTAGGATAACGTGTCGTTTTCTATTTAAATTACATAAAAAATGTAAAACGGCTTATAACCAAAAGGTTAATCGCTCCATTTTTCATAATTTTATGAAGTTGACCTGAACATATTTCGCTGTTACCGATGACATGTTGAATAAATGTTAATCACCCACGTAAGCTAACCTGTGCAGGTCAACACATGTGTTATAAATTCCTCATAAATTCCCCAAGTGATCGCTAATTATATTTATTGCACCTTGATTTCTTCAGATAATATTGCTGCTAATAGGTGAGAGGCTACTGAGATGCTTTGCTATTTTATAGAGTAACAATTCACTAATAGCTTTTTAATTACATAATGAAGAGGTAAATGATAAACTTAAGAATCTACTTTTCAGAATCTACAAACAGTTTGTATTTTTCGGGATCTCAAAATAAACATAATTATAAACCAACCTATTACTGTCCCACTGCAGGGCAAGCGCCTCTTCTCATACACAAAAGGCATTCATTGATTGACAACGCTTGCTCAAGACGGGTTGGTTAAAAATAAATATATATAAAATAGAAATATAAAAAGCCTTTTATTTCCATACCCATTTTCATTACAAATGTTGTTAGTATTTTGACTTATTTTCTAGATGTTAGTACAGATTAATTATTTTGTTGGGTATGGACCCTCCCCCCCTCCTCGGGTGAAGGCCTCCTCCAACTTCTTCCATGTGTCTCTGTCTTTGCCAATAGTCTGCCATAAATAGTTTGCAAAATAAATATACGTTAACCAAATTACGTTCCTAATTTCAAAAATACTATCGTATCTTAAGTTCAAATATTCTAATTCCCAACCAAACCATTAATTCACTAATACGACGTCACTAGATACTTTGACAAAGTTCTATTAGCGAATCGACTTTATCTTTCGCGTGACTTTAACAAATTAAGCTCATTTAGCGAGCGGGCTCGCTTATCAACTCCCTCTGCATTCAACAACTAATTCCTAGTCCTCTGCGCTTCACAATAAAAACTTTTCATAAAGGAAAATAATTGAAAGAAAGGAAAAGATTATGGCACGGGCATGGGTCGCGGCCGACCTCTTTGCTACTGACACTACTTTATACTTAGATTATATAAGACTTTAAACAATGGAAGACTTAAATAAGTATTTTGAGGATTTCAAGATCATGACGTGTTTATGAAAAGGTAAAATGAGAATTTATTAATATAGGTAGAGTTTTTCGTTTTAGAGGAAGAGTGTTATGTATGATTGAGCTATCTTCAACTATAAAGTTCATTGCTTCAACTGTTTTCCACTGAAATTACGTTATCTTAGAGGTATTTACCATTCAAAGAAACAGTAATTGATCACCCGTTTAGTTTTAGAACAGTTCGGGATTTCTCGTTTTCCTATTCGTACTTTAGAGACTAAAATGTGATGTCAAACGGTTCTTATAGTTTAGATAGTTTGCATAAAGTGTTACCCGTTTTGCGCCATTGCGGATAAAGAAGTTGTACAATTTTAAGTCCTTCACGAAGAGCGGAGAAAATTTAAAGAAAATGAGCTCAAATATGTGTACGAACTCGGGACTGTGTAAAATTATAGTTGTTACGAGTGTAGGAACACTTATACGTGGTCTGAATTATGTAGGATGGGCAGAATGTTCAACTTTATTTTTACTGAAGTGTTTTAGTGGTTACAGATAGAATGTTTTTCCTTAGGCCATTATAGTATGTACGCGAGCACCGTGTGTTTATAACGGTTAGGTGAGACGAACGGAAAACGTCTGGGAGAGCTACTGGTTCATGAAAGAACTATTCAAGGGTAAGTTGCATATGGCACTGCAACGCAGATGAGCCTCCGTTTTGACATGAGTAATGTGTATTCTTCCCATCTTAACCTATGGAGCACAGACTTGACTAACATCGAGAAGTCCAAAATCAAGGTCTGCCAACGAGCAATGGAGCACGACTATACTAGGCGTTAAATTAACGGATCGTGTTTGGAACAGAATACTGATCCCAAAACAAAGGTAACTGATGTGGCTCAAAGGGCTGCACCAAACTTAAATTGGACTGGGCGGGACATATTTGTCGCACGCCAGACAAACTGTGGGACAAATATCACAGAACTGGTGCACTGAGACAGTAAAGCGGGGTCACGGCAAGCCACGTAGGAGGAGGCGGGACGAGCTGGATTGGTTCCGTCGATATTGGAAAGAGGACGCGCGGGCTCGTGAAAGGGCCTTTGCCCAGGAGTGGCTAGTAAAAAAGAAAGTGAGGATCGCGCAATTCATATTGATCGCGTTTTTTTATACACTGCCCTGATACGTTCTTTATCCTCTTTACATCCGATAGTTTTCATCCTGGATACACACGGCATAGGATGGGTGCAGCAGGACTATTATTAGTTGGATACCTACGGCAAGGATATGGTAGGAATGACATGTTCCTCGCCATTGCGCTCATTTCAATTGTTTGATTCCCTTTTTATTTTTATTTGTTGAGGGTGGTCTACAACTACAACCACAGCAAGCCACACGCGAAATAATTTCGAGCGCTCAATATGCATACACATCGCTCTTCCTTTACACCATATCTATATAGGTACTCAATTCTATTGTGATTTATTCACAATTTCAAACATTTCGTCACGATCAGCAGCCATTCGGTCAGGTCATAAACGACGGTTTACAATCAACGCTTTCCAAAACTATCGACCATAGAGTTTTTATGTCTTTACTGTGATTACCATAAATGGTTTAACATTCATAGATGATGGCACCTTTATTATGTTTTACTACGCTAGCTAAATTACCTGGATTTACTTGGAGAAATTTACTTGGAAATAGTTTACTAGGAAAAAACTTTATACAAAAAAAAAACTGACTTCCAAAAAAACCGTAAAAACTGAAAAATTACTTTATTTTCGGAAGTCGGTGTCTTTGCTTTTCAATTTTCGTTTTTTGCCACCGACTTCCGAAAATAAAGTAATTTTTCAGTTTTGAGGGTTTTATTGGAAGTCGGTTTTTTTTTGTAAAAAGTTTTTAGTTGTGGTACCTACCCCACACAAATTCGAATACCACTAGCTGATGTAAATAACAGCGAAGGAGTAAATGAAAACATCGTCTAGATAAACTAAGTGGGAAAAATACGTAATATTGAAGCTAACTCTAAAACTACGCAAGCAAAGTTAATAAAATTTATATGGGACCACCTCGAAAGCATGACCTACCATACAAAAAAATAATCATTGAAATCGATTCATAATCAGGTAACGAACATACAAAAAAAAAAAAACATACAGACGAATTGAGAACCTCCTCCTTTTTGAAGAAGTCGGTTAAAAAGGCTGTCTGAATTGACTTTTCATAAGAGTTTTCAAGGTATTATTTAATCTGATTTCCCTGTTGAAGCATTAATCAGCTTCTCAAAGTACGAAAGCACCGTATCAAAGTTTATTATAAACTTAGTTCGTTTAAGTATCTAATATTAGATTTTTGTTACAGGAACAGAGAGTTACGTAAAGTAGGTATAACTGTAGCAAATTATACTTTACAAAGAGCTTCAATTCTAAGCCAAAATAATCCGATTAAACAACATACCAGACATATGGAAGTACAGATTGACTAAAACACACAGACAAACACATTATTTAAAGAATATAAAATATATATTTTAAAAAACTAACGTATAATATTTATTACTATCTCATTACAAGCTTTACCGCTTCATTATATTTTATCTAACTGTAAAACACTGTTGTAACTCCCTTTTAATTCCAAGCTCGACCGATAACGGGCTATCATTGCTCTGCGGCGGAGTCGCGCCGTCAACTGACGTTTATGACGTACCCGGCGCCCGCGCAGCCGTATAATACTTATTTAATAAGAAAGCTTATTTATCGACCAATTATGAATTTCTAAAACGGAATATTAACGTCGGGGCTGTGATATTGTATTAGTGTTATTGGGGTCACGTTATTTAATGTGACATCGATGTACTGTGAAGGAATTCAACTATGTTTCTCGGGACGTTTGTCGGGAAATTAGACGCTTTCTAGTCGGGGTTTCTGATTTAATAAGCGTGGAATTATCTTCAATATCATAAATCACATACCAATGGAGTAGTAAAGAGTATAATTTTAATCAGATAGATGAAGAAGCACCCTAATTGCGTGAAATACTCGCAGTCGTAGATGCTAGCAACAAAACTGAGATTGTGAGTGGTTCCCATAAAGTTTTCTGAAATGACAAACTGATCGAACTACAAAATATAAGATTGAAATAACCAGCCAGTTCGATATACCTAAGCTGATAATGACGTGGGTGAGGAAAAATAAAGTAGGGATTCCAATAATCGTAAATCTAATCGAAACTATAACATTTCAATCATTGTAACCCTATAATTCATTCACAAGAACTAAATCAAGTTCTTCCAGTAATCTAGCCGAAGCCCGCCTCAGCTTACTAATTGATAAATTTCCACAATATAACATTAACATAATAAAGACATAATCCTCTGATTTATGACCTCCTAGTACCTAGCGTTTGAACGTTTTCACTTGCCTCACTAATTAATATTAGGTCTTTACCTATGAAATTGCCGTTCTGCAGTACTGGCCATTTCAAATCAAAATAATTTTTGTTTGGCTAAGAATTCTAATTTCAAATTAATTTTATTTAAAAAACATTGATTGTTTTTTCCAAAAGTAGTCATTTCTTTATTGATTAGTGTTACATTTTCATCGCATTTCAATCTTTTTCGTCATCATGGATACGTTAAAAATTCGAGTAATTATGGAATATGAGTACCGTCGTGGCAGCAACGCGGCACAAGCGGCACGCAACATCAACGACGTTTACGGAGCTAACACTACAAACCAACGCACCACCTGTTATTGGTTTGTTCGCTTCCGTTCTGGAAATTTCGACCTGAAAAATGAACCTCGTGGTCGTCCGAAGACTTTGGTCGACAATGACGAATTAAAGGCGATTGTGGAAGCTGATGATACACAATCTACGGCTGAATTAGCAGCAGCTTTCGACGTTAGCGTCAAAACAATATTGGTCCATTTGCGTCAAATTGGCAAGGTAAAAAAGCTTGACAAATGGGTGCCCCACGAACTCAATGATCGCCAGCGCGAAGTACGCGTCGAGACGTGCCTTGCACTGCTCAACAGACACACAAATGAAGGAATTTTGAACCGCATTGTTACCTGCGATGAAAAATGGATTCTGTTTGATAACCGCAAGCGCTCAGCAAGTTGGTTGCAATGCCCTAAACGAAAACTTACCCCTAGAAAAGTGATGGTCACTGTTTGGTGGTCTAGCGCCGGTGTGATTCATCACAGCTTCTTACCAAACGGGGAGAGCATTACTGCAGATGTGTACTGTGAAGAACAGAACATAATGATGGAGAAGCTGGCGCATCTCCAACCAGCATTGGTCAATCGCTCGTCTCCGCTGCTCCTGCACGACAACGCGCGACCTCATACTACACAGCAGACGGTCTCCAAGTTGCAAGAACTGGGGTTGGAAGCTCTCCGTCATCCGCCCTACTCACCAGACCTTGCACCTACAGACTACTACTTTTTCCAGAATTTGGATAACTTCTTGGCGGGAAAAAAATTCAATACCCGAGAGGCAGTACAAAATGCCTTTGAAGAATTTGTTGCCTCCCGTCCAGCTGATTTCTTTAAGAACGGCATCAATAAACTGCCACTGTGATGGCAAAGATGCATTGATTGCATGGGTGATTACTTCGATTAATACAAATAAAAAATTCATGAAAAAAATTCGTTTAAATTTTTTCATACAAAACGGCAATTTCATAGGTAAAGACCTATTATTACGATAATTGTAATTTATGTACAAAATATTTATGCTTCGGTTTATTTGAAATGGTAGGTACTTAGTATGAAAGTGTTTTGAAAATAATCCTGGGTTCGTACGTTGTGAGAGCTCCTGAGCAATATATTTTATATGTAAAGGTGCCATTGGACATAATTAAGATTGATGAAAGCGCCCGAAATGACATAGATATACTGGACGATTATATCTGGAGGTTGGGTTCATCCTATTCAAACATGCTTTACAATGAGAATTCTGTGGAATGTTAATAGTGGGTATCCACTACGTTGGCGGATCGGCAACTATTCCAGTCGAAACGATTTCCGAATGTAGGTCATGAATGTACTACGTAGGGTACTTGTAGTTTGCAGAAAGTTACCAACATTTAAAAAGTAGCGAGACAACACCATAAAGGCTCCCACAAACAGGCGCGATATCGCGGGTGCGACAAGATTAGCGCTAACTGTTGCGCCCGCGAAATTGCGCCAGTATGTACGAGCCTTTATGATGTCTGTTATAGGAGCATAGAAGTGTTTACCTCCAATAGATCTGAATCACAGAACTTATTCTTTGCTTTTTTATTTCATCAGCTACAGCAGCTGTGCGTCCTGAGGACGTTTGCATAATAGTTCTAGTTACAACAATTTACTATGGTACTTGTTGACAGGACTTAACACTGATATACATATACCTATTAACACTGTAATTTGAAAACATTGCAAAATCCACTTTTATTTTTAATTACAAGAGTAATCGTGGAGTTTCTTCCTACCTCTTCTCCATAGAAAGGAGAGTGGAACCGTGCCCCTAGCTTCTGACGTGCATAAGTGACCATGTATGTTTATGTGAAATAAAATATTTTGAATTTGAACTACGATGGCAAAAACTATGCTGTACTTTCAGTTATAAAAATGTTAAAACAATTTTCCTACAGCTTTACAAGAAAAATGATAGCCTTGAGAATCTCTTTTCACCGTTCCTTCCTTTCATCCCAACTTCAGCACTCGAAGCCTTAAGCAAGAAGTAGTCATAATAATAGACACGCGGGTGTAAAGCCATCCATTGTGAGGGCCCTCGGCTTCATGGGTGTTGGCAGAAGTGCATTAATCATCGCGGAGGCGGATACAACGCTGAGTTTTTATTACCACTCATGGCTCTGGGGATCAATGAGGCGGCGTTGTGCAGGGAGCATGTAGAAGGTTCAGTAAGTTACTGCTACTGACGATGACTGTAGTAAACAAACATTTCCTAATTCGTTTGAATAGGGTAAGGATTAATTATCCCAATTTAAAACTTCGAGGAGCTCGTGGCTAAGAAATAACAGCCGCACGGGTCGATCCATCAGGTTAAGCTACGCTTGCCGGGGTTGGTCTCTTCTCGAGGTTGGATCTTTACATATCGAGACTCCTCCGTGTCTCGGAAAGCACGTTAAGCCGATGGTCCCAGCTGTCATTCGAGGATCTTTGACAGTCGTTATGGGTCGTCAAAAACCCGAAAGTCTGGCAACCAGTCTTACCAAGGGGTGTCCTATTACCCAGTTACTGGATTGTGGAGGTCAGATAGGAAGTCGCTCCATGTAAAATACTGGTATTCAGCTGCATCCGGTTAGACTGGAAGCCGACCCCAACATAGTTGGGATGAGGCTAGGCAGATTGATCCCAGTTTAAAACTTCTGTACAAACCAGCAAGGTAAGAATTGCTACCAATATTTAAAAAACAAAACCGACGCGACGATAAGCATAATAATCGTTTATGTGTAGGTATAATAAATGATAAATATGAAAAAAAAACAGGAACATTAAGGCTCCCACAAACAGGCGCGACGCGACTTTAACAAAATTTTGCATTTTCTTAACAGATTTCGCGCCAGTATGTAAGAGCCTTTATGCTTCTCATGTTGTGAGAAACTAGATAACTTAAGAGTTTTCCAAAATTATAACAATTTTCTCAAAGCTGTAGATTCTACCTATTTGAGTCCGATTTTTTTTTTTTACAAACGAATAACCTGCAATGGCTTTGGAAATGTGCTACGACCGCGCATTGGATTACACATTGAGTCCACACATAATGACTTTATAATTTACGGTGTGCATCGACCAGGCCGCACCAGCCTCACACATTAGGTTCGACTCCTACCATTCGTAATTTAGTGCTTACTAGTAGTAGGTAGCAGGTAACACTTACCGAGATTTGCATGTTTGCATAATGTCAGCGCAATTATTGTAGGTGCCGCCGCGAAACGATGATTTACGTACCTGGAACAATAATAATGACTCATTTTATTTTAGAGATATTTTATAAATACACAGCATTTTTAATTAAAAGATTGTATTGTCTCCGAATGGAAAGGTGATGCCCGTTGCGGCTAACTACATGCATTATTTTAACAATCTATCCTTATAAATCACCATAGGTGTGCTCATAATATTTGAAGAGTTCTCTCGACTTCTCCAGGATCCCATCATCAGATCCTAACCTGATGAAAATGGACCATTTCGGAAGTATACGTAACGTACGCACCTTCTACATAAAAAAAGGATTTTGCAAATGCGTCTACTTATGACCGAGTTAAGCCCGAACAAAAAAAAATATACAGGGTGTAAGGGACAGCCCTCCGCAGACTGATGGGATGAATTCAGTATATCATACTAAGACGACAATTACATGAAATTATTTCAGGAACGTTATTGGAATCCAATAAAACTGATTTGCTTTATTACCTCACGCGCAATGTATCGTTATCGTGTTACAATCCACGTAGCGGGCGCGCCCGCTCCACGTGATTTATCAATGTAAACTCTGAACTTCACGCGTCTTTCGCTATAGTATTTCAACATCCATTGCAGATTTTTTTATTTTAGCTCTCTTTCTGTACGCAGCACTCCATTTATGTAAATTAAACATTACATAAATGGAGTGCTGCGCACAGAGAATGTAATTTTACGTTGAAATAAAGGAATAGTAACTAAAATAAAACCGGCCAAGTGCATGTCGTACCATGCACAATGAAGGGTTCCGTAGTTGGGATGAATTTATAAAACAAACTTAACATTGTAGTTGAAAAACTTGTTCTCCGATACAGAATGTATGGGAGAACATGTTTTCACAACTGCAAATTTAAGTTGGTCGATTATTACTCGGTAACTTGTGGAGCCTACGTAGCGGTGATAGTTTTCCTTTTAATTTCGTTATATATACTACTGCCATGAATTTTTTTACATATCCAAACCCAACCATTTGGCTGGCCCTTGGCTCTAACAAAAATTAGCACTTTAAAACTTAATATTCCGCAAACGGATCCCTTAATCCAAAAAAAGTTTTGACAAACTCACATTATTTTTAGACGAACTTTCCAACGATATCCCACACTATGGGATTGACGAGAAAAAAAAACATCCCCACTTTACGAGTAGGAGAGGTACCCTAAAAAAAAAAAACGATTTTTTTGTACCACTTTGTCGGCGTCGTTTATATGTATATCCATACCAAATTACAGATTTCTAGTACCAACGGTCTCTGAGCTAAGCCGCGGACAGACGGACAGACGGACAGACGGACATGGCGAAACTATAAGAGTTCCTTGTTGACTACGGAACCCTAAAAACGAAAAAAAAAAAATGGAATATGATTCAAAATAAGGAGCTGAATGCCCCCTGTTAATTTGCGGAGGGCTGTCCCTTACACCCTGTATATAAACATCCGGAATGTGACCTCCGCCTTTTAGAAGTCGATTAAAAATACTTTTATACGATTACTATTATATACAACTAACTATTCACACTAGGTACTAAATTAAATTACTGACCAACTAACCATACAAATAAATACAAAACCAAAAGGACACCTAGGCGTCCTAGTACTCCTCCTCGCTATCATCCGGAAACATGCCCAAAAGACTGGCTGCCTTTGAAAGGTAAAAACTAATTCATTGGCCAAAGAACGAGCTAGCCCTCTGGTCAAGTGAAGTGTCGACCAGTCAGTATCCTTTATTTTGCTTTATCAAATAAATAGCACTTTGCCTGCGACTTCGTCCGTGTGGATTTAGTACTTTCCTCTGAAAACTTCAACAACCCCTCCACCCCCTTTGAAAGATAGTTTTCTAAAATTAATATTTACGTTCTTTAGATTTATTTATGATCTTTACCCCTTAAACTTTATTACCCTTTTATACCCCGTTAGGAGCAGATTTTTTTTAAACACCGAAACACGTACCTTTAGCGCCGTACCGTGAATAAGAGATTTTTCATATAACTTGTATCCCCTCTTTTCACCCCCTTAAAGGTAGAATTTCCAAAAACCCTTTCTTATTGGATGCTTCCGTCATAATGACTATCTGTGTGTCAAATTTCAGCCCAATCCGTTCAGTGGGTTGAGCTGTGATAAAGACTACCCCTTTTCACCCCGTTAGTAGTAGATTTTTGAAAAACCGTGCAACACATTATTCTTTATTTTTGGTTTTAAGTATAAATACTGAGTTGCTAGTTAATCGGACCGTGCGCTAAAATTCTTCTATACAAACTTTGACACCCCCAAGTTTTAGGTGGTAATTTAGAAAACTAAAAATTTCAAACATTATTATTTACTTAGATAAGTATTCTTTGGAAGTTTAAAGTCTATTAACTCAAGGAATAAGATTTTTCATTCAAACAAAATTCCCCTTTTCACCCCCTTAAAGGTCGAATTTCTAAAAACCCGTTCTTGGTTGATGCCTTCGTCTTAATAACGATCTGTGTGCCAAATTTCAGCCCAATCCGTTCAGTGGTTTGAGCTGTGATATAAATTACCCTTTTTAACCCCGATAGGGGTAAATTTTTGAAAAACTCTGATTCACAGTATTCTTTATTTTTAGTTTTAAGTATAAAAACCGAGTTTCGAGCTAATCGGACTGCGCGTTAAAATTCTTCTATACAAACTTTGACACCCCCAATCCTCGTTTAGGGGGTAGTTTAAAAAAAGAAAAAAGGCAAACTTTATTATTTACATAGATAAATATTCGTGCCAATTTTCAAGTCTATTAACGCAAGGAGTAAGATTTTACATACAAACTAAATCCCCCCTTTTCACCCCCTTAAAGGTCGAATTTCCAAAAACCCGTTCTTAGTGCGCACCTACGTCATAATAACTATCTGTGTGCCAAATTGTGCCAATTATTTGATATTTCATATGACCGCCTCGTTGGTCTAGTGGTCGCAAGAGCTACTTCTGAGCATGAGTTCTTGGGTTCGGTTCCCGGGACGGGCAAAGTGTTATTGGATTTTCCATCTGGAATTTCTCAGTGGCAGCCTGGAGTCAGGATTTGTGCCCGGTTGATGGCAATAAGCTCGCCCCCTATTACATGGGACTTAAACGTAACTGGCCAAAATAATGTGGGTGTATGATAGGTACACCTCTGCCCAACCCTTCGTGGAATACAGACGTGATGTTATGTTATGTCATTGTTATGTTATGTTATTTAATATTTCACATTTCGTAAACTAGAAACTAAACAAGCCAAGCAGGCAGCTAAGTTTCAGAAACTGAAAATCCAACTGGTATTTCTGTCCTTCCTCCTCGTAACGTAAGGTCTAAGGGTGTGTTATTCGGTCGAGTGAAGATAGCCGACGGCGCGGGATGATTTACTGACGAACACGACGTGTGATGAAACGCTCGGAGATCATCGGGTGCAGAAACGGTAAAAAATGGCCGCGATAACGCGTATGAAAGGAAGCTGGCGTTCAATGAATGTAGTGTAGTGATTGATAGTTGTGGAAAGTTTAATCGAAATTGTATGGAAATTATGGTTATTTAAGTTGATTCGTTGATTATAGATTTGTTGTGAAGTAGCCAGTTTTGGGTCTATTTACCTATTTTAACGACTTTCCTCGAGTCGTTTGACAAACTCAATGTGTAAAATTTTCTGTCTCTGTTAACCAATTCAAGGTTCCACAACCACAAGTCTAATATTGTCGCCCGAATTCCCTCAAACGAATGATCTTCACCCAAATCGTGGGTAATATTGCCATACAAACCACATCGCCTTATTACGCATGTAATGGTGGAGACGCCGAAAACCACTGAGTCTTAATTAATAACACCAGTATGAACAGTATGATGCGACACGTCGTGTGTTTTGGAATATGTGTTAATAGCTTAAATTAACCCTCTGCTCAAAAGGTTTAAATCTATTGGATTTGTGGGTGATCGTTTATGTCAAATGTCTTCACTGATAATAACAATTAGGGAGTGCTTCCGCTGCCGGCACCGGTTCCCAAAAATAACGCAATTGGGAACCGGCAATGACATTACTGCCGGCAGTCGAGATTAAAAACATCGGTTTCCGGCACCGCCGTTCCAGTATTTAGAACCCCAACTAACTAACCCTAACTAAAATATGTTTTTCTGCATATTCTAGTCGTTTTTGGTTCGTAGGGGGTCACAGTTCTAACCTAACCAAACCTAACCTTTTTTGCGTAATAGCAAAAAAGGTTAGGTTTAATACTACTAAGATTAGGTTTTTTAACTAGTAAGATTAGGTTTAATACTTTTAATAAAGTATTAAACCTAATCTTACTAGTTCGGTTTCGGGTAGTACTTTATGACTTTATTACTGGAATATGCTCTATTACAAGTTTTTTTTAATTATGCCTACCCTATCTAGTCCATACGCCAAACTGACAGCCAAAGTCAGCGCCGGTAGCCAATTCAGCAACCGGCGCCGGCAGCGGAGGCACTTCCTAACAATTAATATAATGGTCCTTATAATTATGTTTGGCTCTGACTTAACTGTATCAAGACAAATTGCAATCTTTTGATAGACAGGAGAAGTTCAGTTTATTTCGACTAGTCTTTCTTGTTTTAAAGACGCAAGTTACATAATTATACTCCAAATCAAGCTCGAATAATTATAGGTATTAGTAATCAGAGAAAATATACTCAACCATCTCTAAATATTTCTATTTAATACAAATAAAATAAAGATTTTGCCCGAGGTTATGTCGCTATTACGACTACCTAATTAATACCAATACGGAACTTAATACCCCTCTCTAATAACCGTTGAACGAGCCCACCCGTCGTACTACAGATAATCTAAATGAAACATATAAACCAGATTTTCCGTTACACTACCCGGTCATATATCAGGCGGTATGAGTTGAGTCGATAAGAGAATCCTCAAGGGATGAGAGGGATATAAATCGTCCTCCCTTGCCCTCCCTTCCTCCGATACTGTTGACCGCAAAGCAGTTTTTGCGGGAAATCAGCGAAAAAGACTAATGTACATTTTTAGTCCAATAGTCGGCATAAAATACGGATAATTAGCGGTTAACTTGGGAGTTGGTACCGACTGAGGGTAATTTGTGATATTGCTTCTAAGGAAAATCTGAAAATAGTACATAGTAAATAGTAATTGGTATTTTAAGACATGGTTCGTGATTTTTTACTTGTGTACCTACCTAAATGAAAGCGTTATGTACCTGAAATAAATTATACTCGAGAATAGCTTCAGTTGTTTTGCTTTCAGTAGGTATTGCATAGTCTCGTGTTACACTTATTCTGTGATCACAGAATAATTACTATCAGACCCTCCGTGCTCATGTTTAAACTAAGCTATTTATTTGGTTAAGTTGAATTATACTATCGACATCACGTAGCAGAAGTTCTGAAGCTAAGCACATTCAAAGCTCTACCAGTTATCTCGACAAAAACCTCCCAGACATGCAGTAAGAAAACTCCCAACGGAATTTAAACTGAAATAAGAAACTAATTTCCGCGCAACGTCTGAGTATCGCCGTTTACGTAAAAACATAAAATGTCCGCCTCTGGATTATTAGCAGGAAACATTTGTTTGTAATGAGCATTACTTCTTATAACGATGGAAAGAAGCTTTATTTCACATTTGTCTTATCACTGTTCCCGCGTTAGATTTTTGTTTTTCCTGCATTGTCTCACATAAATTTATGGTTCTCCGCAAAGATTAAAACGATCCTCCTCCTATAAGTCTTCGTTAGAAAGACTTTTTTAAGAGAGTGCCGCTATTATTTATACTAATACATCAATGTAACGATTAAACACCTCCCCGTGTACATTGAGATCTGTTTCATTAAAAACATCGGTTTCCGGCACCGCCGTTCCAGTATTTAGAACCCCAACTAACTAACCCTAACTAAAATATGTTTTTCTGCATATTCTAGTCGTTTTTGGTTCGTAGGGGGTCACAGTTCTAACCTAACCAAACCTAACCTTTTTTGCGTAATAGCAAAAAAGGTTAGGTTTAATACTACTAAGATTAGGTTTTTTAACTAGTAAGATTAGGTTTAATACTTTTAATAAAGTATTAAACCTAATCTTACTAGTTCGGTTTCGGGTAGTACTTTATGACTTTATTACTGGAATATGCTCTATTACAAGTTTTTTTTAATTATGCCTACCCTATCTAGTCCATACGCCAAACTGACAGCCAAAGTCAGCGCCGGTAGCCAATTCAGCAACCGGCGCCGGCAGCGGAGGCACTTCCTAACAATTAATATAATGGTCCTTATAATTATGTTTGGCTCTGACTTAACTGTATCAAGACAAATTGCAATCTTTTGATAGACAGGAGAAGTTCAGTTTATTTCGACTAGTCTTTCTTGTTTTAAAGACGCAAGTTACATAATTATACTCCAAATCAAGCTCGAATAATTATAGGTATTAGTAATCAGAGAAAATATACTCAACCATCTCTAAATATTTCTATTTAATACAAATAAAATAAAGATTTTGCCCGAGGTTATGTCGCTATTACGACTACCTAATTAATACCAATACGGAACTTAATACCCCTCTCTAATAACCGTTGAACGAGCCCACCCGTCGTACTACAGATAATCTAAATGAAACATATAAACCAGATTTTCCGTTACACTACCCGGTCATATATCAGGCGGTATGAGTTGAGTCGATAAGAGAATCCTCAAGGGATGAGAGGGATATAAATCGTCCTCCCTTGCCCTCCCTTCCTCCGATACTGTTGACCGCAAAGCAGTTTTTGCGGGAAATCAGCGAAAAAGACTAATGTACATTTTTAGTCCAATAGTCGGCATAAAATACGGATAATTAGCGGTTAACTTGGGAGTTGGTACCGACTGAGGGTAATTTGTGATATTGCTTCTAAGGAAAATCTGAAAATAGTACATAGTAAATAGTAATTGGTATTTTAAGACATGGTTCGTGATTTTTTACTTGTGTACCTACCTAAATGAAAGCGTTATGTACCTGAAATAAGAAAATTAAACTAAGGTGTGGATCTGCTGATATCCCTGATTGGTAAGAAAAAAATATAGTCGATCTTGTCAAAATAAATGCCTTTTATCAAACGAATAAGGCAAATGATCTTTAGCTACCTCTGGGACGTGAGATTCGTAATAGTTTCTAGAAAACAAATTCTACAAGCCATTAAAAGGATTGGTCAGAAACTACAAGCTAATTATATTCCTAATTTCAAGGTAATTCTGATCCACGATTCTTAAATCACTCCCGGATCAAAGGACCACTTTTTCCAGCCTCATAAGTAACTCTATCTTAAGTTAATCTTAATAAAAAGCTCGAAGTTCGGTACACTGCACATTAGACAAAGCATGTCGAGTCTAGCGAATAAGACGAACTTAAATGAAAGCTACGGTAACGAGATAACACCGGCTATTATAGACATTCGCCGACGTGCTCGGGGCTACTTGCGGGCAAACTTGCACAATGTGTAGGGTGTTGTACTGTATTTACTGTATCAGAGTTTGACGGTGGATTTAGTTATATGTAGTTTGTGGTGTTTTTGTTTAGTTGTAGGTATTCCTAGATATAGCTAGGAATAGGAATACCCTTTCTCCATCCGTGGTTAAAAGTGAATCGAGTATTATTTCTGCGTCTTCTTGTTTGTTATTTTTTATATCAAACCAAAGTTTTCTTTTGGATTGCCAATCCACAGGACAGATAAAAGAGGTGCCAACCTACCAATTCGTTGCTAAGGAGGCAAG
The DNA here is from genome assembly GCA_948473465.1 of Lithophane ornitopus. Classification (NCBI taxonomy): domain Eukaryota; kingdom Metazoa; phylum Arthropoda; class Insecta; order Lepidoptera; family Noctuidae; genus Lithophane; species Lithophane ornitopus. The sequence continues at coordinate 460,085 of OX419623.1, forward strand.
TTTCCTTTTCTATCTAATCAGCACTCCAACTACTTAGGCTAAAATAATTAAGGTCCGTCGATGAAACAGCAGTATTCATAAATATACTCTGTTTTTCCACAGGACTGCCTTCGCAAACGGTGTGCTAAGAGTTTTCGCTTAAGCCAAATTGCGCGGCCTACGACATGCCTCCATTTGCAAATTAGACATTTGCAGAGTTCCTAAATTCACACAAGCGAAATTCAACCTTGAGAACTTCAAAATAGGGTGCCGAATAGTGGTTTGTATGAATGAAAAGTTTTTGGCGTGCTCGCAAATGATATTAACGGACACTTACGTTTTTTATTTGAAGGCTAAAAGAGTTATGAGTTTAAGTAATTAAATTATTGGAACGAAGATCTTTTTGGAGTTGAATGTCTACTGGAGATGGTTAACCTTTACGCTAAATAATTCGAATGATGAGCCAGAAAGTTCAAATGGATTTATACAGTAAGGGCTCTATTTAAGAAAGGTACCTTAAGATGTCTACTGAACACGATTTGGTTAGGTTAATAAGTTTCAGGGTATTTTTGAATTGGAAATCCAAAATTGTTCTGGTTCCAGATTACCTAGATAATTTGTTACTTACTGAAAACTTGTTCTAAGAGTACCGTGAACTTGCATTTGGAAACATTGCCTGATAAACGATAACCCTTCAGGAAGCTGCACCTTATCAGTACAACATTTTTTTAATTGAAAGCTTTCACAAAAGCAACAGTGTTTGTGGAAGAAAGTCAGTGAAGACGACTCAGTTTAAACTGAGGGCAAATATTTATTTAGCCAATGCAAATGCTGGGACGTTGCAGCCGGCACTACGAGGCAATAAATTCTAAAGACAAGATTAAACTTGTCATGGGACCCCATTTACTTAACGCAAATTTATGCAAATACCCACTCGTCTCGTTGAGACCTCTGCAAATCGCTGAGATGTTTTTGTTTCGGTGCGATAAGGGTCCCTGAATAGTTCAGTAAATAGTTGATAAATTGTGCCATCGATCACAGTAGTGGCTCGCGCTTTGTCAATGCGCTTGTCGCCTCACTAATATATCGCCGTGTTTGTTCGTCACGCACATAAGAACGCCTCGTAATGTACATTGTACTGATATATTGGGCTTTGATATCAAAGGAAATACGGTTAAGGCTCAGTAAACAAAGCCTACATGTATGGAGGCGTTTGTTTATATTATTCGTAACGAGTTCTTGATGGTGTGTATTCAAATGAAGAAATAAATTATACTCGAGAATAGCTTCAGTTGTTTTGCTTTCAGTAGGTATTGCATAGTCTCGTGTTACACTTATTCTGTGATCACAGAATAATTACTATCAGACCCTCCGTGCTCATGTTTAAACTAAGCTATTTATTTGGTTAAGTTGAATTATACTATCGACATCACGTAGCAGAAGTTCTGAAGCTAAGCACATTCAAAGCTCTACCAGTTATCTCGACAAAAACCTCCCAGACATGCAGTAAGAAAACTCCCAACGGAATTTAAACTGAAATAAGAAACTAATTTCCGCGCAACGTCTGAGTATCGCCGTTTACGTAAAAACATAAAATGTCCGCCTCTGGATTATTAGCAGGAAACATTTGTTTGTAATGAGCATTACTTCTTATAACGATGGAAAGAAGCTTTATTTCACATTTGTCTTATCACTGTTCCCGCGTTAGATTTTTGTTTTTCCTGCATTGTCTCACATAAATTTATGGTTCTCCGCAAAGATTAAAACGATCCTCCTCCTATAAGTCTTCGTTAGAAAGACTTTTTTAAGAGAGTGCCGCTATTATTTATACTAATACATCAATGTAACGATTAAACACCTCCCCGTGTACATTGAGATCTGTTTCATTAATCACGTCAATGTGGGTACTTTGCACATGTTCATCTATCAAATTAAATGTATCCTTAATTCTTTCGACTCAGGGTTCATTATCACTCGTTCGTGTGTGGCCATGTACTACAGAATGCCGTGTTTAGCTGGATCAAGTTGATTGATTGGCAGTGGTCAGGTCAGAGATCATTGCGCCTCCACTAATTCGTTTGTGTCGATTATTATGATGGATCGTTATGTTCACTACTTTTGTTACCATTAGACTCTTAAGTTTCTTTGTGTCTTTGTGAAAAACAGTTTACAGATGTTTGCCGATGGTAATCGTTCGAAAGCATTTGCATAACTGACACTAGTCATCTTCTCAACGTCGAGAGGAATCTGTTCAAAGAACAAGCCGATATAGTGTTTACTTAAACAAAACAAACGATCAGTGAAGTTTAAATTACCCAAAACTTATAGCAAACTCTGAGGTTTAATGGAATTTACTGTAAGTAGGAAGTCTTTAAAATCCACTGACCGCTAAGTTAAGAAAACTGAACAGGGCCAAGTTACATGCGACGTAGTGTGCTTTCTGTTGTTAAAGGTATAGATTATGTGTCCTTCAGTGCTACGAAAACAGAAAAAAATACTGTGAAATTGATCAAAGTAAACTTTTCAGCAGACTTTTAGAATAAATGATTTATTCCTATACTTATATTGAAATTGTGTTTCCCCGAAGAGATGAAAATACAGAAACTGTACTTGACATGGAATTAATACTTTCCAAAAGAAGCATTCAGACTGAGATGGTCTAAACAAAACTCAATCCCGAACCTCATGGGTTGCGCCAGTGACGTCCGTACAGTCTCAATTGTATCCTAGCTTAACCCATGATCTCTAAACTGAAAACTAACAATGTCGAGCTCCGGCCAACTTCGCGTATCTTTGAAAATGTGAAAACTTTACTAAACTAGCGATTTATTTTCGACTGACGATTGTTTTAGCGTTTCTTGAGAGGAAATGCTAAAGCACATTTTGATACTATGCTCAATATTTCAAAACAAAAGTTTTAAGGTTTGTGTTCTGCAATTTTTAGGGTTCCGTACCCAAAGGGTAAAACGCGACCCTATTACTAAGGCTCCGCTGTCTGTCTGTCTGTCCGTCTGTCACCAGGCTGTATCTCATGAACCGTGATAGCTAGATACTTGAAATTTTCACAGATGATGTATATCTGTTGCCGCTATAACAACAAATACTAAAAATAGAATAAAATAAATATTTAAGGGGGCTCCCATACAACAAACATGATTCATTTGCTCGTTTTTGTTCGATATTGAAAACGGCAACAAATAGACGCTTGAAATATTCACAGAATATTTAGTTATATATTCCCTTTAAAAAGAAATGATTATATTTAAAAAAAAACAAATATTTAAGGGGGGCTCCCATACAACAAACGTGAATTTTTTGCCGTTTTTATAGATAATGGTACGGAACCCTTCGTGCGCGAGTCCGACTCGCACTTGGCCGGTTTTTATTAAAATATTGAGTAAATTTCTACTTTTGTTATAAATCATGTTTGGTCTGGCTGTCATTAAGAATGCTTCGGGCTATATTTCTGTAATTTAAAAGTGAAAGATTTCTTAAATGTTTATTTCATATTTCATAATATTTTTATACTGATAATATGTGTAATTACGTCATGAAGCTAACTTCAAAGCTACCAAAACAAATTACCAGACAGAAAATCATTGATGAAACTTTAACTCCTGCTTGGTCCTTGGTCAGGACTTAGCCGTGTGTGTTCGTGAGTGGTGCGCTCTCCCAGGTCAATCAGCTGCTAAGTGGCTAACGAAATAAACTGTCACTTCCACATTCGTTCACGTGCGGCATGATAGGGCTGCTGCTGTTTCAACAGCTGTCGTTTCGCTGATTATCAATTTGTGGCTCCATTGACCTAGTAGGTAACATAGCAACTGCCTATGTATTTACAATGTGTCCTATATCCCGCCACTTTACTTGTAAAAATTGAAGAGTTTTCTTCTCAAAAGTTCTCTTGGCTAAGTACCACGCTGTCCAAATGTATGATATAATCATGATGGTTCCCCATTTAAATAATGAGATGGTCATTAAATCATACCCTATGCTATATTGTTTACATAATCTTCGTTCAGAATCCGAACGCCAAGTAACCCCTGATGTTGAAGAGAATCCTGCCGAGGAAATCCAAACATTGCATTTCATTATGACTGCAAACACTGAAGTTACAGCTTACCGAGTCAAAAATATGAACGTCTGTAGTAATAGAGACCCCCGTCTACTTTTTGCATAAAACCACGAGTCTTGGATCAGTCTAAGATATTCGAATGGGTTCGTCGACCTTCGTCTGTCTAAGTCGGATCCCACAGAATGGATCTTAATCCCTCGCGTCTAAGTGTAATGAGCGTTTACAAAAAATCCCACTTCTCCCTATTCGGATTAAGATAGCGAATGCAAAGTGTAACTGAAGAAGTTCACTTGATTTTTTACAGCTTTGCATCTTTGTAAATTGAACACGTTACCTAAAAGTTTTCGACCTTTCATTAGTTTATTGGCTGCCTGAACAATGATTTTAGATATCGCAAAAGTCATTCTCGCGGCCCATACTTGGATAGTTTTGTCTGGAGAAATTAATTAATTAAACGATGCGTTAATAAGGAAAGATTCATTATACAAAGATTAAACTATAATGTCGCGGTAAATACAAAAGGTTGGTTTTCTAGTTATACATAAAGGATTAGATGCTAATAAGAAATTATCTTATTCTTACTGTATTAATTTTCTTTTGCAACCTGTGTGGAACACAAGCGTTTGATTAGATCTCCATGGTTTTCCTTATGTCTTTAGATTAATTTGGAAAAATTGCTGCCAATTTCCTTAGAATATGACAAGGTATTGCTAGGCATAATAATAAAGATTGATTCTAAAAATATAATACTCTTCCCTATTAGTGCTTAATATTTCCGAAATGGCACAGGACATAAATTGCGTTTCGTTATACTAATACTACATTGCTAGGATAAGATACGACGGAGGACGATAAGATCGTCGCGTCACCGGCCCGCGGCAGACCGTACGACATGGAGACGAGACGAGGCGGCCACAGAGAGAGTCGAGGCGAAGCGGCCTCAGAGGGGGACGCGACCTCCACGCCTTACAAACGAATTAATATTATTTTAATGCCACTTCCTCTCTCATAATTTATTCTTATCTCCAGTTTTTAGCGATTTCATTCTTTAAAGAAACGGGAAGCAGTTTGAATGAATTTTTAACCGTGTTCTGTCGGAAAATTATGTACGTATGAATAATGTACACTGTATACGATTTATTGAGGAATAAATTCTCGTTATGGCGCCCAAAAGGTTTTATTAAGAGAGAAAATAAATCTTCGGCGTATTGTTAATAAGATTCCAAAAATATTATGTTCTGATGTAATATTCCTTATCTAACGTACTTATCTTTTCACGCTTTATTTTCGTATACAAAAATGTGAAAATAAGTAGACATTTTCGCCTAACGGCAACACAGAAGCCAATTTTCCTTATAACATGTGTTAGAAGATATTCTTTTGATAAATGCCTTATTCTTGTGTGCCATGTGGCACATAGCTATTAAGGCCTAGCCACTTTTTCTCCGCAGTGACCGTGGCATAACTTTTGGTATCAATTATAATAATTGTACCTACTTTTTTCACCCCTAAACGTTCGCATGGAAAAAACATTCAAATAAGCTGAAATTAGACAGCCCTAGCAACTATTCAAGAGATGTTTCCGATGCCAAAACATTTTCCGTTCGGTGAAATTGTGGGAAGTAGGGAGGGGACTTGACTTCCCAGATCACCAAATTCCAAAATAACTTGACTCTATAATCAATAGATTCTCATTTATCGGTAGGACATCAATATCGGTGATTAACTGAAATAGTTTCTGAAATAGTATTCAATTTCGTTTTTTATTTTTTTAACTTCATTATCATCGTCATTACTGCTTTTAAACGTTGACTGTTCAGTAAAAACCTTTTCTGCTAGGTAATCTATTATTATCTAATTAAGACTGTCACTAGACAATGGGAAGACTTGTCAAGAAAATAAAAGATAGGCTTCATGGCCTTACGGGAGTCAAAAGTACGTCCTCAACACATGCAATATAAGTACCTATTCCCTCAACAGGAACTCACGACCACTTCAAAACAATAGGTACTGGGAAGTTCAAAATCTCTTTCTTGGATTTAAAAACAATGTACGCCAGGCTCAATTAGGCAAAACTAAATATTTTATCATTATTAAAGGTTAGGCAATATAAGTACCTATTCCCTCAACAGGAACTCACGACCACTTCAAAACAATAGGTACTGGGAAGTTCAAAATCTCTTTCTTGGATTTAAAAACAATGTACGCCAGGCTCAATTAGGCAAAACTAAATATTTTATCATTATTAAAGGTTTTGATGATGAATTAGTGTGTAAAGCTGTGTGATTCTGTACTTATGTTGGACAAATTGTATGCCATCTGAAGCCATGCGTGTGCGGCGTGTTTTCGCAAGGCGTTGAGAGACCCGGCTCATTAGGGAACGCTTTGATCGCGGCCCGCGGCGCGGTAATGCACTACTTGTGTTTTCTTAAAAACCACTTACACACACATTTATACGGTGTTATAGTCGACTTATTTTCATTTGGTCAAAATAAACGTTAGATTAATTATAATTTTGCTTAATGTTATTTTGGGTCGGATTTTAGTTAGGGTAGTAGTAACAAAAATAGTTTAATGCTAGAATTGTTTTAATGCACTCTACATTTACGTAGTTTAACCTCCCATTTTGGATGATAATAAAATCCAGAAGCTATCAAAGATATGTATATGGACTAAAATTAATGGTGTTTTAGCTTTCTCCATGCCTGGTAAACCTAAAGAACAAATGGCCACGCCATCACTGCAGCACACTCGGACATCTTCAAGGCACATTATGTATGTATGTGTGTATCTGCGTGAGTGCAGTAGTAAGTCGTGAGTTAAAGATGGGAATTAAATTAAGTAATGAAATAGCTTTTAACTTTCTGCTTTAGAATTTTATCTTAAGTAGAAAGTTAAGTAGTAGTGCTGCTTCTATCCAATTGTCTGGCAAAGATTCAGGGTATCTGTGTAAGTACTAAGTTAACTTAAAAGAGAGAAAAAGAGTATTAACTTAGAAATAAAACGTTTCTAGCTAGTTAGTAGTAGAAGTAACTAGATTTTCATTGGCTTGGATTTTTCTGTCTAGCCACAGAAAAAAGTCAGTCTTTAAAAAGAACCATTTGGCTAAAGCCAAAATATTATGGCAGTGATTTCAGAGTGTAGTCATGGTCGCATTGATTTTAATGTATATACATAATATTTTATTTTATTGATCTAATGAATTGTAATGTATTTATTTTATTTTAATGTTGTAATGAATTGTATGTATTTGTGATTTGTATATTGGGACTTGGTGCCTGGTAAATAAATAAATAAATTGACGGGACGCCAGGGTGGCAATGTTACGGCAAATATTTGCGTAACCCGACAGCCGTGCAGGGTGCACTGTATGCTAAGTGAATCACGTCAGCGTAGGTTATTTGTACTTTGCTGGTTTTTGTGGTAAATAATAAAAAAAAAAACTTATAAGTAAAAATATTTTTGTTTGTGGGGCCAACATGGCCAGAAATCGCACAAAATAGAGAGATTTGGAAGAAAAAGGGGAGGCTTTTGCCCAGCAGTCGGACACACTATAGGCTAATAAAATAAAAATAAGAAAACATTCAAATTCTCCGAAAACTAGCAAAACATTTGCAAATCAATGTCTTTGGAAATTCAGTCAACTCCAACCCTTTCAATTAGCTTCACGTGTGACTAAATCCAAACACGACTCAACCTCTACAGGTATGGCAAAGTTCTATATCTCCTCCCGTTTGTGAACACGTCTATCTGTCATGTCAATTGAACGAGTGCAAACACATCGCCACAGAATAGAGAGGTACAGAAGATAGGTACCAAACAGCGAGCGAAAACGCACGCACACAATATACACACGTGACTACGTACAGTGAGTGCAAGCGCACTCGTCAAGGCGTCTCTGGTATTTGATAGATTGTTATCGTTAATGTACGTATGCGTCTTTGTGCGTGCGCCTGTGTTATCTCGCTGATTGAGCTGATCTTCTGTAGCTATCTATTTAGTGACGTCACGATCCAGACGCGTACATTCCGCAAACTCACGAGCCTTCATCAACTGCATCAACCCCCTAATTAACCCTCTTCCCCACCATTCCCGTCACAACCCCCATAGATCATTAACGATCTGTATATTTACACAATGTGGATGCTACAGTTTTACACCTATCATCATAGAGGGATGCTGCAATGTCGTATGTCTCGATAATTATGTTCTATATTTTGAACTCTACTGGTGCATTGAATGGTAAACGTGTAATCAGTTGATTGACTTTGCTTATAATTATAATATCATCATAAATGTTTGTTCCAAGAGTGTACGAATTTGCAATTTTTAATATTTAATATGCTTTCGATTTATGCTATGATTTCTCAAGATCATAGACTACAGAATTATGAATTGCTTTCGAAGTCTGGGTATTTTCTTTTCCTCTTCATTGTAATTGTAATTACTTGGAACATCTTTGTCGATATCAAAGGACCAGTATTGGCCTATCACGTTCTCGTTTAAACCCTTAATTAATGACAAGTTATCATAACATTTAAGTACCTCTCAGTCACCGCTGTCTTGATCAAATTGCACGACGCGATTACTAGTTACAATTTCATCTTGACTTTTGTTGTCTCTTAGTCAAAATTGGCTCTTTAATTAAAGTCTTTTGTTTGAAAGTTTAGTTTATCTTAGTCTAAGACGAGGCTAAGTATAACCTTAAATAATTCAAATTAAATGGCGCTGATCCTCGCCCTCTCTGGAACACTTGAAAGCCCTCTATTTCTGTCCCTCCCCGACCTGTCGTTATTTACACGCCCAGATTAACTAGATTGATGGAATAGTTTAAAGAAACGTTTAATCTTTGACTTTTTTTAACTAAATTCCGAGGGTTTTTACGGATTTACTTTGATTTGGTTTCAAAGGGACGTTAGAGCGTTTCGGAAATAGTAATCTGGCACTTGGTGCTGAAAGTCTCTCTAACGATGGTTTACAAAGGAGTTATGCTTTTGAATTTTTTGTAAATATATGTCTTTGGAAATTTGTTTATGGAGTCGGTGAGTATTTTTGTTAATATTGAAACTTGTAACCTACTATTGAGACTGAAAATAATTTTAGGTAGATCTCTCAACTATTCAGTGGCCTACTGTTTCATATGCTTACCTATTTCTATATCCTAAGTGCGGAGGGAAAGTGAGCATATTGTTTATTTATCAAAACATTTCTAAAAATACCAGGAGCGTAATTTCCTGTGCTGTTAATGGAAGAGCCTAAAATAAATTTCGGTTTAATTCGTTTGGGAGCGACACATACTGTCGTCACAACATACAGAAGTGCAGAAAGTCAGTTCTCTCCAACATGGTTTTTTTTTTCCTGTGGTTAGCGACTTGAGTTTATAACCATGGGCCTCTGGACTTCTCCCGCTCCGCCCAGAGCGGGAGAAGTCATTTGATGATAATTTATACAATACGCACATGAATCCGAAAAGTCAAAGGTGCGTGTCTTGGGTTCAAACTCGAGACTTATAACTGTGCAGTTCGGCGACGGTCACACCATTAGGCTATTACTGGGAAATCATTTTCACGTTATTAGATTATGTCAGAGAAACGGCGCTCGATAGATAAGCGTGTATGAGGAAAAGCCCGAAGTCCGAACTTATTACGACGCTGTCGAACGATGAATGTTGGCAGGGAAGGGCTAATTGCAAGAGAAGAAAGCAGTATAATGTATGTATTCAAGTGCATGTTAAATTCTGCCATTTCTGAATTTATTTATTTAGGAACTGCAACAAAAGATAGCCATTAACAATGGGCAACATTAGGTAGTAAGTGGGTCCTTCACTTATAGGAAACCACAACATTGAGGGGTCAGCTATTGTTAAAGCAATGGTTCTTCTGAACCTCTCTGCGACGTATATCTATCGCAGTGCGGACGCAACGACAATGAGTGTAGGTTGCACGGCTGCAATAATTCGGGTGCGACCGTTCTAACGGTCTACTACCGGCCTGACTCCCGGACATCCGAGCGGACGACCGGTGGGCCATCCTCGTACACTCTCTACATTGATGTACGGAACCTGGATGAGGCCTTTATATTGAAATTTTAGATTTATAATAGGTACCAAATCATGTAATACGCACAACTTAAATGACGTTCGATTTATTCATCTGCTTGTAATGTAAGTCTCCCTACTTACATTACAAGCAGATGAATAAATACGTAGGTACTGTAGAGATACCTATTACCTATATAATAATTATTACATATATTTATTTCTAATATGCAATCCTTTCTAGTAATATGATACTGACATAAAATTATGAGATAAATGCTGATACTAATAAAGAAGGAAGAAAGGAATAGATTAGGACTGACATGGAGATGCAAGGAAAAAGAAAATTGTAAAATACACAAATATACTTGATGCAGAAAGTCCAAGCGACTTCCGAAATTAAAGTTACCTGCCCCATTCAAATTCGAATACCACTACCTGCTATGTAAATAATAGTGTCGGAGTCAAATAAGTAATTACGATAAAAATATTTAAGTCTTTCATTGATTTTAATGTCCCGGCACATTAAATGTAATAGCGACAATTTATTTCATGTAATCAATTCAGTTCTAATACTTGATGATAGATAATTAGTCGTTCGTGTTTTACAGTTCTACTCATTGAGGTACTATGTATCATCGCACCTCAATGTTTCTACTATTGAAATTCAATCAACGTGGACGTATTCTCAATTAACTTTCACTCCATAAAACAATGCAATTAATGCAATTGTTATGCAAATATCTATGCAAACTGGTAATCACGAATCATTTTGAATGTTATCTTTTATTTCTCCATGAATTAATTAGTTGGTGGTATTGGTTCCTGGCTAGACGTAGTTCATTGAACAACTTGTCCGTGTCCGTAATAAAGTATAGTTAGAATTTTTGTCCGTTTACCTGGATGTCCCGGATTGGCGCAAAAACGGCAGACTGGATTTGGATGAAATTTGCCAGACAGATAGTTTATAACCTGGATTAATACATATACTTTTAATCCCAGTAGAACGTTCCCGTGGGATATTTCCCGACATCTATGCGGGCGAAGCTGCGGGCAAAAGCTAGTTTAGCAATACATTTCCAAGGAAAGCAAAGAGGTTGGGCAGTAGAAACGATCGCTAACACGGACGCGAATCTTTATTACTATTATCAAGGGGCACATGGTCAGCAATAAACGTTTAGGCACTACCAGTTTTGAAGATGAACATAATTATCCTTGGTTTTCACCGTCACATCTATTCATCCAATCTCTGGGACGTCCTGTGCTGTACGCGAGAATATCTGACAAAAGGCCCCGAATTACCAACGGATTAAATTATCGTGAAAGGGTGTTGAGTTATGACCGGCTCCACGGAAACTCGTTTAAGGGGTGAATGGGATGTACTTGTAAATACACTGCCATGTATTATGTACTGTTATTACTTGTGCAAGAGTGTTTTATATTAGGAGAGGAAGCTGGAGGTAAAGTTTTCCAGATATTGTTTGGGGATTGAGAGATAATTAAACTGATTCTGTTGTCTTTTCCAAAACATCTCAAATGTAGATAGTAGGTACATTTTTTTTTCACATTACATTTTATGTTCATTTTCTCGATACATCAAAGATGGTGCAAGAACGGTTCAGACTCGTATTTGGTATTTTAAGCCATTCACTCCAGTCATTTCATTATTTCTTGTCACTTCAATATCAATCCTCATAAAATTCCACGTTATATAATACAGCAGTCGGCTGTGCGATCACTTTCTAAGTCTTCGCCAGTTGCAATAACACTTCTTGCAGTTATAATTTTCCACAACTGTCAGCGCCGCGCAGGCATACATTCGATTATGATATCGGTATCGATACGATAGGATACGGCACGACTGTCACTGTGGCTCACTCCATACATTTTGTATCCGCACGCTTCCTGTTCACGAGCCGCCTAGTTCCATGTTGGTTACGTATTGAAGCTGCAATTTTACTACATTTTCTACAAATCAAAACAGTCGTCTGAATTTTACTTCTTGTTTTCTATGAATTGAAGATATAAATGACAAAGCCATAAGGTTTTGTATTTCATAACTACACTCTAATGGTTCATTCAGTTATTAGTTGTATGTTAGATAACTATGAGGACCTATAGAATAGCAAAGCTTAAAGTCGTATGACTTCAAGCACTGCAACGTTATCGGACTTCGGCGAAGATTCACATCGACTTGTTAATTATAGCCAACGGATTTGTTAGAAGAAATACTGCACACATTTCTAATTTTAAACTTAGACGAGAATATTTACTAAAGCTCGATACTGTTGACTCCAAAATGAAAAGATCATTACACAAATACAAGATAACAGGAGTATAACTGCGGAAGTCCTTACGTCTAAACAGAATATTTACCTACACCCACATAATCGTAACCAAACTTGCCATAACAGACGAATTTCATCACCAGAATCAAGCAGTTAAACCCAATTGTGTCGGTCATTAAGCTAGTATGCCAGACGCACACAATCGCCACAATAGTGGACTTCCTCCAAGGCTGGTTCCCGGAAACCCGTCAACAGTTTACTCCACTATTTTTGTAATGGACTCTGTCCATTAGCAATAAATCGTTGGGACGCATGTGTGGGTGCGTCTAGACATCTCATCCTTTGTCTGCGAGATGTCTTAGAACGTACTAGGGATAAATGAATGAGCAGAGTAAATATTGCGTTGTTGCAAATATATGGACGTGCTGAGTTGCTTATGGAACTGTTGTCGTCAGTTTTTGCTGTGACTGAATGGATTGCCAAATGGGAGTACTTAATTTATATTCTGGTTGAGGTTTATTTTTAATCGACTACTAATAAGGAGGATTATGTATGTCCATCGATACTTTCGTTAATAGTGGACCGATTTAGAAAATTCTATGGTTATTTGTATTAACTTTGCAGAGGCAGTCTTTGAGTTAGCTTCAATAATACGTATTTTTCTCACTTGGTCTATATGGATGATGTTTTAAGTTCCTGTCACTGTTATTTAATTATCAAGTATCTTATCAATATTATCAAGTAAGGTATCCGAATTTGTGTGAGGTACGTACCACAAATAAAAACTGAAAAAGAAAAAAAAGTCACATGTAATCTGTTCGATTTATGCCCTAACACGTGTGACCCCGGATTTTTTATTTGTCTGTCTGTGGTGTCTTGTTTAAACCTTTTTAGTCGTAGTTGGGTTTTAGTTTTTATTACATAATTTTTTTTTTAAATTCCTTTGGGGTAATAATTTTTTTTTTTTTGAAATGTGCTCATTAAGCCCTTTCATTTGATATCCAACATGCAACGATTAAACAATTTTTTTTTTTAGTTCCTGACTTTATGACCTCTAAAGAGCGCCATTTTTTATTTAATGTGACGTCACATAGCCTATAACCAGAGGACGATCAAGACGCTTACAACGATATCTCATTTGTCAAATTATGAGGAGTGGTTTTGATGATAGGAGGGAACAGATGAACATACATACATACCGGTCAAAATTATAACCCTGCTTTTTTCTTCGCCGTAGTCGGGTAATTAAAAATTACTTTACATAATTTCGGAAGTCGGTGTCTTATGTATTAATTGGTGTTCTATGGGCCTGTGTCGCCTGAAATAAATGGTATATTATTATTATTATTTTTATATAACTCGGGACCATGGGGTCCCGGTCTTTTGGAAGGTGTACGAGGGGCGGAAGCCAACTTGCAGAGGCCCGTTAGACGTTTTTAATAGAATGAATTCATATTATTATTATTATTTTGTATATGTTTACATATCTCGGGACCATGGGGTCCCGGTCCTTTGGAAGGCGAACGAGGGGCCGAAGCCAACTCGCAGAGGCCCCTTAGACGATTGCAAAAGGAATGAGGCACCAACCGCCGATTATCCCTGCATGAACTGTGCAAGTGCATCCACGGACAACCCCCGGTTGGTGTAGGACTATTGCAGAACATGGAAACAAAACATATTGGGTTATGGGTTTGGGTGGCTATAGAGGACTGGATACCTAGAACTATGGAAGGACTATGGCCCCTGCCTGATCAATGTTATGGTATACACGCATAAAATGGCAGGGGGTGACTTGCACACTAAATAATGGGCCCCCGAAAACAGTCGCTAGCACATAGTGACGTAGCGACAAGGGGGCAACACTTCCCGAGGTGCTTGAGGAGTGGAGAGGTATTCCACGGCTTTCAGAACAATCCCAGAGCCCGGAAGATGGTTAAGATCCCTACGAGCACCTACTGAAATACTTCCTTCCTCCGAGCACGTTTGCTCTTGCGAATCTCCACTCAAGCCGGCCAATGAAGGCAAGAATGAGGTGGGAGCTCTGTTTCTCGTTATTGATCACTCCAGCCGGCCAATAAAGGCAAGCCAGAGGTGAGGAACAAGACTTCTACCGGGAGATAGGGTCCATGGGGTCGCAACTGCCATGTTTTTTTTATCTCTCTTGGTCTGGCTCGTCACTCTAGACCCGTTCCGTCAAAGTATACTCTGCCGGCTCAGACCCAGAGTTCGGAGCGCGCAAGCCCCACCACGACGTCAACGTAGAGATACGGCGGTGGGGTTATTATTATTAAATTTTCGTTTTTTGCCACCGACTTCCGAAATTAAATTTTCACTTTGTGTAATATGTGTTTTTTATGGAAGTCGGTTGTTCTGTTTTTGTAAAAGATTTTTTGTTTCTGTGATCTTTCTTTTTTCGTGAAAAGTGCTTAATTTGCCCGCAACATTGCCATTTATTATACAGAGTAGAACGATATAACCTAAATGTTAGTTCCTAAATAAAATCAATCTTAATAGTTAAGTTACCTTTGTCTTCAGTATCTCGCTTACCTAGAGAAAATCCACTACTTTCATTCATAGATAATAATAATCATTGACAAATGTTTCTCATTATCTTTCTTATAGGCCTCATTATTAGTTACATTAGCCGCACTATTAGGCACTTGCCTCACGCCTATTATATTAAAGGTGATGATTGACAGCGCTTTTATAATATCTTTACGTCTTGGCATAGTCCTAATGTGACACTTCATCTATCGTTAGACCGATGATGATAATTACACTATGTTTGTGTAACATATCATTATGTTTCTGATTTCTATACTTTTCCTACCGCAGACATCATATTGTGTAAACCGGTAACTGCAAGAGTGTTGTGTGCCATATCAATGGGATCAACGAAAATATAACTAATCTATTTACTTCTAGTATGTTAATTTTGAATCAACGATAACATGTTGAATAGTTTGTCCTAAAATTCTACATTAGTTATCAACCCTATCTTTAGAAACATTAAATATGAATATTAATAATATCGAATTGTATCTCTGTATATTATTAGTAGATATTCCTAGCTCTAGCAAATAAATTCTATCCTATCTTAATGCTAAGAATACAGTAACATTAAATGCCAAGATATCCTCATTGTTGCTGAAACAACTACAATAGCTTACATTTCATTAAATGTCTCCACCATTCTACAGTATACAATAACATCCCTTGCTATGAAGAAATAATGGAATCCGATACTCCTAACTCCTACGCTTTAACCTTTGAAATGTCAATACGCAACAAAATATGTGAACAAAGAAGGCTGGCTTCATACAACGAGCGAAGTAATCGCCATGTGTGCGTGCGATTTTTTCCGCTCGTTGTGCGTTCCGTCAGTAAATAACAAATTGTTACCAAGACAATTTATTATTGACATTGGCAACGCCTATAATATGTCGTAGCAGTAATGACAAGTTTCGTTGTTCAAGTGGTAATACCACCACTGATGTGTTAACTGTACGTAAGGGAACACCCTTAACGAACGTCAGTGGCGAACTGGCGAGTGTACTCGCACTCGCTGTTCGTAGATGCGTGTCTATGTATGCGAGCGTTTTGCTCTTTGTATGGAGCCGACCTTCTGTTATACCAACCTTTTTTGTGGTAAAGGTCCGCGCACCCACATTTGAAGAATGCAGTAGTAATGAGAGGTTTTTAGCCCAGCTCACTTGTTTGGCTATCATTGGTTCAGCTTGTCGTGACTTACTCGGCTTTCGAACGCGTTTCCGTCACGAATTGGAAATTGTCGGTGTTTTGTGCGAATTTGTGAGGTTGATTGTCTGTCATTAAAATGGCAATAGCAAGGTTTGTATTTTGATGCCTTCTAACTGTGCGTTTGTACTGGCGAAACATTCACGACAAAACATGTTGAAATCTCTATAATGTCAATGTTCCATACAATTTTTGACAGTAGGTAACTAGAGATATCAACATGTTTTGATGTGAAT
Source organism: Lithophane ornitopus (assembly GCA_948473465.1). Classification (NCBI taxonomy): domain Eukaryota; kingdom Metazoa; phylum Arthropoda; class Insecta; order Lepidoptera; family Noctuidae; genus Lithophane; species Lithophane ornitopus. The sequence goes on from OX419623.1 coordinate 476,456, forward strand.
GTTTCGTCAATGCAAACGCACAGTAATGATACGGTGGTGGTTCATTTTATTAAAGATTGAATCTCCAAAATTATTACTATTCATTAGAAGGTAACTACTGCGTTAGTTCAGGGGTTGTGTTTTCCTAGCCGATCCGCGTGGTCCTTGTATGAATTTTTTTTAGAATATCAATGATTTTCCTTTATTATTTTTTTATATTATTTTATATATTATATTTTATTGTACACCAGATTATATATCACAAAAAGAAAAAAATCATGATTGGTTTCATTTTAAAACTTTAGTTAATCTTGCGAGGAAACAAAGTCATGTACGAGTGCATGACTTTGTTTCAATTCCAAGCACTTAGACGTCATACGCCACCTCTCAATATTAACAAATAACTCTGAATTGGTAACAGTGAGTGGCAACTCCGACAATTGGCCCCGATATGATCAGCACTGAATACCTCTACCGACCACAAAGGGTGTGAGTGCTGAACAAAGAGATACACCGCGACACGTGTAGCTTGCACATGTGACACGGAGTAGACGGGAAAAGAAGGGACAGTGCACAGTTAAACATTAAAGCACGGGTTTATAAAACGCCTCATCTATGCGCCTCACACTGAAGAAGGTACGGAAGCCAAACTAAACTTAAATAAAGAAAAATATAAAATTAAAAAATTAAGGAGTGGTACTGACAATATTAAATCCAAGATATTTGACTAAAATGGTAATCATGGATGCATCAATTACTGCTGAGACCAGTAGTGGACTGCGATGGTAATTGCGTCAACTAATCTTAGCTTTACCGAGTTCCTCTTGCCGGCCTAACTTTTCACCGAATCGAATCTACAGTCGCAAATTGTGTTCGATTTAGCACGTTGTTGTGTGCAGCCTATCTTCTATGTCCTAGTACCTCTGTGCCAGTATTTGTGCGATACGTGCTTCTTTGATTGGCTGACTGCTGTTGTGCAATCTCGTTGAGTGACAATATAAATAGAGCTGGAAGGTCGACGGTATTGTGCGTAGTTTTGCGAGAGCTAAGCACAAAGGCATTTTCTATTTTGTAAGTAAATCTATTTTGAGGTGATGATGGGCAAAATATAGGTCAGCACTAAGATGAAAATCGACTGAGATATTCAGTAATACTAGGTTTGTTGATATATAGTAATACTAGGTTTGATATATTTAGTAATTTGATGGTTTGAGATATTTAGTAATACTAGGTTTGTTGCAACTGGCGTTTGTAGTCGCGCCTGGCTAATGAAGCGTTCGTAAACCTACACAAATTATTTTTTGTCGATAAATCAGATGAGCAGACAACTTGGTAAAATTAGTCAACAGTTGTAAGTAATTTGGAATAGTGCGTTTTAGATAAATCTTTGGAGTAGGACTTTGTTCAGCAGTAAACTTACTGAACACAAATGAGTATTGAACTGAATTGTGTGATGGCTCACATCTTATCTTCATGTAGTTCCTATTGATGTCAACGGGCACAACCGCTATTTAGTACCTTTTGTGTATGATTCAACAGCTTAACAGGCTTAGTGAAACTCTCACTTAGTAATAAATTCAACACATTACTGTTACTCTCAATTGCGACAATAATACGATGCCATTTCCATCGCATTCGCGCTATAAATGATAAATAATAGCGCCATTACTTTTAAAAGCAAGATAAGCAATGCTCAACAATAGATTGACGATTCCAAACAAACTAACGCTTTCTAACTGATTCTAAATACAAACCCAACGTCAGCAAGTTTATTGCCGTATGTGAACTACAAAATGCGAAGCTTAGCTATTTTTCCATCGTATCGCATTTGCTGCCCAAGTAGGCCAATCGACTCCTTTCTAATAATATGTACTGAATTTTATCGTCAATATTTTTTATCTTTTACATATCATTATCAGTTTGATTTCCTATAATTGTATCAGTTGCTTGAGACCGGTTTCTGACACTAGTGTCCATTCAACAACACGTAATGACTCCTGATACTCCGTTGATAGTGTAACACCGGCTTTATTACTCCATGGTACAAGGGGAAGTAAATTGAATTAGTGGAGTTTTGTTTTTACCCTTTCGCATGTTATTGCAGAGGGGAATGTGTTATCAACACTATACAAACATTGGTTGATGTTATAAGCGGGGAAAATGTAATAAAATTGTTGGTGATGATATTGTGTCCTAGTTTACTGTTTGTTTTCTATGTTATGTTTGTTAGGTACTGGCAGTGTTATGTTTTTGTACCTACGCAACGCCCATGACAGGATGAAGTACTCAGTGGCATGAATAATAATAATGGCATAAATCCAAGCGCTCGTTTAGAATTCCTAAACGAAAGTTTGCTGGAGACACAGACTCATTCGTCTTCTTTTCGAGTCGATGGTAACTCTTTAATGTAAAATGAGTTAGGCCCAGTAGCCCAACCAATCGCGGCATCAGTTGCGTTTTTTATGATATCTGAAAAAAATCCCACTTTACTCATCCAAATCTGAATAAGTAAAGGTAAACTTCTAAAAGCGTCACCGAGCAGCCTTACTTTTTTCTTGCCCTTGCAAAATATTAAATAAAATAGTTGTAATAAGGCCCGTAAATGTATCATACAACTTTCTTAATAAATGAAACCATAATAATAGATATTATGGTTTCATTTATTAAAAGCATTGCTATATCCGCTCTCCGCTTCTAACTTAATGCATTATGTAATTGAAGTCGGAACTAAGTTATCAAATATCGGAGTACATTAAGTTTTATTGAAGTGTTGCTAAGTAGGTCGGTTCTCATTAGTGCGTAGTATCAGAGATTTTGTTGACAGTGTTATTCGAGTAGTGTAGCACTTGTCACAGTTGTCACCGTGATTATAGTGTTAATAGCTGGGTATTTACTATGTCATTTAATTGTGAAATGTACTTTAGTTGGGATTATAAGTCTTTGATTAAATTGATTGCATGTTTTACAAGTACCAACGATTTTCACCCAGTGTTGTTGAATGCTAGACTTTTATGACAAGAACGAAGAACGTTATCTTTTTGTTAAGCAAAATATTCGTCGTTTATTACAAAAAATAAGGACGTTGATATTCTATCAAATCCTTTCCGATGATATTTTTTCTATTTTCCAACATGGAACTCGCTTGTCGTTTCACTAATTTTCTCTATTTCATGTAATCAGATGCCAAGGAAGTAGTCTGTGTAAGTATTGTAGGTATCTCAAGAACTCATTCTGTATTCGATTCGTAATTATTATGTGGATTTGTTAATGTGTGTGATGTACACAATAACCATTTCTATAACGAGGCTAAACTGTGCTTATACTGGGTTTGTGCCAAATGTTACCCATTTTAGTTGTGCTACCTTATTACCTTATATTAAATCAATACACTCTTAGGTTAAGATTATGGGATTAAAGGTCGATTCACACATATCAGTGAAGCCGACACAGAAGTGAAGTTCCGAAACAGTACCGGCACATGGCAAAATTTATTCTTTCATACATTCTCATGCCGGTGTCGGAAGTAACACTGAGAGCACTGTGTCGTGACTGACACTGACAAGTAGGGATGCGTTCATAGAGAATGTATGGATGTATGAAAGAATATTTTGCACTGTGCCGGTACTGTGTCGGAACTGTGGCTTCACTGATATGTGTGAATCGACCTTAATTGATGATTCTTGGTAACTCAAGCTATTTTTGAGCCACAAGATACAAGTAGCTCTTAGTTTGTGACTCACTGAATTTGGCTAAATTGTATTTTTACTTTTTGATTAATAAACTTTATTATTAGATACTGTTATTCAGCTGCATCCGGTTAGACTGGACCCGATCCCAACTTGCCTGGGAAAAGGCAAGGCAGATGATGATTAATAAACTTTATTTGATTTATATATTTATTTCAGTTTGATGGTCAGATTCTATTACACATGATTGTGCTGGTAGCCAATAGTTTAATTTTCAATAAATTTTTTTGATGGCCTCCTTTCCTTTCTGCCATACTTTACGGTACCGTGCATGCATCCCATAAAATATTATGTGGGTCATTTATGAAATAAGAATTACGCTGGAGGCCGGAGGTCTATGCCCAGCAGTGGACGTCTTTTGGCTGAAATGATGATGATTTAAGACATACCTACATTTTATTTCTTTAAAACTTTTTAAGTACTACACACGAGACAAATGTAACTGTGTCACTCATTTCTCCGGCACCAATATTCCGGACTAGTAATAACACAGATTGACTTTTCAAAAGCCTAGAAATAAAGATAGGAAAACCCCGTTACTAACAATTCACAATAGTGTTATTATAGCAGTGGCGCGGAGGAAGTGGCTCGTATAAAACAATCAGTTTGACAGCGCCGCATAATGCCGCGCTTATTGGTGTGTGGGGGCGCATCGCCACTGCCGCATAACGCAATACTTTAACTGCACTCCATTTTATTTAAAATCATATTAAAAAGCGGTTTTTGTTTGTCTCTAGAAATAAGACTTAATTTGCTAAGACAACAATGACACTGATATGAAGGCATCTACTGTCTGACAAGAATCGAAAGCGAAAAGTTTGATATTTCTTATCCCTACCAAGGAAAGATTGAGGAGCTCGTAGCAAAGTAATAACAGCCGCACGGGTCGTCCCATCAGGTTAAGCTACGCTTGCCGGGGTTGTTCCGTGGATGGGTGACCATCTTTACATATCGAGACTCCTTCGTGCCTTGGAAAGCACGTTGAGCAGTTGGTCCCGGCTGTCATTTGTGGCTCTGTGACAGTCGTTACGGGTCGTCAGAAGCCCGAAAGTCTGACAACCAGTCTTACCAAGGGGTATCGTATTACCCAGTTACTGGGTTGTGGAGGTCAGATAGGCAGTCGTTCCATGTAAAATACTAGTATTCAGCTGCATCCGGTTAGACTGAAAGCCGACCGAAAAGGCTGGGCAGATCATGACCAAGGAAAGATCACACATTAGCCAAGGCCACAAAACAATGCGTTATGCAGGGTCCAAATAAAACAATTAGGGCGTATAATTGGGTATTTTATATTATAATTATAATTCAATGTTTTCTCGATGTTTTGGCAGGTCGTAAAAACCGTGCGCAGCAGGGAAGGGTCGCTCGTAGTTTAATAAATGAACAGCTTCACCAATTTATTATATTAGGTACCTACTCGGTTAAGTTAAAACGGTTAAGTTAAAACGTCTAACCAAAGGTAATCGACCCACAAAAATCAAAGTAATAGCAGAAGCGACAAACAGTGTTAAATTATTCAAAGAAAAAAACCAAGAACCTAACATTTGCATACGAACACTTCATAAACTCGTTCGTTCTGGGTCCCGCCCACGCGGCTCACTCATAAGGATCATTATGGCTATTTAAACAAAGCACATAATCCTTTGACTGCCTTTAAGAGTAAACTTGCACGAGAGGAACTCAAAACACCACATTAATTGGTACCATTTTTGAAAATGTCGCGACTGCAATTTAAATTCTATTCCGTTGTGATAAGGGCGAGTTGTGAGTGAATTTTGGAAATATAAAGGTAATATTAGATTGGTGGTTGTATATGAGTGAAATAGTTAGTGTTGCCGCGTGAGTGCAGTGTAAATTTGCCGATCTCGTTGTGTGGCAAGCCGTTTATTTCGTCCCTACAGAGGGCGTTGTGATTTGTTTTATTGATATTGCCTTATGTTTGATGGCTGTGCGAGGAAAACTAGAGTATTCTCGTGTTGTGTGTTTTATCTGGAGAGGACGTGGAAGACGGGCTTAGGAAATCAAATGCGTAAATTATCAAATATCATAAATGTCATGGTTTACAAGACTTTAGGTGTATTTTATCAAAAAAGGGTAAAAAAATGTTATGTGAGAAGTTTACATCGCATGGGGTTTGGTTTGAGGATTAGGCAAAGTTTAATTAGTAGCGATAAAGTATTAGTTATTTCTGCAACTGTTATATAATAAGGGGTATTAAAACACGAATGTGGTTTTATCACATGAGGCGAAGCCTCATGTGATAATAGTATCACATGAGTGTTTTAATACCTAATTATTTACAGTTGCATACAAGACTTTATCTACATCCATTATATGAATCCTCTATAAAAGGCACTTTGCAATACTAATATCAACAAAAATGGAGGGATACGACGCACGTGAATTCGAATTTTTCGAATTCGAATAACATAGATGTTTTTTTGTTTTAAATTACCCTGCTTTGTTAGTGAAACGCGACTGCATGACAATTTTCTTTTTTTGAAATGCGTTGCATTATGAAATTTAGTACAATATTATAACACCCGTTTGGATGATATTATGGTTACTATGACAACATTAAAACAACCAGTGTTTTAATGTTGGCAATAAGCTAACTGTTTCAGAAACTTTTATAGAGGATTTATAGCATGGGTGTAGATAAAAATAAATATGTAACAGCCCGGGGTTAGGGACCTTATACACATTATTAAACCGCCGCCGCGTCCCGCCTTTGCCTCCGCCTTGGCCACGCGCACGTATCGCGTACAGACAGACAGATATACATTATATGTCTGTCTTTACGCGATGAACTCACCGAATACCAAAAAATAGAATGAAAACTACTCAAGCTTTTAACTTGCAAAAAAAGCTAAAAAATGTAACCAAAACTAAATAAGTACATAAATAAAAGCCTCCGGGCATAAAGGGCGTGCCTAATTACATATATAAAATGCTGGATTATGTTCATATACCTGTAACACAATTGATGCACTGGGCCATCATAACATAATCAGCCTATAATGTTCCCACTGTTGGGACACAGGCCTCCTCTCTGTGAGAGGTAGCCGGCCCGTAATCCACCACGCGGGCCCAGTGCGGGTTGGTTAATGTCACATGTCTTCGAATTTTTGGTTCTAGGACATGACGGTATCCTCACGATGTTTTCCTTCACCATTTTGAGAGCAGTGGCGATGAAATAATTTACACAAAGTAAAGCGCCTGTCAGGGCTCGAACCTACGACCTACAAGTCGTGGCCGTTACCACTGGGCCACCACTGCTCTCTAGGGCCATCAAAGTAAATTTAATAAACAGTTAATCACTAATCTCAGATATTTTACAATAGGTACCTAGCGCATTGGTATCAGGAACAGGGCCCAAGCAGCCGGTGGTCAGGGCTCCAGAGAGAGGAACCTCCTCACTATGCATGCCGTTTCAAGAAATACTTTCTGAATCAAGCCCTTGACCCAACCGCACAATGAGAGCCTCCTGAGGTGTTGGTCGAGGCTCTCCGCTATTAGCCGAATAACCGTAACGATTATCGGTACAATGATTGCAGAGTCCACGTCCCACATGTCGACCACGTCGTGAGCTATACTTGCTTTTTAGGGTTCCGTACCCAAAGGGTAAAACAGGACCCTATTACTAAGGCTCCGCTGTCTGTCTGTTTGTCTTTCTGTCTGTCTGTCCGTCCGTCTGTCATCAGGCTGTATCTCATGAACCGTGATAGTTAGACAGTTGTTTTCACAGATGATGTATATCTGTTGCCGCTATAACAACAAATACTAAAAAACAGAATAAAATAAATATTTAAGGGGGCTCCCATAAAACAAATTTTTTGCTCGATATTGATAACGGCAACAGGTAGACGCTTGAAATATTCACAGAATATTCAGTTATATATTCACTTAAAAAATAAATCATTAAATGAAAATAAAACAAATATTTAATTTAAGGCCCCCATACAACAGACATGATTTTCTTGCCTTTTATAGATAATGGTACGGAACCCTTCGTGCGCGAGTCAGACTCGCACTTGGCCGGTTTTTTTATTATTATGGTTCTTTATTTATTATATATCTTCTTCTATCTTCTTCTTCTTCTATATAAAATTCTCGTGTCACACTGTTAGTCGCCGTACTCCTCCAAAACGGTTTGACCGTTTTTTATGAAATTTTATTATGTATATTCGGTAGGTCTGAATCAATCGGTCGTAATATATTTTTCGACCCGGGATTGAAACTTAAGCCGGTGAAACCGCGGGCCCAGCTAGTTTAATTCATCTATCTAGGTACTTTATATGCTGCACTGGTTAACGTCCTCAAGTTAATGCCTGCCACTGAAAACCAGAGCCATGGCTTCGCACATGAGTCGCAGTATTATGCTGAGTGATGGCCGTTTTGCTCGGATGTGACTTCCCCATGATCGTTTTATTGTTACTGTTAGGTACCATAATATTAGGTGCAAATAAACATTTTTTTTTCTTACAAATCCATAATATATACATACATAATATATGGGCAATCTTTTAGCGAAAACAAAATATAGTTCACAAAATAATTCATTTTGTTAACACCACTGTCGACTTTCCTAAGGTAAAAGGCAAAGTAATTTAGAAAGTAATCGTTCCCCACCTTGAAACACAACTTATTTAGAACACACAACTTGTAAATAAACTTTACCTCCGTAACTTCGAAATGAAAATGTTACAAAACAAATGTTAGTTTCAAGCCTCGCCTACAAAGTGGAGTAGGGAACCAAATAATGAAATAAGTGCCTGTTGGGGCTGGGAACTCATGTTTTAGGTATTACTGAGAAGTTTTAGTTTGTTCTTTACACAAAGAAAAATGATGAATTGAAAAAAGTTATCAAAGTCTTGCAGCAAAGGAATTTTTTCCAATTTTAAATATATGAAAAGAACGACTTTATGTATATGGATGTATGTACACCATAATAATATGAATTATAGATATATTATGTTTATTAATTTATGTAGAATCTTTACATTGGATCCCAAAATGAGCCTTCTTATTGCTAAAAGAGATCGTTTCTAAGACAATCTTTGGATGGATTAAAGGGAGAGGGAGAGACAGTACCGTAGGTACTGTGTTGTACTATTTACATATATAACACAATTACTTATCTATATAAATATAACAACAGAAACAACAACATAGACATAACAACATTCAGATCAACAAAGAAAATGTGAAAGTATCAGCACGTTACTACTGAAAAATTACATTATATTTATTTGTTTCATTATTGTTTGGTAAAATAAAGGTCAATGAAGTCATCTGTATTACTTCCCGTGAACAAACGAAGCTAATCAAAGAACACGCGCGGTCTGTCAATCAACTAACGTGTATTTGCACGCCAAGTTCACACCGCCTCATGCCGCCGCCGTTTACCTACATTTGAAAAGTTGGCAAGGGTAAGAAACTCGGTGAAAAGGATTCTAGTTTCTTGATTAGGTATGTAAAATAATGGGATTTTGTTATAATTTTTCAATTACGGGATCTCAAAAATGGGCTACCATAAATTGTGCACTTTTTTAAGTTTGAAACTCAGGGATTCCAGTTATTCCTAGTTTAGGTCAAACAAAGGCATTTTGACAAAATTAATTAATTACGGGCTATGGAATTGTAAGGTCTTACTTGAAAACCCAAAATAAAACAAGAAGAAGAAGTAACTTTTTTTTTTTAATATGTCTGCCAAAGGTACACATAGGGATGTTATAATTAGAATGCAGAAACGATGCAAAAGAGCTATGTTTGGTCTTAAAATGACAGACAGTTGTAAACCATATTTTATTAAGCATCGAATTCTCTCACTTCCTTCCCTGTATATATTAGAAACGGTACTATTTGTTAAAAAGAATCCCCAACTGTTTCCGAAGTCTTCTGATGGTTCCGAAAGAAGTCAACGTGATATTCGGAGACGTCGTTCACATAGTGCTAAAACAGCTCTCATGCGGAACAGTGTATTCTGCATGGCCCCAAAATTATACAACAAGGTACCAAAGGCATACAAATATTAAGATATTAATGGTTTTAATAAAAGTATGAAGAAACTTTTAATTAATAAATGCTACTATAATGTTGACGACTATTTAAATGATGTACTTTAGACATTTTTATTATTGTTTTCATTGATCTGACGTAAGCTTATAATTGTATGATGTGTTTTTTTTTCACAACATGTTGAAACTTTTTTTCTTTTTTGTAATCTTTTCAACTGATTGTAATCCTACACATGTTTTTGCCAAAAAAATATATCTTATCTTATCTTATCTTAAAGGTATTCGCTATGATTTATTTCCTTTTTCCGACATTAAGACAGTACGCCCCGCATTTATATAGGATTTATTCTTCGTATTGTGATTTGAATATTCATTGCAAATATTACCATAGAAATCAACAATATATTCTCAATACACAAACAATGACTAAATCGAAAACACAAGTGATGTTCTCAGGTCAGGCAGTCGACGGGGCGGCGACACACTTGACACGCGCCTACGCAGCCGCCGCAAACAATCGCACGCACATAAATCTCTTTACGAAACAAATGCAGCGCGCGCGCACGTGCCGTGCTTTGCGGGATAAGGCGTTTTATTTGGAGCGATTGCGATGCTTATAAATGTGACGTGATATCATGATATGGTTTTTGATGTTATGGTAATTTAGTATTTTTTTAAACAACCAGAAACCTATTCCTCTATAATTATGATATACTATTCTTCAGATACATTCTTTAAAAAAAACAAGCAACCCTGAGGGACTAGACAAGAGGTAGGTCACTTTCAACAGAATTTTCATATGCTTTTCGGTATCTTATGTACGTCTTATTTCTAACTTTTCCATCATCGTTATCGCTAATAGAATATAACTTTGTCTAGGCCTTCTTATCGGTCTTATTTAGAGTCATAAGAAGAACTACGTGAACTTCTTCCTTTAGAGGAAAGAACCATAGCAGCTGCATATTGTCCTGTCCTAACTGCCAGCTTGCATACATCTGTAATCGAGTAGCTCAACCATATATCATACAGCTCAACGTCCCGACAAACGCTAGTGCTAGTTCTTCTGCCTTTCCTGGTTAGTGAGAAGGTGATCTCCATTTCAGTGGGTCATTATTAAGAGTCAACGGGGCGGCGACGTAGTTAATATGCGCCTACGCACCGCGGACAATGAGCACGCGCTCGTATTTCAACGTATGCACTGCTTTTGTTAGGATTACGGGGAGAATGAATTTTGGTGTTAACAGGATAAGAAATGACTATGCTTGTTGGTATTCATTTGAGAAAAAATTCTGAAATTATACATTAAAAAAATTAAAGTAATAAAAACTAAAACCCAATTACGACTAAAAAGGTATAAACAAGACACCACAGACAGACAAATTAAAAATCCGGAGTCACACGTGTTAGGGCATAAATCGAACAGATTACGTGTGACTCCGGATTTTTCTCCAGCGGACGATCAAGGCGCTTGCAACGATACCTCATTTGTCAAATTGTGATGAGTGGTTTAGAAGATATGAGGGAACAGATGAACATACATACATACCGGTCAAAATCATAACCCTCCTTTTTTCTTCGCCGTAGTCGGGTAAAAATGAACATTACCATGCATAATCATCTAAGTCACTGTAAGCTATTCTTAAATCTAAATACCGACTTAAAGTGGGACTGATTAAATGAAACCCACAATTGCCTGAGTATGCAACACACAATATTATTATATCTACTTGGTAAAATATGTATAGGTGTACAACAACTACACATGTTTTGTGTCTTTTATCAACACATTCATACAACATACATACATTATTTGAATGTACATTCTATTACATATCGCAAGATTCACAATTGCACAAACCCCCCATGACATCAATCATCGCGGTCCCCTTTCAATACTTACTCAATTTACTCTGCGCTGAGTCTAACTTGATTTAACTTTCTAGACAGTTATCCTAAGTGTTTCTGCGTGTTCGTAATATCAATGTTTACTTTAAAAGTTTCAATCCAAGGAAATATATTTATAGGTACTTATGAATATGTGATAGGGTTATTACGATACTATAATATGCTACAAAATGTTAGGTTCGGTTAATTTATTTCCTATTTGAGAAAATCAGAGCAATCTTTACTTACCGATGCTGCTTAGTGAAAAGAAAGAATATTGTTGTCAAATAAGAATTATGGTATTTGTTTTACCTCTATTTTCTACTGCTGGACAAATGCATCCCCCATACTTTTCCATTCATTTATCTACCTTTTCCGGTCAATATAATATAGAAATCCAACATATTATTATGATTTTAGGGGCCAAATAGGAATAAAATGTGAGGTAAACGAGGAAATGTTGAATGGGGCGAAACATAGGAGGTGAATGCGGTATAAATCGTTAGATCTCATTATCATCTACCTAGCCTTTTCCCAAATATGTTGGGCTCCGCTTCCAGTCTAGCCGGATGCAGCTGAATACCAGTGTTTTACACACTGTCACATTGAGCCGGACTCTATCACATAATAATTATTATAAACCTATAGGTGTAGTACTCAATCCCGATCGCCCCTAACATGATGGTCCACCCAGCGATACATCGACGCCTGCGCATCCCCGCCGCACTAATTACTAAAACACCGCCGACAGGACAACGCTAAATAATCAACTGTTATGTTCCTATAAATACCTACAGACAGATATGGGCCTTCTCTGAATCAGGGCTTGTTAGACGAGCGGAGCTGAGCGGAGACGTGCAGGAATCGTCCAATTATAGACGAGTTGAGAGACGCGTTGAGGATTTCAACCATTGTGATTGGTCGATTCCTTTACGTCTCCGCTCAGCTCCGCTCGTCTCCGCTTCAGTGGAAACGCACCCTTACCTTACTGAATGCCACTTCTTACGTCATCTCATACTTTATGTGTCCAAATCTCATGGTCAGTTTAGTTCAACTCGCTGACACGCTCGCAAGGGTAGCGCTAGTGTATCAACCGAGTTTTTAGAATGCCAATCAAGAAACTCACAGCGGATTCAGTTTCGAGGTTTAGAATGAGGTCTTACAGAATCACACCCCAGTTCTAGACTAGTCATGTTTCAAGCTACATTTAACTATAATAGTATTCTACTTACAAGTTACTTCTTACCTCTTGTTACGTGTACATTAAGTAACCGTGTTTCCTAACTCCATCGTTATTATATTCTGCGAGAAAATAAACAGAGGTGTTATTCTTTAATTTTCGCGACATCCGGGAACAAGACGTTGTGTATAATAATAATATGGTAAGGAAGATATTCTCTAAATGAGCTGAGCTTTAAGATGGTGGTTGAGACATAGTGTGGAGATAAGGGTTATTGGGGTCGGCTTCTAGTCTAGCGGGATGCAGCTGAATACCATTATTTTACTTGGAGCTTCTGCCTATCTGACCCCCTCAACTGGCTGTCAGACTTTTGGTCTTCTGACTACGAATGACAGCCGGGACCAATGGCTTAACGTGCTTTCCGAGGTACGGAGGGGTCTCGATATGTAATGGATTGTCATCCATCCATGAACGACATGAGCGTAGCTTAACCTTCGATCGACCAGTGCGGCTGTTATAATTTAGCCACGAGCCCCGCTTTCTCAGTACTGGTCAGTGTGAGTGAGTTATTCATTATGTTTAACTTCTCAACCAGCCCTGAGTCTGATTTGTTCACAGTTAAAAAAATTATGTGCACATTATTGTAAAAAAACATTTGGAATCTCTGGCACACCCTGAGCAGAGCGGTCAGCCCTTAAACCAACGCATAAACTACTTTAGTTAGTATTTTAAACGGGATTTTTTGTTTTTTTATTATCTACTCCAAATTGAAACAATCCTATAACAATATTATTGGCTCCTTCTGTATTTTCCTAGCCATAAAAATAATAGCTTCATGTATATCACAACATTCGCAACACCAACAATATCACAACTCTAGTAAGTCATGCGGTGCGGGAGGTAGTCCCGACTATTAGTTGACGAGTAGGTACTTCACTATAGCCGCGGTAACGAGCCGACTTGAGAATCACTTGGGACGTGGCCAGGGGACAAGCGACTATACGACATTATTGGTATTTATTTAGTGGTGACACTATAGTATATTAATTATCTAGGGGTGGCTTTAAATTTTGAAGACAGCAAAACTGATGCAACCCATTCTACAAACAGGCAATCTACTCGTGAGAATCGGAACATGATTCAGTTGATTCATAAAATTCTAACTAGAACAAAAGTATTGAAGAATTGTAAGATTATTTAAGTGTAGGACTAGGAAAGTTTATAAAGCTACTAGCTAGACTGCTAGACCATCTCCAGAGACCATGGTCTTAGACATTCTGTAATGTCAAAGACCATGTCCTATATAAGAAATATTTTGGAATACTCAAGAAAAATACAACACCTACATGCAAACAAGCCCACGTCGCGTCGTCATAATTCCACGGCAATATTTTAATACCCAATCAGAAGAAACTCGTTGGTATTAAGTCAGCTACCAAGAAATCCTTCAGATTAAGATTATATTTTTTATTAAAAAAACTTCTGAACACAGGCGGCACACAAATTACTTTTCCTGAAATATGTATTTTACTAAAACGTTCCAAGAAATTTATTTAGAGAGACAATAATTAACCCGCAGGCACTGAGGAAACTGGAATTGGTTTTTAAACATTTTAATTTGAATAAGAAAATTAGAAATTAGTCATTGCGAGGGTGACTTTCTTTGTCAAAGATAGCAAATAATGCCTTGCGGTGCTTTAGGATTAGGTTATGGGCCTCAAATGGGATGTATTTGTATACACCAATCGGTGACAAAAACATCGTGAGGATCTAAGACCTTACTTCGGTGCCAAGATCGCTGACGCCAAGAGGTAGCGTGATAATCAATGTCCTGTCTGTTCTGTACGGCAGTCCTTTGATCCGCAATGCGATAATTAAAATAGATACATAAAAAACCATCTACAAGCGTTCATTTTATTCAGGTGCAACCTGGGTTGGTAGCGTTACCAACCTGCTGGCTGGCCATTTTTTTCTACGACATGAGATTTTCACAAAGCTTGCTTCCATGGAATATAAGAAGATGTATAATAGTATTAAAAGCCAAAACTGACTGTGTATGCAAAACCAACAAGAAAATACCGCTCGAAGTGCCGGAAAAGAGCACTTACATCAGCAAGCACTCCATATTTACAAGAGGGGTGTTCCTCTTAACCCTTCCGCGAGTTTCGCGGCTCCACACTACGGGGAGGTTTCTCCGTAAGTCAATATTTGAAGTTACACACGACGATTGGAAATAAACTGTGTCTATACGAGGGTAGAAGAGGTGCTATCGATCACTGCACAGATGATAGTTTGCGTTACGTACCCATGTTGGTTTAGAATCGTGAGTGACAAGTGTGGCTTAAGGGATGCTGGGAAGGGTTTGTGGGTACTTCAAGATGGGTACTATTTAGACAAGCTGTGGTATTCCCTACGGCATGGGTATGGTACGTTTATACAACAATCAGTATGAATGTATCTATAAGTGTAGATGGTTTACATGGCTTGTGGATGGTAGAAAGCCTACTTCAAGTAATTGAAAAAAAAAAAAAAACCCAAGTTCCTATTAGAAACACACTAACAGAAAAAGCAAGTTTAAAAAGCAAAAAAAAAACAATCCTGGACGTCAACAGCCGCTTGCAGACACTATGTGTAATTCCCATGAGTCAGTTAGGTGTCATTCTACTGATTTCGAAATAATCCCAAATTACCTGTTATCAGATGGAGGTAGACAGTGATTATTAGTTAGTTACAGGTAATCACGCCGCGCAGCCAGGTGAGCTACCTCAACTGACACGAAGTACGTTATCCGCTGCTGATCTGCTTACTGTGACATGTTTCTCACGAAATTTAGATAATTTTAAAGTGCAGAGAGTCAAGATAACGTTGAAGGTTTGCAACGTGTGTATCAGACTCAAAATTGTTACTTAAAATAATGTATTAAGAGTTATTAGCTTAATATTTTGGCAGACAATGATGTGTGATACCTATGTATTTATTCCACCCGTCGTAAGTCGTGTATTGAAACTGAAATACATGGCTTTCTATCCTTTAAACGCACAACTTATCGCCTAAGTATCAACTAACCTTTAGGAGTATGAGGAACAGGGTGTAAAGTTCACTCATCCACCATAGAAAAGGGAGGATCCTCCAACCAGACGGGTGTTGTGTCTGGCGGGCAACTGCCCAACGATTGATGTTGGGTTCTTGTATATATGTCCACTGCACGGTAAACTTAAATTGCGCGATGCAGGATTTATGTGACGTCAGGATGACGTCAGATCTTTGATGCGTAGTTCGAATGTGGCGATGTAGATACTAGATACGCCACAGACCTATTGATGGATAGCTTTATATCGATTTCCCGATGGCGACCCTTAAAATAAATAAACCGTTAACACTTGCGCTTTCAATAAATAACTTCAAACAAACGGGCACGAACTGTTGTATCAATCAGATTGTCAGTCACTCAGCAGGTGATATTTTCTTTAGGTTCGCCACAATGCAGATTAAACAGAAGGTTTATTGATTTTGCTAATTAGGGCCTTACATTAGTCATTTCTCCTATATGCACTTTCCCGTGAACACCTAAAAACAAAAATATTCTGAGCAAGTGGTTTGGAGGTAGAGAAAAGTGGTGTCAAGTCACTACGTTAAATAAGGACCCACCACTTCAGCCAGACAATCAGCCTGCGCCTTCCGAATAAAATTCCGAATAACTGAGATACTTATAGTTCGATTCGTGATTATGAGTTAAATAAACAATCTATTGTCGATTAAAGCCAATTTTAAACGACACCTTTATGTTTTCAGAGCAGTACATTTTTTTCTGACAGCAAACTCTGTTATTGGTTGTGTATCACTGCAATTATTATAGCGGACGCAACGCATTAGTTGAAAATGCCATTTTGTCTCTCGTCTCTTCTTACAACGATTTGTTACTTGTGGTCCTTCTGTCTCTTTCATTTGTTTGTTTAGCTGTTGACTCAGAATGATTATCTAGTAGTGATTGACAAGAGTTTAAGATAAATAGTGGGTGTCGCAGCAGCTGGGATATGTGTGGCTATGTGCTTATATATCTACTACTTGGTGACGGCTGTCCCGGTACAAGAGATTTCATCGATTTAGTGCTGATTGATACGAACTAAATATGCTTGAAATTATTTGATTGTTCGGCAGGGGTAGTACCGGGAATAGCCAGTTGTTTTAAATGTATGTAAAGAAAATGTCTCACTAAAGTGAAGTGAAGATAATAAAGATATTGCTAATGGTTACATAATATTTACTTAGGTATTTTTTATTTCAGAGGTTAAATTGCTTTACAATAAACTAAGCCGGCTATAAATTATCTTTTAGCTTAACCGCCGATAAAATGCTGATGTTTATTATTTTGTATAATATATTTATTACCTAAGCATAAATTACTTTTGCCTTGAATAGCGTACAAGCCCGTTTCCTAATAAATATAATAACAATTCCATTACGTTTCACCACCGTGCCATTTACCGAAACGCCCATAAAGCACAAACAAACAAAAATCATTCACAAGTAATCTGTGCAGATATAAATATCATTGTCTTGTCACCATACGCTAAAGTTAATTTAACTTGAACAATACCCACGCAGCAAACCACGGGAATTGAAATTACCAAACAGTGCTTGCAATATGTTATGTAGTCATTTTGCTATACATTGATGGCTATGTGTGGGGGATACGTAAGTCTACAGTGCGCAGCGCGCAATGTATTAGTCAACATGCAAGTAATTGGTTCGCGATTTGTACACGTGTGTTGTTAGAATTTGTTTTGGTGTGGGGCAAGTGACGAGCTCAAGCGGAGAGTGCTAGGTAATAAGTCAAATGTAATTATGTATTTTCCTTATTTTTCAATTTTCCTCTAAATATTTTGTTGCGCATGACAGCTTTAAAATCTAAACGTGCTGAAATTACAGGCACATGAAATATTTTAATTATATCACTAAGTTTAACACCGTGTTCGCCGTGTTGTGTTCATCTTGGGGCAGTACATAATAATTTTCCACCAATTGGAACCCCCAAACTGTTGCTTACATAAAATTTTATCATTCTTTTTTCTTCGAAAACTAACTTTTGGAAGGGTCCCAGAATTAATGAATTGTTTTTGTAAATGTTGACGTTGAAAAGTGCGTTTTATGTGCCTATTTGAAATAAATGATTTGACTTTGACTCTGGGGGAGTTTCGGTTTGACCAACTGAAATTGGCCAATTACACCTATTTATCACAAAGCTGTTCCGCTTATCACGTGGCCCACAGCCCAGCTCCTGATAAATGTGGGCACAACAGGCAATTAGGCGGAACACGAAAATAATAAAGGACACTCGCTCTGGACAGTGTCTACACGATTTATAAATGTGGTCACAGACACAGTTATATTCGAAGCTAATTGTCTACCGGATTTAGTAAGGATGATTAAGTAGACTATTTAAGAGTTTTCGAGAGAGAGAGAGATAGTTTTTGAGTTTAGCACTTCATAAATATTGTGACAGTTTGTTGTGATCATTATAATATCGTTGATATACTCGGTGAAACTGTTTGCATGCAGGTTGTTTTTTACAACAAGAATAATTTAAGAATCCCTAAATATAAGTCCTATCCATCTGCCTTCCTCTATAGTATGAAATTCTGCCTCACATTATTATATCACATTCCACTAAATATAAACATTCAGAATATCTCCATAATACAGAGCCCCATAAAATAGGCTCATACAATAAATTCAAAGAAATTGAGACTTAACGCGCCGCGGTGGCGTATTTACAAACACCATTCTTCATGGACACACAGTCGACTGGGTTTGCGCTGGGACGCAGTATACTTGTATAGCCGTACACTCTACAATTTATTCATTGCGCAGTCGAACGCCGGTAGATTTATGAGCACGATATCGCTTCCGCGCCGCGTATGAAACATCGATTTCTGGAGACACGACTTGACGATCGTACATGTACTGACTTGGTTAACGAAGCAGTAAAATCTCGGCTATCCTCTAAGGATTTTCATTACAAAATGTCGGACTTTTCCTATAAACTGTCTTGTTGAAATCTTGGTTTAATTTATGATATTTTTACGAAAAAATCTCAACTGTCCAGAGATTTTTAAAGTTTTAATAGTTAAAAGCCTTTCCAACAAATAGGCGCATATTTTAACCGCAATCTTTGTACTCATCAGATTTTACGACACTTTCTGTTATCATGAGAACTCCTTTCAGGAAAATGTTCATTGGCCTGCTAGTATATTCAGCTGCTTGAAAATTACCTTTCCAGTAATAGTCTAATATCCTTACAGCGAGCTATCCAGTGTCAGGAGGGCGTGGAACATCTAAATTCACAGAGTAGATAGCAAATGGATGAATACGGCGCGATACCTCTTGACATTCATCCCAAATTTAAGAACAGCACCTGGTTTCTCCTCGCACCTGTCATTCTATAAGCACTTCATTTACTCATACCTCCGTGTCAGAACATGAGCGCGTTCGGAGGCGTGCCATAACCGATTTATGTGGGGGTCTTGAGAGCCCCCGGGGGCGCCACTAGTTACCACAGAAGCTTTGTTCCACTGCCACCCACTACCTAACTTATTGTCTGCTGATTTTTGAGATATTGCTCACTATATCAAATATATACGAGCAGATTCAGAAATATGATTTGTCGCTTGTTTTCTGCGGCGAGAAACAGAATTCTACGCAATACAATAGGTATAAATATAATTTATGACACCCTTTTTACCTGTTGTATAAAAATAGCACATTATTATAAAATTATGTGTATGTAAACAGCATTGTTGTAGACTCTTTACTGATTACGGTGACTTTAACTTAACTCAGAAGTAAGTACAGTTATTTAGGTTTTACGTAAGTTTGAACGGGAAAGAGGAATATTATTATAAAAACACAAGCTGTTAGTAATACTTCACATCAAAATATCGTTCCAATACGACCATGTCCATTAAGGCTCCGATGTATTAAATAAATCATGTACACCTTCTAAAATTGTTGGCAAAAAATTTCAAGCAGAATTTCCGTTGGGAGCGAAAGAAGAGCAACATAACATAGCAGCCGATGCATTTGTGCTAATGCAGTTGCCTAACAGCGTGCATATTTGATGGAGCCCACTCCGCTCATGTTTGACGATAAACGAGAGGCGCTTACAGCATAAAAATGTAGAACATGTGATGCTCATATTACTTGCAATATCGAGGGAGATGGTATGAAAGTATATTAAGAATATGAAAGAACGAAAATATTGAGAACTAAGCGCAAAAGGATCCACTAGATGGGAGAAATGATTAAGTTTTAGGTGATCATTTACCAGAAAATTTGAAAATACATATACTCGGAGAAGACGAGTAATACACAGAGCAACTTTGCTGATGCAAGATCCAAAATAAATAAAGAAGATAGAACGTAATTAATGAATCATCAAAGCCTTATCTATCCGTTCATTCGTAACCAGAATACATAACTGCAAACAAAATTAATCAGTTTAGCGTACCGACCCAAACACTTACATTTTTAAATTGGTAGAACCAATTTGATCAACACAAAAGTGCCAATACTTCTAAACACTTCTCACCCCAAAATAATTAATAGTCATGCTAAGCCAATAAACTCAGTAAAGTATCAGCCGCTCCAATCGACGCTAACTTGAAATTGATTACTTCTGAAACTTTGTAATCAACAGAAGCTGGAGAAGAGGCTTTTATTAAAACGGTCTCGACACCCGGTAGATAGGTACTAGGTGCCTACTGCCCTTTGGTTATCGGATCGTGTCATTTCATTAATTTGGTTAGACCTTTCATCGCCTGTAAAAGTGTTAGCTATGAGAATTTTTGGTTTCAAAGTTTCATTCTGGTGGATCAAAAATTGTGATTAAATCTCTTTAAATTAAATTATTATAGATGTGTGTGATTAAATTAAATCATAAATAAAAGAGTATTGAGAATTTAACTAACATAACCTATCCAACTAACTGGTTTACTAACTACTAATATTTATGGGTATAGTTAGTTAGTCCTTTAATTTAGTTTTTTAGCTAATTTAGTTTAAGAAGTTTATCCAATTATGTTATTAAATAAAAGTTTCTAGTAGGTACCCATTAAACTCCTTCCAATAACTGGTTAAATGTGGGTTTACTATATAATAGTACACCTCTGCCTAACCCTTCTGGACATACAGGCATGAAGTTATGTGTTTTATTTAAAAAAAAATCGCAACAAAAGCAGAAGTATGGAACAGTGTGTCTACCTGTGTGGTAAAAAAGTACATTGTGCAGATCAAACAAAATGGTATCAAACGGAACGATAATCGGTTTCCTCAGAACTTCTCAGAACTCTATATTCTGAAGCAAAGTTTATCAACACACATTATGTTTCAAAAGCAAGCAAATCTATATTCCAATATTTCAAAGCACGTCTACAAACTATACGGCAGAATTACGAACTTTTCAAAGAAAATATTCTCCCATTCATTCATTTTGCGAAACTTATCGACGTCAATACTGTTAACCTTCGGTTATTCAAGCAAATGTATCCCATAGCAGCATGAAACGAGTCAGTAAATCAAACGGCGCATTCATTGCCGCTTGTGAATAGAGCCGGGAGGGAGACACAATAGCGGCCGCGCAATGGACCTAGCAACATGATTTATGATCGCAGACATGCTTTGATACAGGCTTATCCTCTAATGGACTGAAACTGCGGGCATTCCTTTAACTACGATATTGGACGGGTATTTGGATATTGCTATGGGTAAAATATTTGGAAAATGTATTGCAGTTTTATTTTGCAAGAATATTGTTAGTATGAGCAAACAACTCCATTCTGAGTTTGTCCCGGTTTGAAAATTTAATCAATTCCATGGAGGGACAAAACCAAAATTTAAACAAAAAACTGTATTGAAGTTGGAAATGCATAGATATTTGGAACGGAGGACTTTAAATTGAACATATTCAAAAGTTGCATAGTTGCCATGCAAAACAACAATATTTTGCACTGTGCAGCAGATGTTAACCTACATATTTAAATTACACGAAATGTTAAATTACTCAAAGTTATGAAAATTTCTCACTATAATGTTGTAGCATATACCTACTTAAATGTATGAATAAAAAAGTATTGGAAAGCAAGTTCAATAATAGCGAAAAATGAACAGAAAATATATATATTGACTAAACTCAGCAGCAATAAAAAATCTCGAAGGATATTTGAAGCAATATAGCCAACGATCAAATATAGAGGATCAACATAACTCCGCGTAAACCGTGTCTGACTAAATTGAACGGCCACACAAGCAAGATACGGCTACACCGGGCTATAGTGGGCTATAGTCATGCAAAACAACGATATGAATGAGTGAATATTAAAATATACCACACTGGCCCGAACGATGTCAGCGAAATCAGAAAGGCAGCAAGTTATCAAAATATTTTTGAAAATAGCTTTAAAAATATGATATAATAAAACACATTTTGTTGCTGTGCCATCAATAATACATTCTAACATCTGTGTGAAAGTATGAATACCAACAAATAGTAGGTAGGAATATTATGTAGAAGCTTTTTATAATGTCAGGATAGTTATGGTAGTAAATACGCCCTTAACTGTTATTGTTGACATTACGCGGGGTATATTGCCGACTTTATTATACCTCTGTATGTTATAGAAAATTACTGGAGAAGGTTCACTCCCACACAATGGATAACCGAAAGTAAGTCGCAGTTGCATGTTTGTTAGGCATCATGCCTTTCTGTACTTGTAATGAAACCTTTTAAAGGTTGGACCTTCTGTTTCTCTTCGTACTATAACAATGTAACGTTTTTATTTCTTTGCAAATAAGTATGGATGATATTGAATACTTGTGTGGGTACAACCATTCGCAATCCGATTTGACCTTATAATACAAAGGGTTTATTCCAACAGTTTTGTGTCGCGTTGCTTTTAGGAAACTATTATTTTATGCATTGAGCTGTTGACATTTTATGTTACAAGCTTTTCCCTGTAGTGTATCGGCAGTTTAGTAAATGGTACTGGTTATGTTATAAATGGTTTTGTTGGCGTGAAGTCATGAATGGAAATGATGTAGAAGATTATGTTTATTGCTTTATTTTCGAGGTATGGTCAAGTGATGATCACATTTTGGGACACAATATTGTTTTTATTTTTACGTAATAAAAATGTTTCTCTGCGTGGATAAACTTTAAAATAGTTGCTGAATAATGACCCAATAGAGAAACGATAAATGAAAAAAAGAAATATATATAAAGGCGTATCTTTTCATACACTAAATATACAAAATTATTAGATTAGAATCGCGAAAAAAAATCAGCTGTTCCATACATTTTGTCGATTTAAATTTAAGTGAACACAAATGTAGGGAACAGCTGTTTTTTGTTTGCGATTTCGGTCGTATGTTGGTCCCATAAAAAAAGTTGTTCAAAATGATGAGTACAATGACCCCTTTTCGGGTTTAGCATAAAGAAAAAATAATGTTGTATATAAAGGTGTATCTTTTCATAAACTAAATCATGTAAGCTGTTCCCTGCATTTTGACGAGTTCAATGCGAACGTAAATGTAGGGAAAAGCGGATTTTTTTTTCTTCTCACTTTACTCGTCTTTTATATATTATATCATTTTGTAAAAATGGCTAAGGGATAAGTATAGCTAGTGTTGGTTGACGTAAGATATTATGAACAAGCACTCAAATACCTTGTTGATCAACTTAGAAGCGATAATAATCAAGGACGATCTTCAAATTATAACTATATATTTCACAAATCTACAACAAACATCCAAGCTAGCTGCTGACTTTTTGTGTGACAATTTGTGTTTTGTAAACATGGTGGGTTGCCCATGTTTACAAAACACAAATTGTTGAAAATCTCAATGTTTATTAATAGTTTACCACGTGCCGTACTATGAGTGTTATCCGAGACAACATTGGCTGCCAAAGCGCCGGATATTGGTAACATGGCGCCGCGCGCCACACGCGGACCGGTCAAATTAAAAATCGTATTGAAATTGTGTCAAAAGTATTTTGAAAGGGATTTCGAAAACCTTTTTTGGGTTATAAGATGAAAATGTGATTGAATTTGTTTTTGGAAGTAAGCGATAAAGTTGTAATTCTTTAAAGAATTTGAGCGAATTAACTAGATCAAAATATTAATGTGCAAAAATATAAATGTATGGCAGTTAAATAGACTATACTTAATATATTTTTACGGACTATTGTTTTGATATTTGCTTTAGATAATCCAAACCTATTTAACCGTCGTTTATTAAAAACACAACATTAAACAGCGAATTGTCTTAGCCTACCTTTTACCCAATATTTACTTTCTGGGGGCACGTAGGAATAATGCTCCCGTACACGCCGATCGTACCAAACTAAATCCTATAAGCAAAACGATATCCTTTACAAACAAAATACTTAAACATTACAAGAAAAATATTTACACCGTTTCATGGAAAACCTTGTGAATCCACTCACGTAGTCATATAAGGCAAATAAAAAGAAATATATGATGTATTTAATAACCTCCCTGTAAGTTTGTAGCTGGTGTAATGCGTAACACCCTGAACAAAGCGTAGTCGAGACCACCTGCTGCTAGGATATGAACTTACTTACTTCGGTAGTGAATTCTTAAAATGATCACCATAATCATACACCCGATAGTATCATAAAGCCGGCTAAGGGATGGTCACAAGAGGGTAGGCAGCAGCAGTATGCTAAACCAAGTAGGTATTATGTTCCTCACATACTGTCTGGTGTCTGAAAGTCAAACTGAAACCAATGTTCCCTTAAAGAGCCCTTTATTTTCCTCTCTAGCCTTTTTTTTCCCTTTCCGTACTTGACGTACATAATTATTATATTTCACCACTTTTTCCAATAATGTATTGATTGTAATTGAAAAATTGACAAAAACAAAACGAGGAAATATGATTTAAAACTAATTTCAAATAATCAAATCAAAGCACTCGATTTGTAAGTGGCACTACAAATTGGCATCGACATACATTTTCTGATAAGATTTGTTTATATTTTCTTTAGATTCTTTTGGAACAGACCATAAACTAACTTATTACTTGATTGTTTCTGTGTGGAAGGTACGGGATGACTGGAAGTCTATAACACATTATGTACTTAACTGCTTATTTTGATAACGAGCAATAACATATACCCACAATCTGAGCCGAAATGTAATAAAATAAATCGTAAAGACTGAGATTTTTTATTTCAAACATTTAAAAAATATAGATAATTATTACGACGAGTTATTTCAAAAGTTAAATTGGTCATATTTTATTTAAATTACTTTCTAATTTCGTTTCAAGTTTTTCTACGTTGCCAATTTTGATTACAGCTATCAGCGTAACAACTTAATTTTTTTTAAATCACTTTTTTGTTTATCTGGAAATGACAGACGAGCTATCTAAAGATCTTCGCAGGTGTAAATAAATTTATGTATACATTATAAATATACTAGCATATTGTAGTTTATGATGTAAATAACGCAAATTATTACATGACTCCTAAAATGCTTAGTTTCTCGGTGCTCGAATCCGATTTACTTCCACAACAAAAATCCATGGAGCTTACAAATATTATTCAAATTCCCTTGTAATTCGTAAGCACCCATATCACAAGAAATCTTAATGTCAGTGAGGCTGTAAGAAGTATTTATATTTAGTCAAGTATGTGTCGCTTGTCGGAATATTAATATTGTTCTAGGGTGAGTGACGCACAGCAGCCATTTATCATATCCCTCTTATTATTCTGTTAGAAAAAAGCCGTCCCGTGAAGAGTGTCAGTCTAAACAAATAACCCTTTAGGCAGAAAAAACGATGAAAGAAAAAACAGCTACTTATAGCAGGGCGTGCGGCTTGGTCGTTTGTTTTGTGTTCTTAATTTTATTTTTAAATAAATAATGGTAAGTACTATTCTTAAATTGGTATATCCGAACATTTCAAGAACTTTTATAATTAAACAAAAAGTTTTTGGCTAACGTTCTCGGTACAAAACTGAAAGAACATTTGGACGCACTTTAACGAAAAGGATCCAACCCACACTATGGCCGAAAATGAGTTTTGTATACCAAAACACTCTTTGAAGTTGACACTTTAATATCACGAAAACAGCCTAAGTAAAGTCTGTTCTCTGCGTGCGATACCAACCCACATGTATGACAAGTCATCATTTTTTTATTGACATCCCTCCAAGCTACTTAGACCGTTATTGAGAAATCATATTTACGAAAATAATCCAAATCACATATTACGAAAACAATCCAAGCCACTTGGATAATTGGTAGTCTAAAGACAATGTTTATTCTTTTTTTTATGTATCTTTTATGCCTTTTGATAAAAATTGTCATTTCAGTTTTTGATCTAACTAAAATCTTTATACTAACTAAGCTAGTAATTATGATAGTAGTGATTGAAGATTAAAGATATATTATAGTTTAAGACGTTTTATTTCCTAAAACATACAAATTTGTCATAATTCTATAGAATATTTTCGTTTTTTATTCTAATGTAAATTTTGGATCTTTATGGTTAAATGTGTTTATAATCCTGGGCTCTTGGAATAGCATTTTAACAAAAAGGATCCATCGTCATATTTTGCTAATATCTCGTCATACATATCGTCATATATATAACATCAATAAAATTAAATTTTATGTGTTTATCCTTTAGTTAAAACCAACCCCAGAAAGTTAAAGTGGAGTATCAAAGAGAAAATACGATCTGAACCTTAAAACTTAAATATTTCAAAACTAGGTCTGTGTGGGGTGGATCCTTTTCGTTTAAGTGCGTCCATTTATGATTGATATTTGATTTCAATGAATTATAAAGCTTTGGTCAAACTGAGGTGAAACACGCGCGATATACGTGACGTGATGTTAAAGGTGCGGATTCGCCTTGGCTTAAAAAGTTCTTTATAAGCACTCCTTCGTACGTTAGCATCGACAACTTCTAAAACCATATCGTTTACTAGTACCTAACTAAGATTAAACGAACTAACTAAAACTTCAAGTAAGTCTTTCTGAGCCATATATTTACATAGCTGTCCTTGGAGCATAGTTTATCACCACAAATGCGATGAACGGCACGTTGTTGGCATAAATCTACCTGCCAACAGTTACCGGCAGTGAGGTGAGACTTTGATCAATGCTCATTCACTTACCCACATGATGCATTAATAGCAGATTAATACCACGTGAGACCCCGTATGTCTTCGTCTTCTCCGTGTTATTAGTTTAACAGTAAGGGGCTTACTGATCAAAGTGCG
This sequence comes from Lithophane ornitopus, assembly GCA_948473465.1. Taxonomy (NCBI): domain Eukaryota; kingdom Metazoa; phylum Arthropoda; class Insecta; order Lepidoptera; family Noctuidae; genus Lithophane; species Lithophane ornitopus. The sequence goes on from OX419623.1 coordinate 503,567, forward strand.
GCTGTCGTAATGAAGTAGATAACTCTTGAAGCTTTTTCATTTTATTCTAAGCAATGGCGTGAAAAATGGTTATATTCAGCTATCTGATGGAGCGTTTGTTGAACATGAGGGGCCTGAATACAACAGATAATCCTACTAATATTATAAATGTGAAAGTGAGTTTGTTTGTTACGGTTTCACGCTAAAACGGGTAAACAGATTTGAATAAAATTTGGCACATGGGTAGACCATGACTTGGAAAAAGACATATACTACTTTCATCCTAGATCGCAAACGAAGTCGCGGGCAACAGCTAGTGTGACATAATTGCAAAATGTTCGCATTCTCATGACTGGTGTTGTTTGACAAAATATTACTATGAAAAAACCTTGGAATAAGTCGAGTTGTCGGATAATCGTGCCTGTCGGTTGTTATTAAATAAGTCTTCAGCATTAGACCCATAATACTCAAACGGCTTAGGAAATAATAAATCTGATAATTGTCACTTTACAACTTTTTTTAAAGCCACGATACCATAAATATTTAACCAGTACCGATTGGTTCATACATCCATTTTTCATGGTACCTACCATATTTCTAGTACCTCTAAGATATTACTCCAGGGGGTGGAGGGAGGAGTTGGCTGTTTTTATGTTTAGTCTCGCGTCACTGACCCGCTACAAAAGGAGATGAGACGTTTTTAGGAACCTTACACATGAAGCTTAACTGAAGTAAGGATAGGGCACAGTTAAAATGACTACTACTAGTAAAAACTAACTAATAAAAGAAATACCGAACACTTGGCCAATGAATCTGATGAAATGAAGATCACCACTTAACGATTTTCACATTAACCCGATACTTGGGAATGATCGTCCGATTATAAATAACAACAATAATAATTATGTTGCAAAAATATCGCCAAGACATTGAAAGGCTCAGATTTAACCCCGAATCTTCACGCTTTGGTAAAACACTCATTAAATTAATTTATAAACTCATCCTTGTGTACAATATCTTAAAGGACCCTTACAGCTGTGCCTCTACACAAAACGATACACACATGTAGATAATGGGATTTTACATTTGGCCGAACATTGTTCACAATTACTCCACAGGGATTTGAACGCTGTGAAAATAATTTAGCAATGAACACGAATATTTTATTTTAATGAACCGTTCAAACTCAGATGGGAGTGAGAATTAGGTATAATTTGTCTGCTGTATGTTCGGCTAAACTCAATTTGAATTGGCTCAATTTTGTTACGTTTAAAGTAATTTAAAACAGAGTGTTTGTATTTGTTATCTGCACAATCTAATTATATAAAGCTCTTCCATAAAGAGCTCTCAACTAAGTATATTAAAAACTTTCACATACACATACACACATACATAAACTCACGCCACGGGTAGGCAGAAACTACAGAACACCACCTGCTACGGTCCTTACATACTCCTTTTGCCTCGTTTATGTTCATACATCTAGTCATACACGCACGCAGCGCTACGTACCTGACCTTTCTGAAGAACATCACCAACAAGGTCACAAAAAACTATCAATACAAGTGTAATTTACAACCTATGTTTTATGTAGCACCGCAACACTATTGTTTGATATTGGCAACACTGCAATATTACAATAGTACCGAAACATGCCACGGTTCCTGTCATGCTGTGTACAGCGCGTACCTTCCTTAATGCCTTCTGAATATAATAAGTCCGATTGAACTATCAATGCTTATTAAGTGACCCTACATCTTGGTTCCAGTATAAATCTCAACATGCTTTTTTGAGTAGTGACAGTACATTCACCAAAAAAAATATCTGATTAGCTAAATTTTCCATTTATTGTACTTACCACTCTTACCAACATTAATTGCTTAATCACTATTTTGAATTGTTTCCAAAAGTGACACAATTAACTTACTTTTTATGGAAACAGGTCTATAAACCTCCTAAAACAACAAAAATATAAACACAAAACCCCGCAGAATAGGTTCACGAACAATTTGAGTGGCTTTAGATACGAGTCAGTGCGCGGTTGGCGACGCGGTAAATAACGTCAATATTATGGTCCGAATAACATCAATATTGTGTTTCCAATACTGCCACTAAGTTAAATTACTTGCAGGAGACGAAGCTACGGTTCTATGGAACTTTATAGTTGAATGTGTTTCAAAGAGTGGCTCTGATGCTTGAACAGTTTGTACAGGCTAAATATACCTAGCAATATTTTTGAAAGTAGGAAAATACAAAAGCTTATACATACAATAGTTTTTTTTTTTAAATATTTAGTAACCTATTCCGCTTGACTATTCTTCAAGAGTCCTCAAAAAATAATTTGATTCACTTTCCGTCCAGTGCTCGGTGTGGTAACACGTCGCGTTCTGGTTTGCAATTGGTCAATCGTCATCCTGAGGATGCCTCATTGAGAGGTGAAACACGTGTCGATTTCTTACAGGGTTTTTTTAGGACTCTTGAAGAATAGTCAAGCGGAATAGTTAGTAAATAAAAAATAACTATTGTATTTTATAATGGATTTCCGCAAAGTCACGCCTGAATCAATTAACAAGCTTATACATGTCATTAAATAAGGTTCCGACTGTCATGACCATGAGCTATAGCCCATTGGTTCTTGAAGCATCTAAACAATTGTAAGACTTGTGAAAATGTTGATGGAAATTAAGGGGGTCCCTATCACAAAACAAATTGACAGGAAACTAGTTATTAATTCTACGAGTTACACTCGCGGTCAAATAATACGGGTCGGTACGAAAAACTAAAATTACTCGTAAAATAATGGAGCTAGCGGCATGAATGAAACTGTATGTTGCAGACAATTTACTAGTTAATAAAACAACACCAAATGTTGGGAAACATTAGTTTAATTGTTAAAATTTCATAAAAAACAAAACATCGATAATTTTTACGTTGAAAAAATAATGGTTGATATCTCACATACAACACAAAAAACGAACTTTAAGACAAAATTCATACTTCGTATTGACTCCACGGGCTTTTCTCACAGCTGCTAGGCGAGTGGGCATGCTGTTTATTAAGTTTTTTAAGCGATTTTGCGGGATATTGGTCCATTCTTCCACTAACGCATGTTTCAGGTCTCTAAGTGTAGCTGGGGCGGGGTTTCGATTTCTTACACACCTCCCAAGCTCGTCCCAAGCGTGTTCAATTGGATTCAGGTCCGTGCTTCTCGCGAGCCAGTCCATGCGATTGATGCCAACGTCCTGAAAATACTCTTTTAAAATGTTTGCTGTATGAGGCATGGCGTTGTCATGCATGAATATTGAATTTTCACCCATATTCATTAAATATGGGCTAAAATGCTCATTAACAATTTCTTCCACGTATCTTGCACTAGTTAGCGTGCCGTTTTCTATCAGCATTAACTCCGTGCGGACTCTCTGAAGAGATTTCAGCCCAAACCATCACAGATCCACCGTCGAACGGCACTTTTGCCTCAAAACAAGCTGGAATAAAACATCCCCTTGACCGTCAGTAGACTCTTCGCCGCCCATCATGTGCTTACAGCATAAATCTGAATTCGTCAGAATCAGTCTCTTGCCCATTCTTCGTCTCCCTATTGTGCGTGTTCGCGGGCGTAAAGTAATCTTGCTACCCGATGTTCCCTTTCAAGTTTTGAAACATTTGTGGGTCTATGTGGAGTCAAATTAGCTTCATGGAACCTTACAGTCCGCCCATTTACGAGTCTCTGGTAGTTGATTGATTACATCAACTGTCTTGAGGTGTCGATTTTGAAACATGGTCGTAACAATAAATCGATCTTCTCGAGCCGTAGTACATCTGGTCTGCCGATTCCTGGTCTTCTTATGTTCTGCCCAGTTTCTCGGAAACGTTGGACGACTCGCTGTACTATATAAAGTGACACATCTATTGTTCTTGCTGTACTTCGCTGACTTCTGCCTTTTTCTAACATAATGACGATACTCGTACATTGTTCTGGTGTTAGCGACATCACAGTAATTCAATAATGATGGTGAAAGACGACAATTACCGCCTTTTATCATTTTGATTTGATAGATTGGAAACAAAAGTGAGAAACAAGCAAAAGTAAAACAACTGGGAATTGAATTTACCTCCAAATTGGAGGTTTTTAGAATTTTCACTTTTTTTAATGACGTTGTAGATCTTTTAAGGTTTTATTTCATATGATATTCAAATTCTCTGTAATATAAAGTTAGTTTCATGCATGTAACATTGTTAATTTGCAAGTTAAGGGATTTCCATCATCGACCCGTATTATTTGACCGCGAGTGTATTTAATTTTCAAACAGAAAATTCGTCAACAACCAAAATGAGTATACAAGTTAAACATCAAAACAAAAAAAATAAAAATTGGGCATTCCCGAATTTATTATTTCACCGGCCGTTAAGCAATAAAAAAATACATTGCAACACTTTCCGCGTTTCAAATGTAACAGCAGAATCAAAAATATCTGCATTTTAGTTGAAAATCCCGAATGGCTACAGTTATTCATTCGAGGCGAGAACCAAACGAGTGTCGAACAATATGGCAATTCATTTGTAAACTGACGCTTTGTTTAAAGGCATGTGCTAATGTGTGGACCACAATGGGCGACAATGGACAGATTTTACTGGATATCTGAATATCTGATAGTGATAATGGTTGGCAATAAGCACGGATTTTGGAAAACGTAGTAACAATAGGGGAACAGATTAATTTTTGCTTTGTTTGCCGTTCGTATAGAATAGATACGTTATTGATAGCAAATGCGGTGGAATGCTCTCCGATTGAGCAATTTGCAGTGCTGAATGTCACTGCATCCAATGCAAGGTTAGCGTTGTTTGTTATATTTTTTTATTTTAGTCATATAATAAGCTTATCTTACCTCAATGATCTGCAGTCTAGAGGCTACTTTGCTTTGTATATTGTCCCTGAAAATTTGAACATACCTGAAAACAAAAGAAATAAAGAGTCAATAAGGTTTTCCTTTTTCAAGATACAAGATTATGTATTTGTACAAAACATAATTAAATAATTTCTCATAGGTAGTAAATAGGTGTTTGGAGAATCTAAATGAGTTACACAAAATACCTCCGAAAAACTTATTTTCTACAAAATCCATACCACAATAACACGTCAAAACTGGCACGAAAATATGCCATACAAAAGTGTATGAATGGTCCCGTCCAATCTCCTCCCCCCTTTCACCCTCCCCTCGAACCGAAGCATTTACGTGCACACGAGCGTAAACCACAAGCACGACGGATATTAATATAAATACATGACATCTGGAAGGATGGGGTATTATCTGATCAAATATGAATCAATATAAGAATATTATACGTTGGCAGATGATCCGTGATCAATTTACTATAGTTTCTGGCAAGAAAAAGGTCACACAAACTGTGATGGTATTGGAATTACAAATTATAAATATTAATTAATATTTTATTGGTTGTTGTATGACCGGCAACAGACTGCGACAGTAGAATATTATAGAATAGAAAGTGTATATATTTGCATAGATTGTAGGGATACTGTAGGTGAGTTGTTAAAAGATAAAGTTTGGTTCCAGGTACGTTCTATAACCATTCGGTATGCACAAATCACAATATCTATTTCATAGTCATCATTTCTTTCATTAATAAGTATTAATTGATTGCGTGGCATAATCCAATGTTCAGCAGTTTACTTTAATGTTCACACTTCTTGATCATCATTGTGCTGATGACCGACAGCAGGTCAAACAATGGAGTTGGAATAAGGATCTTTTGTAGAACAACTGAAATATGATGTACTCATGTCTCAAGAATATAGTTGGTACTACTACTATTTAAGCTTTCCCGTATCTCGTGTCTCCTTAACATTATTTATTTCTTAAGAACCCAGTTATTTATACAGTTTAAAATGTACGTCGCAAGAATACAAAATGAGCGGTGCATGCTCCTTTACGTTATCAAAAACGGGACGACGTAGTATTTCTGAGGGAGCTTCTGAAATATTATGCACCAAAGTGGGGCATTATAACAATGAACCATTTTTATGTTCGGAACTATGTGATCATATTCTTTGTGTTTATATTCTGGGACATTTTCCGGAGGGTATTATTGACTAGAGTTACTAGAGTAGGTTTCGGACCAGTATTCTAGAATATTCCTTTAAAATTCAAGTCTTATGTTTTTCTTTTGTTCTCTCTATCGCTGGTAAGTTTCATATTAAATAATTCTTGTCATTGTTTAAAAGTTAAAACGATTTAACCATCTCCAATAGATATTAAATAAATTGCCCCACGAGCAAGTCTCGCGATGATAAATGAATCCAAGTTCCAAAACCGTTCAAAGAGAAAGAAAGTTGCCACTAATGATACAGTACTATTTTAAACTCGATAAATCATGGCTGCATCCTATTCAAACGAACCAGAGTCTAATTGAGTGGGTATCGATCCACTTTGAACGGAATCTTCATACACTTTTAAGCGAATGCAAAATAAATAGCTGGAAGACGGATGGCCCACGATCAGGTTACGACTAATGCACTGTGGACTCAAGTGGGAACGGTATTGTCATCAATTGAGGATGCATCGATCATGACGTCATCGTCTGGCAAACTGCCGTTGTAGTTGCGTTTGGAAATGTTGTCTCGAATCTTTCGTAGACCGACAAAATTATGGACAACGATAAAAAATCAGTTGTATTTTTTTTTGTTTTGATATTTTCGTAAAAAAATATTGTAGTTGACGCAATCATTTTAGAAAACACTAACGTCTAATGAGCCTACAGATTTTTTTCCAAAATAAATATGCAATGTTAGAAAAGATACTATTCCCATTATACCTTCATTCTAATTCAAATATCCCTTCGATGCGTGTTACTATTCCAGTCTCCCAATCTCACCAGCAGATCGCCAGTTCGCCACAACTGTTGGACCATTGCCACTGTATGATTGGCTTCTTTCTTGCTTGCTTTGCTTTTCAATATCTTCCTAAGCGATCTTAAGTTCATCTCAAAGATTCTCAGGGTTTCTGCTCAACCAAAATATGCCATGTTCATTTAGAGATCCAGCCAACGGTTTGATACAATCTGAATCGTTGTTAGGGCTCCAGAGTATAAAGAAGAATGTTTTTCGGTTTAAAATATCTGTCCGTCTGTTTGAAACTTTTAATTATTAAGGAACTTTTTTGATTGTGAATGGTCCTCATTCACAATTAAAATAGTTTCCTAGAGATGCTGCTCTTTGGCTAAAGTTGCATGAAATATTGTTATAAGTAATAAGTGACTTAAAAAGTATAAATCATCAAAGCGTTCCGAAATGTAACTGAAAAACTGTACAAATAACGTAGTTGTATAGTGCTTCTAGAAAACTCAGATGAATTCGAAAAAAAACAACTACAAAACCGGACTCTATGTGTGGTCCAGTCCAGACTTGGAAGGTTTTTTCACTGCGACTTTAGACCCTTATTATAGGGCATTAATTCTTCCCATTTTGGTAATAGGATCGCGATTGTGGCTCGTACGGGCCCAAATTGGCTGTAAGCGGCTTAGTGCAACTAATTCTGACGCGAACCGGCGCCCCAATTATTAGTAATGAGATTATCAGTTTAATGTCACTCGAGTCAGATACGCCAGGTCGTATTCAATGGAGCTGACGCTGAAATTGAAATATGAAGATGCAAATCTTCCCTTCAATGATTGTTGACTTATGGATATATAGGATCAAGCGGAATATAATTTTCTTTTAGGATTTATGTTTTTAGCTACCTGAGGAGAGTTTCCTACCATACCAACACCAACAATACATTAATCAGAAACAAATGAGCTAAATAAAAACATTACATACCTAACTTATGAAACTTTTATGTTCATGCGGAAATTAAATACTGAACACGGAGTATATAAGCTTGACTGAAACAAGTCGTGAAAAAATATTTTGTAGATCCAACCTAGCAAAACAATACCTAAAATGAGATCAGATGATTTTCTTTGTACAAAAAGCGCGTCTTGTATCCAAGATAATACAGCAGTTGTCCGCAGGTGTAGGACTCCTATCAACTAGTATCGTCTAGCAAGCGAAACATCTTTCCTTTGCTGTCTCTTACAGCTTCTTTGTAAGTTAGTTACATTCTATTTTTGTACTTCTCTATAAATAAGCTAGTGAACCCAAGTTACTTTATAAAAATAATGTCGGGGTTATTGTCTGTTTTATGAAAGAAAACATGTTTACACAAGATATTGGATTTCATATTTCAGTACATAAAATAATAAAAATGTTTCTTGACATCCTAAAAACACATCTTTGAAAATGTTTTTCCTTTGAGATTTTGTACGTAAGGTTTTCTTTGGTGTTAGTCAATGATTGGAATTCATTCTCTGGCCTTGTTTTCCAAATAAATAGTTTATCGAAATAATTTATAGCACGAATGTTTTTTTAAATCATATAATATGAACTCTGTAAGTAAATAGAATAATTTGTAGTATCCTAAGTTTATGAGATTTTTTGCATGCCATGCGGCAGAATGTATAAGGATTCAAAAATATTGTAACACCATATTGTCATTACTTACATTCTATCAAATAAATATATTTCACTGCTTAGTTTCCTTTAGAATCTGCCTTAAGCCGCCCGTTAAATACTTGACACGTCGGATTCTTTAATAAAACACAAATATATGCGAGTTTCTCAGATGAGAGACATACGACAATTATTAAGCATATATAAACGCAGAATATATTCACATTTGGTGTGAGGGGCGGCCGTAACGAAGTAATCCTCTGACAAAGGTACAGATACCCGGACATTTCTTAGACTTGTTTACTCTTTGTGTGAGAGCTATGTGTGTATGTCATTTATACAACCGAAGGTATTTGAAGAAGGTCTACTTTCATCCGAGTATGATGCATAGGAGTTTAAAAACTTTCTTCATCGCTATGAAGGTCAAATATTCAGCAGTTGATGTCAAACATCACACTATCAAGACTAACCAGAGTGTATACCCCATGGTACAAACCACCCGTTGAAATAATGAGATAATTCTGCCATTTGTTTACTAAATATTCTTCTACATCAGAAACTCAATTTTTTTAGATCAAGCAAATGTAAAAACTGTATCAAGAACTTACTACCTACCTGCTCCTAACTTCCTAATTAATTTTATAAATGTGAAAGTGAGTTTTTTGTTAGTTTGTTACGCTTTCACGCTAAAACGGACAGACACACAGATTTTGATGAAATTTTTATCCCGATATTCCCACGGGATCAATACATAAACGGGTGAAAGCAGCTATTAGAATAGATATTAGAGGGTGTATTTTTAATTTGGTAGGTAGCATTGTATGCTATAGTTAATATTGTTTTAAATAAACCTTCTGAATCTACTTGATTGTATTTCATTTCACAGTCCGGGCATATTCACGTTTCATGGCCGACATTTTTCTTTGAGGTTTGTTGTCCGGGTAACTTATGGATGTCTTTTTTTACTGGTTCTACTGAAGTGAATAATGTTTATCACTAGGCACATAGTATAAAGTGAAGTGTCGCGTCTTCGTTTATTTTATTCAAGTTTTCACCAATAGCTCTTCTCTTAGAGAAGGTTTGTGTGTATTACTTCGGCATTATGGCATTATATTATTATCTGAGCCAATGCCGTGTGACGCCGGGATGAGTTAGCTAGTGTTATCAAATTATTCGTCTGGATTGTATGTATATGCTTTGAAAAACACGGCTACAATTTTCGGTTAGGTCGGTTCTGACTTTTAAATTCTTCACCACGAAAAAATTAGGCAAAAAAACAATTCAATTCAATGATCCATCATCTCTACTTTAAAAAAGCTTCAACATTTCTAAAGTCTGTTCATTTATAACATTCTCTACAACAACAAGCCAAGCATTTTCTTTGAAATGACAACGAAAGAATTGCAATAGTGCACAAAAAGACTATTGTTGGTCCCGGAACGTCAACCGTAGCCAAGTAAACTGTTTTCTCAGTCGCTGTCGACTTTTTCTATTTGCTCAAGTAACTGATATGCTTTAGTTTTTCTTTCTTCTACTGAAATGAAAAAGTCAGGCACAACATTTGAAATTTGAATGAAGCAAGAATTTTATAGTGAAGATTTAAAAAGGTCAGATTTAAATTCATCTGACATGGTGAATGATATTGCATAGGAAGGAAAATAAATGAACCCTAAACAAATATGTAAATACGTGACACCATTGTTGTAAACAAACGCCTATCCAGCACTCTTGACAGAATTGGGGACGTTTCGTCGTTCAAGTAATGTCGGGACCGCGGCGCGTCCCTTTTTCGTCACGTTGCAACAGACGCGGTCGCTATGTTGTCCACTTCTTTTCAAAGACAAAATACCCCTAGCATCCTCGCAACAATGCGTGTTACTACTGGTCATCCGTTATCATTCCCTTCCTCACAAGAACATCTTCTGAAAATTTAATAAAAATCCTAGAGACCTAACCGAGCAAGAAATTTTTCGCTGAATCGCAGCCCTTTAAGACGAAATCGAGGTATTTGTCGGATCGGCGGGTCTAAGCCGGCGAGGGCGCGGGGTGCGGGGCGGGATATTCGTCGCGAAACGAATTCAATTTGGATCATTCTTCTATACTATTATCCCGATTGAAGGTCTTTCCTCGCTGTCCCCCGCTCGAAATTGGATCGTCTTTTGCATAAAATGAAAATCGAATCGGAACTAACGAAATATCCTCGGAAAGGTTCCGTCACCCCGCGATTTGATGAACGGGACCTTTTATGGAATTATGAGCGGGGAGGGGGTCCGAAGTAGTGGGAGACGTGAGACGGAAAATTTATATTGTTATGTGCGACCCCGAGGATTTGGGCGCGTGACAAGTTTGTCCGTCGTAATGATGTGAGTTACTGGACACGGATCATTTTTGGGACAGTTAAGTTGATTATTTGGCACAGGTATATTGTTTCAGTGCTCGTCTGAAATTGAGTCCGGATGTAGGGGGATTTATTTTTTATCTCTCGACTCGAAAACAGCTGGAGTAATAAATACAAAAATTACCTTTTTGGTATTTATTACTCCAGCTGCATGTTTTTCACCAATCAAATCTAAATCGTGTGCTCAACTACCTACTACTAGTCAAACCATCTAAGTTTATATAATATGCGATTACATATACTATTCCAAACCACTGCCCCACACAGCGGCTCTCTCGCTCAATAAACTAATTTGTTCATGGAGCGTTCGTTCCGATTCAAAACACGACACACGAATTCTTATACATTCAGTTTGGAGCTCGAAAATGTAAAGACGTTTTGATAGAACGATACTCGTGTGTAGAAGCAACAGTTCGGGAGTAGAACGGGTCCAATGAGGTGGGAACTCGATAACATGCGTCGTTTGTTTCACGAACATGAGACGAGAGCATTACCTATGTTACGTGAAACGTTTGTGGCTGTAACAAAACGGTTGATACAAGACTGATTTTTGTAGGAAAGAAATTTGCAAACGGTTTCTAAAATATGTAGAAGCATTAGTAAAACAAACGAGTAAAGAAAAACGTGTTGCTTTAATATCTGTAGAAGAATTGAATCGAAAGATTTTATTTAAGACTTAGCCATAGAAAAAGAATAAATATCTCTATCACTCATTTTACTAGTTGTTGCACGAGGAAAAGCTAAGGAAAGTCAAACAGAATTTTCCGAATCCATATTCGGAAAATTCTGTTACGTTAGCATTTTATTTTTACGAGTTTTTTGCTCTCAAAGCTAGCTTATGTTGGTTCAACGTATTATATAGCTTTTGACCCCGCTATTATACCTATCTATACAAAACTACCCATACCTAGTCCTTAAGGATACTGACTCAGAACAGTTAATTTTATTACTCCGCATTTCCGCAAACGAGATCCTCTGCCCATTTTTACGTAACATAAAACAGCAAAAGCAATTTAAGGAAAATAAAAATATTTATTGCAATGTTTAATTTACGATCCTTTATACCAAAAGTCAGTTACGTTTCGTTCTAATTTGTCTGTTGCTTTTTTGCTCCCGGGAAAACGGAACCGCTTTAGCTGTGGGCGTAACTGAACGAACAGTGATTGTAATTTGAAAATATTAGTAACGAATCACACACAGTGGCATTGGCACATCAAGTTTTTGTGTTAAAGTTTTTTGTCGTTAAACAATCTTTTCATAAAATAAGTGCTATTCAGAATTTATTATATACAAGCATTTTGGATGAAAAAATATAATATGCTGAAAATTCTTTTAGAGCTATCATATTTTGCGTGAAAATAAAATAGTTGCTGACGATGTACATTTACTTATATATGTACATTTATGAAAATTTCGTTTGCATAATTCAAATCAGCACCTCTTTTACGCAGTTCAAAAATACCAGTTGCAATGGCCTGTTTGGTATATATAAGTAGGTATGTGGCAGTTTTAACAATCCCGTTTTCGTGATCATCTCAAACGTTCGTGGGAACAAAAAGCGTAATTACGTGGTGTTATGTGTTTTCCTCGTTCGCAGGCAGCACATCCCTACTCCCCGCGGGTTTTTCGGCACATCCCTACTCCCCGCGGTTTTCATTCAATCAGAAAACATTCGCTCGTCATCGTCATGTTCAATGTTAGAATGGAATTCTTTTTTACGATCTTTTGGGCTATTCGTCTGAATTTTTCGCCTACACGCATAAAATGAATTACACTGAAACTGTGGTGTCAGTGTGTTGGAGTAAGAAATTGTCGGTATTTGTGAGGGATCCGGGTCCAAAGTATAATCCTCATTTGTGAAGATTATTATATAGGTGCTACTACATACCTACAGGAAAAAAACAATCATGCATTGTCCAACAAGTTCGTTGGCACATCAACATTAAAAAAAAACAGTTTACCATACTGGTTTTACTAAATGCTTCCATATTTTAGCTGTTTATTATCATTTAAATTTTAATGTTGCCAGTATATTTTATCTGACCCATTTTTCACATAATTCCAAATAAATTAAATTCGCAAATAAATCATGCACACCATAGCATCATCATCATTACAGTGGCTCGTATTAATGGGGCTCGGGGAATCAATCCAAAGGATCCGGTGTGAACTGCCTATTTATACTTTAGTAATGTGCCTTTGTTCATAAGGAGTAACACTTAATGTGGTACATGGCTAAAGAAACAGATGATCTTAGAAGTACCTAATATTGAAATGAAGTAGGTATCTGGTATAGTCGACTTCCTAATTGCTTCACAGTTGATAACCAGCGAGCGTGAGGCACTAGTTGTCTGGCATTTATGCTGAACTGGGAGTATTTGGCGCAGCCGTGAGGCACACAATACTGTTTTAAAGTTTTTGTTTTTATGTGAATATTGTGTGCCTGGGTCAAATTCTATTTCTCTCTTTACCACCCTAAAGTTGAACGTCACTTGCACGTCAGAAAACGACAAGCTATATGTGACAGTTAGATACCCTAGTGAAGTGAAAACATTTACTGATAATTGTTTCAGGTTGACTATATATTCTGTTTATGCTTATACTATAATATTATGCTTGGTTTTACTTTTCTGTAAATACGCTCAAATAGTCAGCTCATTATTCAGCAATTTTTGAAAATCTGTATCTCCAGAATTGTGTCTTATCTTAACTCGATTGCCACTCTAATAATGTTAAAATAGGAATATTGTAACTTTGTGTGATCATATTTTTTTTTCCGCCTTATGATCTCAGATAAATCATGGATTGAGTGACATAAATTGATAGAAATTAATTCGTATATTTTATCCTCCAGCCTCAAAAACTTCCAGAAACATGTTAAACCATCCTCCATTTTCCTAACTTTTCAATACATTGATAAATCAGCGAGTGCGTCGTACCGAATTAATGTCCTGTGCGAACTGCTTGATACCTCGAGCTCTGCTGAGTGACACGCGCCTAATGAGGCGTGAAGCTCGCGATACAAGCATGTAGGTACTGAACATTTTGTTGCCGTGTCTTTGAGGTAAAAAAGATACAGATAAAAATACTTTTGCCGCTCCTACCTATGTGTAAAGTTCCTGCCATCGACACAAAAATTGTTTTTTCGTGAAATAAAATAACGTTCTGTTCAAATATTAACTGATTTTTCTTATCGATCCTTTGTTTCAGGAAAAGTTAACATTTCATTATTGCAAACTTACTGACAGACGCTGTACATTTTATTTTTCGAAATACCCCTTTAAGTTTTTCTCTAATTTGACAATTTTTCGGGTAACTTCTCCAATTTTTCTTTTCCTAGTTTTTAGGAAGACTTACAAAGAACTAGTTATTTGGACTACTTACAAAGAACACAAAAAAAACAAATCGGTCCAGTCTATCTCAAGTCTTATTTTTGTAGATTCCTTTCCAAAAGTATGTACCTACGTATATACCAGATTTTTATGAATTTTATTTATTTATTCGTGCACATCGTGTAAAGCATGCTGAAACATCTCTGAACACAGTAACTTAAAACAAAGATAATCTCCTAACAAAAGCGATCTCATAAACTTTAGGACAATAAAATACACCTGATAAAGTCCAGAGCTCCCTAAGTCGATACAAAGCAGACTTCATGATACAGCTCGATTGACCCATCCTTGCATAGGTTACTAACGACCCTATCTTCCAAAAAAAACCATCTTAAAAAGACACCAGAGCCAAACCATTTCCACCCTTATCGCCGTTGTAATAAATTTGAAATTAAATGTAAAGATAACGTTGCGGAATGCACAGCTTATCTGCTTTAGGGTTCAGGCGTTCTCGCTAATTATCGAGTAGAAACACTTGGGAAGACAATGATGGCGGGTGGTTGCAGAAGGGAAAGTAGGTCCAATGTCTCACAAAAGCATGCACATTATTCAGTTCTACAAGCCAAGCCAGCAAAACTGAAAAAAAAAGAAAATTATATCTAAATAACAAGCTTTTATAAGCATAGTAATGGAAAAAGATTTAAAGACAAGATGGTTTTAATGAAATATAATCGTACACACAATCAGTGATGCAAGTTTCTAAGTGGGTAAGAAGCTCTTCAGAGAATTGGGCTTTTAGAAATATTAGAAATTCTGTATCTAAATGACTTCAGCTAACTTGGAAGTGGTTTGGATTATGCAATTAGCGTTGTTTGAGCGCCGTCTCTTATTGGATAAGCAGGTAGGTACACTTTGTATGAATTGAGTTGAGTATTATTATATTTTTTATTACTATCGCGTAACTTGTTTGTGATTCGGTGCGTCGTGTAGGGACCGTAATTAAAATACTAGTGCTACACTGGGCTACACATAATAGCTACTAGACATTTTTGCTACTCATTGGTGATTTGAGTTTGTAACTAGTTATTTTTAAGTAGCGCCGCGGACGACGGGTCTTGTTTTTCGCAACGCAACTGTAAATATCATATTTGCGATTACTTCATCTTCGTCGAGTCGATGTTTCTAATATTCAAGTTTAAATGAACTGCAATTACTTTTCCTTTCAATAGTTGTGTCCACTCTGTTTCCCACTTCATCTATTCTTTGTTCAGTGTAATGCAATCTTTGTCGTTATCCATGCTAACGAAGCGACGCTGGTGTCCGCGGGGGTGAAAGTGCTACCTCCGGGGTGGAAGGGGGCACGAGAGACGGAGGGGGGGTCGTGAACAGAGGTAATTAAAGGCGTTTATCTGCTTCAGGTGGCACTAATCCGCAAATATGATACTGAATGTAAAAACAATTCCTTTTTGCAGGTATTTCCGCGAGAATTTTAAATAAGACAGGAGAGATGAAAATAATCTCGTTTTTGCTTAACTTAATTGTTTTTTATCTTGTGTGAGCAGGAATGTAACTAGATAGTAACATGATTTGTAATGTAGTGTCTCAACTTAATAATCCAGTCGGCAGGTAGATAGCGCGCCTGAATGCCCAGGGCGTGTCAGGCAAACGCTTATACCGTCTGGTGGCATTTTTATTGCACCTAAGTAATTACTGCCATTCACTGCGTATTGCTCAGGGTGAATAATTTACTCCCTCTAACAGCTAACCCCTCTGTCATCTTGCAGCAATTTAAAAGCACACAGGACGCAAAGCCGCTCACACCCTATCGTTCTCTTTAGCGCGCAGAAAATAATTAAATCAGGAAAAAATATCTTTAAAATTCCCATCCGTACACGGGACTTAGCCCTGGTACTAGCTAACAAATGTAATTAACGGCGTTTATCTGCTGGGAGGAGGTGGAAGAAAAACGGACAGAACGCCCACTTTCAACGACATTGTGGTGATGGAAACCATTAAATTGTTTTTAAACAGCTGACGTTTTCTCAACTAAAGTGAGCTCGAGACCTACAACAATAGTTCAATAGTAAAAAAAAATCTGGCATATTGGGTGGCAAACAAGTGGGTAGCCCTCCTGATATGTGTGGGTAGTGGGTAGCGTTTTGGGGGACTGTCTTATGTAATTTTGACGTTCGAAAAGTGCTAATTCTCAGCCTAGTTTGAATAAATGACTTTTGATTTTGTTTTTTTTTTTTTTGATAGACATCTGCAACACCAAACTCATCGCTGGTGCCAGTTGTCAGAGAAACAAAGCTAAATTAAGTCTCATAAGTCTGTTATTACACCTTCAGTCTGTTATTACAGCTATAAACGGGGTAAGGGACATCGACGTGCAAACTGTTACCATGAATTCAGCACAATACATGGATAATGTTCATTGATTTTTTTAATAACCATGAAAATTTTCTACTCTAGAATCATCTGCGGGTCTAGAATCATGTGCAGAATTCATAGTAACGCGGCGCCGATGTCCCTTAGTCTTACACCCTGTATTTATATTACGGTCTTATTACAAAAAACTGCAAAAGTACTGGTTTAAACCAAGACTAAAAGGTCTAGGATTGTTACGGTAATAAAGCTAGTACTAGGTTTAAAACATGTTACGATTACAAAACGAAGACTATTCGAAGATCAGTTAGTACCAAAGAAGGTTCATGGTTTAAATAATGTCCATAGATAAAAAACAAAAATGGCATTCTTTCATTCGTTCACGCAGGCTTTATTTGAAGCAACGTTCTGTTTCTCTAAATGTTGATATTATAATAACACTTGGAATGCTTAAATAATTATTTATCAACTTTAAAATATGTCATAAATTGTTCTTTCTTTATCTTAAAATATATTGAACAAGCACAACTTGTACTTTTGACGCGCTTTTTATAATCAAGTTGTCATATTTTTTAAGACCTCTAGCGTGAAGTGGAGCGCTTTACATTCGGCGGAGGCGCGCGTAATTTGAGGCGAATGTGATGTGTTGCGTCCTATATTATTAAATAAATATTATGAAGTATTTGTATTCATTGTTTTTAACAAAACTGTACTGTTACATACGTGGTTTGTTCGTGAGCACAGATTACAATTCTATATAGTTCGTGAGTTACTTGTGATACTTGAATGAATCTACGAATAAAACAATGATATTACTTAGTTTATTTTGATTGTGTCTAATGTTACGTTAGCATTGACCAAGGTTACATACTTCATGGCGAACCCAGTTGCGTAATGCGCAAACCACTTGCACTTCAGGACTCAATAGGCATCCTCGAGAGTCGTGGGATAAATCCTCACATAAAAGATCCACTATTTTTCCACCAAAACGTTTTATGAACCTATACTTGTATCTGAAATCTTCGTCACTCAATTCAAACGGATTCACACCATGACGATGTCTGTAAGATCGCCGAGACCTCTCCAGCATATCCAAATCTTCCAAATCCATCACGTCGATCATGTTAATATCCATTTTTTTATGATTTTTGTTTAAAATAACACAATGCCACGCAAACGTCAAATGAATTAGTACCAAAGTTAAACTAGGGGTCTCGGCCGACTAACTTTAGTACCATAGATAGTTCTGGAACTAGTGATAAACTTAATTTTATAATAACGTTTTATTGAGTCATGGTTTAAACCTAGTAATAATCCCAGTACTAAATTTAGATCGCGTTTTGGAATAAGACGGATAGAGTTTAAGGGCATCGATGCTGCGCATCTGCTGTAGTTCTCTTCCGGCATCTAAAGCCACTAACAAAGGTATAGTCTGACCTTCTGACTTGCCCATTTGGTGTCAAGCAGGTGTTGAACTAATTCCTGCGATGGCAACGTTCCAGCAAAAATATTGTCTACACCGAGCTTAAATTAAAACTACATATTTTCTAAGGACTATTTCTCATTTTACTAGCTCGAGATGAATGATGATGATAATTTTAAAATTAAATTTAAATCTAGCCTGAGTTGTGAGGAAAGTGAAATAAAAGCTTTATAATTTCTAACGAATTTAATGTTAACTACAACGTTGTGTAGAATCAAGTATTGCTGAATTGGGACAATTTCTTAAGAAAATCTCTGAAGATACTCCAATACCAAATACACGTCATGAAAAAATAAAACAAAGAAGACAGACGAAAAGACAAAAATATAATTAAGAGAATATTTCCAAGTATTGAATCATACGTACAAAATGTTTTCATGTAAAACTATAAATAAATTATGATGCTGTAACGAGGTCGCTTATAAATAAATTATTTGCTTATCTGGCAATGATACAATTCTCTATACTTAAAAAAGTTGTATATTTTAGGTAGGACTTATTTTGATGTACCAATTTGAATATTTAATCCGACTTGTATTATATGCGAACCTATTTTATTTGCTTCGGGGTAGGTACCTATTATTTATGTCTTTGACTTCACACTCACGACTGAAACATAATTTTATTCAAAGTTCTTAAGAAATCGATCGATATTATATTGCCACACAAAAGTTCTTGAATTTACTCCATTTAAAAGGCAAAATCTTTTCACAGTTCGAACGCGGAAACATTGATTAATAACACCAGTAAAACCCCAATAAAGGCGGAACGCAGGGAACAGAGATTATAGCTGCTTTGAGGACATGAAACCGATCCTTTCAAGCACCGGAACCTTCCCTGAATACTAAGGAGCCGAAGCCAGAGCCAACATCATCTGTATTCAAATAATAACATATTCGTTTCTTCATGCCGCACACGACATCCCAATATTGCTCTTTGATGACAGTAATTACCATAAAATTAGGTTTATGTGCCACATAAGATGAAAATGATATTTTTCTCTAAAATTTTCCTAGAGATAAGAATGGGGCAAATGTGCGTACTTATATATCAATGATCGCTTTTATATTGCTTGATTCTGTTATCATTTTGGTTGGTAACTTTAGAATGATTGGCGTCGGGTGGGTGTAATATGCGATGTTTAATTTGAAGGTTTTGTTTTCAAAAAAGAATTTTGAAGTAGTAAAATAAATCTTTGTATGTTAGATAGGCTACATTGAAAATTAAACTCTTGCTCACATTGTAACAGAAAGTGAACTGTAAACTACGCTGATCCCAGTCATAAATCCCAGTGGATTTACATACATTCTTCCACTGTTTTAAATCTTGCGTTTTAACACTTTTAACTTCAACATTTATAGCCAAGAATGGCCTGAAACTATTTCCCACACGTCCACTGCACACATAGCTCCATGAGGTCGTTGAGGTCAGGTGCTCTAGATCTAACTCAGGCTAAACGGACGCCCGACTTTTACCTTGTCCGCTTTTATAAGGCTTTTTGCGTAAAAGGCTCGTGAGCTTTTTTGGGTATCGTTAGGTAAAGGCACGCTGTTCTCTGTTGAATTTTTAAACTGTTGAAACTAGAGATATTTCTGGAGGATAAAGTTTTAAAATGAATTCTAGTTTTAAACAAAAGACACATAATTATAATAGAACATAGATAAATCGACATAGTTATTATCGTCCGAAAAACTTAGCGTTTTTGGTTTAATGTTTGAAATATGAACAGTATTTTGTTACCGGGAACACTGGGAAGATATGTTGCTATGCGTCGTTTCAATGTGACAAAAATAATAGGCACTATAAGTAGTTATAAATTCAGTGATAATCATATTGGAAAACCTTTTGATGTTGCAGGTATCTATAATGGAAACAGGCGTAGCGATTTTGAATCAAGTATTCCGTCGGCCTGTTTGCAAAGATATGTTTATCAAAGAAGATAGCACTAAATCAACTTTCAATGACGTCTGACTCCGAATATTTTCCCTTATCGAACTTACCTTTTAATTCCCAATCCACTAAGAACCGCCCAGTATTCACTTACATACCAACTTATAATCAAAACCAAATACGATGAAGATCAAAGATCACATCGTTATAACATGTCCCATCTCATACTTAATTCATAGTTCAATGATTGCTTCTCCCAAATGAAGTGCAGTCAAACAAAGAGATTGGTATAAAGGCAAAAATATTCATCTTCCTACTACTTTGGGAGCCGATTCGCTTGTTCACAAATTAAACTAAAAGTTGAAGAATTTAAATCTAGTGTGCACGTAAGATAAGTTACATTGAATTGACTACATTATCACACTCCTAATATATTTTTAAAGTGGTTGAAAGGTAGCTGGCTGATAACAAATCTCTTGGTTTGGCTGTACACTCATTTGTAAGCTTTAATATTCTAGTAGGTGGTGTGTCACAGGAGAGTTGCGGCCTGGTTCCAATGGATTTATTGAATTTAGGGAATTCTTGTTAATTATAGGGAGCATTTATAATTAATAGGTTTGGTAAATAGATTTTGGATTTCATGGCTCTTGGGGATTAGGGGAATTTAATAGTTTTAAGTGAGTAGTTTTGGCTGGAAAATTGTTTTTCTTACGGGTTCAGACGTTGTTCGTTAAAACTAACATTTCGCCTCTATACAGGGTGTAAGGGTTAACACCGTTGTCCCTCAAACCATGGGTAGTTACTTAAATGTAAAAATAAATGACCAAGTAACAATAAAAACAAAACGTTATTTTCATTAAAAGATTTTTTATTATTTTCCATTGATTTTACGTTCTATAAATGAAACCAAACCACTGGTTTCAAGGATAGCAGTGTTTACCCTAACACCCTGTATACTTTTCGTCTTTCAGAAGCTAATTTTCCAAGATACCCAGCCTTCGTAGTCCTTACAAAGCAGTCAGTCAACTGTTAGATTTGGTAAGCAAAACAAAATCCTTCAAATTAAAAAGTATAAAGTAAATACCACTAAACTCTAAATTCTTAAGTTCCAAGTATTCATTAACCCGCAAACGCCGACGCGTTATTAATCAGCATCAGACAGACAGATCCCGCAGATATCGCTAAACCCTGATTTATTACCACCAGATACATAATTGTGTTTAACAGATAAGATAGGTACGAGCCAATCGAGCGATCGTAGAAAATACATAGATATGGTAAGCGATTGTGACTCACCCGAGCTTTAGTTTCCATATGCAAGTGACGGTAACCCGCGGCTATTGAAAGCCTGATCAAGTCGCTGATTGGCTAATCTGTTGTTTAATCTTATGTTTGATTGGCTGAAATGACAGTAATCATTTAAGCTGACATAAGATTTGACAGTTGATTAAATTGATAAAGTAGAACTGGGGACTTCGGGAATATGGAAAACTGTCTAATGATTTAAGTATGTACGTGAGGATTTATCTTTGTTTTTTTTCAGAGGAACAGCTTTTCTTACCAAAGGAACTGTCCTAGAAAACGAATCAATAATGGCATTAACAATATGGACAAATTTTGGCTTGTCAGCTAATATTTTCAGCATTCGCCTCAGTGGTAGTGGCAATATGCTAACTGTGGAGGCTTGTAAATGGCTTGTCGTCAATTACCTCACTCTTAACTCTGTGTTGATAGCTGTAAGCCACCCAAAGACAATAAAAATAAAATAAAATATCCTTTTTGATTATTCATAGAAGCGGTCTATAAGAGGCCCATTTTCAGTAGCAAACATTTACTGGCTGATATGAAGAAAATATCGTGTAGACTGTGAAGTGCTGTCAAAATCTGTCACAAAACGTTTAAAACATGATAAACGGCTTCTAAATCCTGATAAGTACAAGGGATTTGCGTCACAAGCTATTTAACAGTGGCAACACAACTCTAGAAGTGACATGCTATCTACCTCGTCTCTACGGTCTTAGGTGTTACCACTACTATGTGTTATTGTTAGTACTTGCTACTCCTCAGTGACTTATAGTGACATATTAAACGTTATTGGAAGTTATTTATTACGCAATAAAATAAGGTTGTCAAAGAGATCTATGAGGTGGTGGTATTCTACATATAATGTTGTTTTGTGGTGTGGTGATGGGTCATTAAGTGCGTAATAGTGCGTCTTAGTTATATAAGAAGTGAGATAGTGACACGAAGGGATAAGTAGTTCAAACAAGATGAATTTGTCTATTTTTTGATGATGAAACGAGTAACGACAAACACTTCGGTTGAAGAGGCAGCACAGTTAGAACTCACTTGCCTAGATGGAAAAAAAAGGAAATAAGATTAAAAAGAAAACTATTTTTAGCTGCATTCCTGTAGGAATTGAACCTTAGTATGTACTTACCCTTTTTTTTTTTTTTTGTGTGTGGGAAGTCATCAAACGACTTCTCCCGCTCTGGGCGGAGCGAAAGGGCATGTCAGACTTTTACTGACTAAAACTCACCCGTGTTTTATCAGTTGCCTGTTACCAGGGTCCCGGTATCCCTTTCGGACATTCCCGGGAAGGTTCAAATCTTCACATTCGCCCTACCTCGTCAATAGATGTTTACGTTTCTGTTTAGTTTTTGACTCTTATGTGACTTAAAAATGACGTTATAAACGTCAAATTAAAAAAATATATTTTTTTTTTTTAATAACCACAATAACCACTTAAGGTTATAATATCTATGAGATAGTTTTTTTTTGTATTTACACAAGAAAAGTCGCTCTTGCAGCTTTCACTTCCTGAAGCCACGAGAGGACATTTTAACTGTTTTTTGTGTTTTAGCTGTTTGTGTTGGATTTAACAAAAATAATGAAGTGTCTATGGTGTGTGTCGCGCACTGCTTTCTATATCCGAATGATTCGGGATGTGTAAGCTCACTCAATTCAGTGTTACACTTCACACGCTACATAAGCACGGTGAGGGCATATCGAATGATTTAAATCTTTGTCCCTGCACTCCTACGACCTACTCTAGCCCATGCGACATTTAAATTACTGGCTTTGACGTAAGTATGCTATTTATAAACACAGGGATTCTTGGTGTCTTTTAATAAGAAATAATGTGAAAATATCCATGAAACGAACTCTTATTATGTAAAAAAAGATCATGTATTTCATTTCAAATGTGTTGTTACGTTTGGCTACATTGATGTATATATGTTATGGACCAAGTGATAAATACGGGCATTTTTCATAATGCCCGCGCATTATGAATAATGACAAGTTACTTAGGGCAAAATAATAAATTATAATTTGAACTTCCTTATTTATCACATTGCCTAGTCATTATAAATATTGCCCTGTGGTCTTTGGGCAATCTGATAATACACAGGTATTTTGCACGGTGTGCGGGTATCGCGCGGGGTGGGGGCTCGCATTTCGGAGCCGCGCCCGCTCCAGTCCGACTAGTCAGTTTTAACAACAGTTTAACATTTAATTATGGTAAAGTCATCATAGGTCAGCAGAGTGTCTATGAATGGAAATATTTTATTTGATTTTAAATATTGATTCTGAAATGAAGAGATCCGTAAGAGAACCAAGGTAACCGACATGTCCGACATAGCCCGAAGTATTGCCAAACTTAAGTGGCAGAATGCCAACTTTCAAGTAGAGTTCAATTAAAATGAGTTGAGTATTGAAGAGTGCTCAGTGAGTGAGTGTTTTTTTACTTTATCTTTAATATGATGTAACCTAACTTAACTGTTTCCTTTTACAAAAGCGATTCGCTTCTGGCACATCGCCGTTCGCTGCCGCGGCACGCTCGCTTCGCTCACTCGGCTCGTGCGTTGTAACCTATCGTAACCTTAGATTGAAATGTTTGACAAATGATAAATGTTGTCATACTCTAACCTAAACTAACATTATCGTAACCTAAGATTGAAATGTTTGACAAATGATAAATGTCCCAAACGTTTTGTGTTATTATAATAATCAGCATTACAATAATTCTACCAAATGAAACGTTGTCATACAAAAATTTGCTAATCGTTAGTTGTCAAAGTGAAACATCGGCGAAACGTTGGTTGGCAAGTGATAATCTGCCAAACAATTTTTGGCGAAAACGCAGGATACCAGGCCTATGTCCAGCAGTGGACGTCTTTCGGCTGAAATGATGATTGATTCTACGTTTGAAATTAAAATAATAGTATTAAAATCTGGTTTTAATTATACTGCCCCATAGGTGACTAGCATTATAAAAAATGCCCGGTCAATTTGATTATTTCAATAGTTGTTATCACATTGCCTTCTCATATTGGGCATTTTTCAAACTGCCCGGGCATTTTTCATAATGTCCTAATAATCACTTGGTCCATAACATATATATATTTTAACTTATTTTTATTTTTTTTCTCTTTGTTCCTCTCAATCAGAGCACCCGCCATCTAATCTTTTCACCACCCTTGGTTGACTGGTAGAGAATGCCTAAGGCATTAATTCCGCCTTTGTACCTTTCTTGTGTGCGAAAAGTTTAAATAAATAAATAAATGTATTTGTTATGAATCTCGTAAGCTGCTGAAAATCGCCTTCCAAAGAACGCTGTAATGGCGATGAGGCAAGTTAGTTAAAAGAAAAGTTGTTGGCAACATCGCATTCAGTCTGTAAATGAAACAACATGATAATCATAGTAGGAGCAGTTCGTGGTTCACACACCCACCAGCCATTACCAGCGTCTCGGAGTCCCATGAAATATTATATTAATACAAATCGAGGCCCAGACATTTGGAACAGCCTCATGCATATCTAACGAGGATATATTTGTCAATTCGTTATCTTACCAGATTTCTCAATCACATAAAATGATTTATTTTCACTTGAAATTACTATGGGGCCTGGTTTATAGACTTAGGCTGTAATTTATGAGGGTAATGTGTTTAGATCTAGTTCTGTCTGTGACTCTGCCTGCTTTTCCAATTTCCACTGTATAAGACTTTTTGCTGAAATTCAAAATTAAGGTCACATTTTCTTTGATTTTTCTTGGCAATAACATAACAGCAGCCCAAACTTCAAATATATTAGTAATACATATTTATAGATCCTTTAAAACATACTAATTCTTTAAAAAACCCATTAAGAAATGCAATCAGTGCGCACTTGCATTGAAATATGCATGAACGTGGATAAAGTAAAGATCATAATGGTACTCTATCGTATCGTTTATTATCGTTCACATAAAAAATGGTGTCACAATTTAACCATAAACCACAATGTACAGACAGAACAATCCAAACAGATTTACAGTTTGTGTGTTTGATAGATTAATTATTATTTATTACAGCAATACATTTCGGATTTAACAGGAAATCACTTTGATTGTAAACTTAGATAACAAGGACTTTATAGTCGTTGGCGTAAATAATATATTTTGTGATTTTCATGTTTGGATTAAATACATGAAGGTCAGGCGTCTGTATTATCGAACTGTCGTAAAATTCAAATAAAACCGTGTATGAATATAGTGGTCATAGGGAATAGGATTACTGTAAGTCTAGTACCATTTTATGTGTATAGAAAGCCCAACCATGTAAAGGGCCCGCCGCGCGCCGCGCGCCTCGGGTGTTGCAAAGCTTGTTTAACCGCCGCGTTTACAGGTGAATATTGCCTTCAGAACTGTTTAGCTATAAGTTAGTTTTAATGTTACGACTAGTACGTGAAACGATCCGTTTTTTGAGTATAAGAACTGGTAGGAATATGACGTAGCTTTCTCTGTCAGAGGACAAAGGTAGGTGTTTTCTAATTATTTTACTCCAAGACATTTTCACTTTCAGTAAAATTACTTTGTAACTTCACTAACCAACCGTACTTTGTTAATTCCGCACATAAATTGGAGCCCGAATTAGTGTATCCCACGCAAATAATTATTTCTAACAAAACCAGCGCCGCTTTAGTTCATGTTAAATGGAATAATCCTTGATTACTACATCTGCGAGACCTTGGGAACTAAGGGAACATGTTGTGAAACTATCTGAAACATGGATCGTTGAATAACTTCTAATTATATTTAGAAAAGTTTCACCTAAGCTATTTCTAAGATCATTGTAAAGATCCCAATTGGTTGTGTAGTGTGTAGTAGTAGTGGTAATGTAGTCCTAATTATTGTACCGCAACACTGTTCTGGTTAATCCATCCTTTCTTTTTCTTTGATTAGCTTATCTTGTATACACAACATTGGAATTATGGCTTGTTCTGACACGAGAGAGGAATCACCTGTATCAGATTATCATCATCTGCCTCGCCTTTCTCCCAACTATGTTATGGTCGGCTTCCAGTCTAACCGGATACAGCTGAATATCAGTATTTTACATGGAACGACTGCCTATCTGACCTCCACAACCCAGTAACTGGGTAATACGATACCCCTTGGCAAGACTGGATGTCAGACTTTCGGGCTTCTGACCACTCGTAACGACTGTCAAAGATCCACAAATGACAGCCGGGACCAACGGTTAACGTGCTTTCCGAGGCACGGAGGAATCTTGATATGTGAAAATGTTCACCTATCCACGGTCCAACCCCGACAAGCGTAGCTTAACCTGATGGATCGACCCGTGCGGCTGTTATTAGGTCTTTACCTATGAAATTGCCGTTCTGCAGTACTGGCCATTTCAAATCAAAATAATTTTTGTTTGGCTAAGAATTCTAATTTCAAATTAATTTTATTTTAAAAACATGGATTTTTTTTTCCAAAAGTAGTCATTTCTTTATTGATTAGTGTTACATTTTCATCGCATTTCAATCTTTTTCGTCATCATGGATACGTTAAAAATTCGAGTAATTATGGAATATGAGTACCGTCGTGGCAGCAACGCGGCACAAGCGGCACGCAACATCAACGACGTTTACGGAGCTAACACTACAAACCAACGCACCACCTGTTATTGGTTTGCTCGCTTCCGTTCTGAAAATTTCGACCTGAAAAATGAACCTCGCGGTCGTCCGAAGACTTTTGTCGACAATGACGAATTAAAGGCGATTGTGGAAGCTGATGATACACAATCTACGGCTGAATTAGCAGCAGCTTTCGACGTTAGCGTCAAAACAATATTGGTCCATTTGCGTCAAATTGGCAAGGTAAAAAAGCTTGACAAATGGGTGCCCCACGAACTCAATGATCGCCAGCGCGAAGTACGCGTCGAGGCGTGCCTTGCACTGCTCAACAGACACACAAATGAAGGAATTTTGAACCGCATTGTTACCTGTGATGAAAAATGGATTCTGTTTGATAACCGCAAGCGCTCAGCAAGTTGGTTGGATCCTGGTTCAGCACCTAAACAATGCCCTAAACGAAAACTTACCCCTAGAAAAGTGATGGTCACTGTTTGGTGGTCTAGCGCCGGTGTGATTCATCACAGCTTCTTACCAAACGGGGTGAGCATTACTGCAGATGTGTACTGTGAAGAACTGAACACAATGATGGAGAAGCTGGCGCATCTCCAACTAGCATTGGTCAATCGCTCGTCTCCGCTGCTCCTGCATGACAACGCGCGACCTCATACTGCACAGCAGACGGTCTCCAAGTTGCAAGAACTGGGGTTGGAAGCTCTCCGTCATCCGCCCTACTCACCAGACCTTCCGCCTACAGACTACTACTTTTTCCAGAATTTGGATAACTTCTTGGCGGGAAAAAAAATCAATACCCGAGAGGCAGTACAAAATGCCTTTGAAGAATTTGTTGCCTCCCGTCCAGCTGATTTCTTTAAGAAGGGCATCAATAAACTGCCACTGCGATGGCAAAGATGCATTGATTGCATGGGTGATTACTTCGATTAATACAAATAAAAAAATCATGAAAAAAAATCGTTTAAATTTTTTCATACAAAACGGCAATTTCATAGGTAAAGACCTATTATTACTTAGCCACGAGCTCCTCCCCCTGTATCAGATTAATGTGTACTAAACACGTTTAACAATGCAATCGTTCTAGGATTTTCGGAATAGTCCCTTTCTCTTGATAACTCTGCGACGTATTATACAAAGTGTAGATTAACTGAACTTACGCAGACAAGTTGAGCTGTTTCATAATCCTCAACATTTTAAAGCCAGCTATTATCGTTGTTGTGCTTACAGAGCTCAATGTCCGTGAAAACGTATGAAACCCTTAGGACGAGGCTTAGGGGAGTGGTCGGTTGTGAGTTGTAGCGGGTACTTATTATGAAGTTTCATATCAGCAGCCTGTACCTGTCCCATTACCAAAGGTATCTTTTCACAGACGGAATAAGCAAATCTATATCACCACCCTTGCTCACAGCACATTGCTGATTGTAGGCTATTGTATCATGTATTGTGGCTTTTCTCATAATAATTTTTTAATAAGTACCGAAAACAAGTCCCCATAGTGTCAAGTGCTTATTTCACACACACAACTGTGAATATTTGGCTATAGGTACTTGCTGTGTTTCTCGGACAACCGAAGGTTGAGAATAATGACATCTCATCTTCTTTCTCCTCTAAGAACATAAAACTCAACCAAACAATACTCCAAGATGACCCACTCATCATTCAGCCCATCCTGTACCAGAAGAACGTAAACGTCCACACGCTATCACTTCCACTCCACGGCACTTGGCTTCGGAATCACGGCGGTCATTAGGGCCAATCAAATAAAGTGGTCACCGTCCCGAGGGGCGAGTCGCAGGGGGAGGGGCAGGGAAGCGTATTGTTGCTTACTAGTCGAGTAAAGTATCTGGAAAAGTGGACGTATCGAGGGGATAATATAAGTACATAGTGTACAATTTGTGTTTTTTTTTTCAGCATAATTATACTACTATTGTATATTCATCAAATATATCCAGGTGACCAAAACGTGGTCTACAAAATTGGCAGAAGTTTCCTTTTTAAGGTTTGGTATTCAACAAGAAACCATTATAGTTTCGCCATGTTCGTCTGTCTGTCCGCGGCTTAGCTCAGAGACTCCTAGTACTAGAAAGCTGTTGATTATGAAAAAAAAAAATTATTTAAATTTTAAGGTACGTCTCATAAACCCTCCACGTAAAGCCCGTAAAGGGTAAATGATTGTTTTTGGATATGTGCAAAAATTCAAGGCAGTGTATATATAACGAAATTAAAAGGAAAACTATCACAGCTAAGTAGGCTCCACAAATTAACAAGTAATAATTGACTAACTTAGAATAATTATGTTTTTCAACTACAATGTTAAGTTTGATCTGTCGAACGGAACCCGGACCCTTCATTGTGCTGGTCCGTCACGCACTTGGTCGGTTTTTTATGTTACATTGACCATCATGCTCCAAGAACCGACTGGCTCAGCTAATTATTATAGCTGCTAGTGTCTTACTATATGTCTATAAAGACACATGACAAATAGAAAATGTTTCTTTTACCTCTGCAGCTTCGAAAACTTACTTCTGTCTATTACTTTCCAAGCAAAACTGTGCCAATTGTGAAATTCATTACAATCTGTCCCCAATAACCGGGGTCTTATTACCACAACGTCGTCAGGAGCGAGCGAATCTCGTGCCGCGTCAGTTCTCGTAAAAATATCGCGTGCGGCTTAAATAAATCCTTCAAGCTGATCGTAAGGGGAAACCCAATTTGTGACATTAAATTAACTCGAGATCTTCCCACGGGACATTTGCAATCTTCATTTTCATAAACGTATTTTTTATTTTTAGTGCATGATGAAAATGTGAAGCGTTTTCGTATATACGTACCTAAAACAAGACGTTTAAAAAAGAAAACGCAAAACTATCTGTTTTTAAGGACATATTTATTCAGGGAAATGGATGTTTAGCTAACTGACTAATTCATCATCTTAAATTAGCTGCCTGCCTTTTGCCCACTATGTTGGGGTTGGCTTCCAGTCTTACTTGATGCAGTTGAATACCAATATTTTGCATGGAGCGACTGCCTAACTGACCTCAACAACCCAGTAACTGGGTCATACGATACCCCTTGGTTAGACTGGTTGTCAGACTTTCGAGCTTCTGACGACCCGTAACGACTGTCAAAGATCCACAAATGACAGCCGGGACCAACAGCTTAACGTGCTTCCCGCGGCACGGAGGAGTCTCGATATGTGAAAATGGTCACCCATCCACTGACCAACCCCGGCAAGCGTAGCTTAACCTGATGGATCGACCCAAGCGGCTGTTACAACTTAGCCACGAGCTCCTCAATTATTATTCTTTAAATTATTCTTTAAACGTCTATTTAAATATGCAGTGTGTCAATCAGATATATGATATTTCGCTGACCGTAAAGCGTTTTATGCTGCACATTCCTTGGTTTGCGCATTTCGTTTACTTTGTCAATCATCTAAGTATACAACTTCTTGCAACCGGTTATAGTATCACTAAATCACTATATTAATCTAAATATCGTGAGAACCGGATAAATAATAGTTAAATTAAGTTATAAATCAGATTTATTTTATTATGGCATTTAGGTGCCTGAGGTGCACACATCACAAATATTTCAATTTAGGTGCAGCTTTACTATGTATATCCGCTTGAACTGGGTGACATAATTAGGGTTAGTAAACGTGGCCACTTTCTGGGTGGTTGATGGCTAGCATAAAAAATTAATAATGCAAAAAAAGAAAAAGAAACGCTCGTATTTTAAAACAGTTGTAGAAAAGGTAGGCTAGGTAGGTATAGTTCACCACCACCGATTAATCTTACTTAATCTCAATAGTCAGATTAAAATTATTTTACACAACTAAAGAAAAAGGTTCTATTCCTCATTTTCATAACTTTGCATGTATCGTATAGAAGTCTCAAGTTTCTAACTGAACAGACAGCTGTGCTGCTGGGGAGATTATTGCGCCACTTTTTCTTCCCAGCTACAGCACTGGAAGGACGGGCTTTTTCGGGGACTGTCTTATGTAATTTTGACGTTCAAAAAGTGCTGCTCAGCCTAGTTTGAATAAATGCCATTTATATAAAAAAGTCATTTAGAAATTCTACTGAATTTCAAAATTAAAATAGTAACAAAAAAAACCAATCTAAAAATAAAATGATCAAATAAAAACTTGGAAATAAGTCAAAACGAAGCAGAAATAACAAGCTCAAAGCTCCCTCAACATTTTGAACAAACAAAGGATTACTGTAACATGGCTGTATTATAATTAACGTAAAATAAAACAATATGATTTGATTAGCGTAAAGCATAACGCGGTAAAGGTAATTCTGTAACGAAGCGATACCCTGCGGTCCCTGGCATATTCAGATACTATAAAAGTTATCTTAGAAAATTAACTTTAAGTACATTTTGGCAAAGGTGAAGTGGCTTCGTCTTTTTCAAAATTTGCAATATCGTAGGTCGATTAAAATAATTTTAAGAGTCCATCGCTGAAAAAATATATAAAAATACAGTGTTTTTAGTACAAATAACGATTTTGAAGTACTAGTGTCACTCAAAAGTTACTGTGTTAATGGTGTTTTAGGTTAATAATATTATTATCATCATAAGGTTAAAGCAATTTTCCTTTAGATTGTTTTGCGTTTGCTTATTCTGATTAGTCATTATCAAAAAATATTCTTTGAACCTTTTGTATCTACATACAATATTATATATCTGCGTACCGCGACGTATTGTGTGCATGCAACGACTCGGTGAATTCGAACGTAACGTTTTTAAAGTGACACGCCACTGTGCGGCCTCGGGGGCGTTTATTTAAACGCTGCTCGGATTGACATCGCTTTGTTCGCTCGAACTCGGTAACTGAATAATTTGCGGGTAGTATTCATAATTTATACCGTGTGACCTCTTCCTTGTCGCATTTTTTCAGCTTAGTGTCAAGTTCGGTTTTACTGAGAGAACGTCTTGTCAGTTTATTATTTATATTCTGGGTATTTGCGCACGTATGTGACAAGATTATGATTCTCAGAGATTATGTCTGTAAACAAAATGTCCGTTTCATTTGGGCAATGTTTTTTTAATTATCTAATATTCGCAAAAACAGATTCGCCTTGAATTATTCCAATAAAACCAACTCTATCTAATGAGGTTCAATTTTCCAGTCTTCGATATACTTCTCCCACAAACCTCAAATTAGGACAATAATGATAACACCAAAAACAGTCACATACTGTATCCTTCCCCACAACAGCCGCGTACACCGTCGTTTTATAAATCAGCGTGTTTCGCAAATTTCGCCCAACACGTGCTGTTATTTATCGCGACAAATATTGTTCGTTAATGCGCTATTAATTGCTCCCCACTCGCACAAATATCACCGGAATGTTTCACGCGGGACCAGAGTTATATTTTTTGTAATTAATCATTATATATTGTGTTTGCTGGTTCTTGTATTATTTTATTTTCGCAATTCCGTTTAAAGCTTTTTGGTATTTTATTGGTATTTTTATGGTGATCCGATTTTATTGGTGTAAGGGGAAAATAGGTGATGTTTTAGAATGGTTGATAATCACGATTTCAAGTTTTTTGTCAAGGGGGCAAGAATGACGAAATTTTCCGATTTCGAGTCTGTTGGTTTCGGTTCAGTAACAGCAACAACACAGTAATAAAACCAACGAGGTTGATCCGAAGAAAGAGGTGCAGATGGATGGGTAGGATTTAATAAGAATAAATGAATATGTTTATCTTCTAAAATCAAAAGATATTTGTGTAATTCTATAATTTTTCATGGTAGAATATTCCATATTTCTTGATAAATAGATGTATAACATCATACAGTTTACATACATAAAGAGAATAATATCACTACGTCCTGATGCCAAAACTACAGCTTAATTAGAATCTTTTGAATAGGCCCTAAAACGCAGGTAAGTCGCCTCCAAGCCAAGGCCAGAGCCTTAAGCCACATAATCTGGAGCTGTCTTACTAAAACAATATAGACAGGCGTATTAATTGCAGTAGAGCCTAGAGCTTCGTCTAAGCATCGCCACTGAAACTGCCTTTTAGTCTCACTTAAGCCATTTTTAACGTCTCTGTTACGTGCTTTGAGGTGGGAGTACACGGGTGTTTATTTGAAGCAGGACTACTATCGAGGTTTAATGTGGTGTCCTTAGTAAAATGACGAATGCACACACGCCCTCTACAAAACGGTAATTTCATGAAGTTTCTGTTAGCTGTCCGCGCCGGCTTCCCGAGCTTCAGGTTTTACGATTCAAATACTACAAGATAAAACTTAGTCGATAAATGGTTTATTGAGTTGAATAATTTAATTTATGGGCGAAAGAACATTCAATACATTAAAAGTAAATTAGTCATGAGCTCTTATTGTAACATAAAATCGACTTTATAACTAATTGTTTTTTTTTCCTTTGGAGGTTGTCTCTAGGAGCCCAGTAATGTGACAGTACAGTTATTCAGTCCAGCACTCACTTGCAACTGGGCTCGTGTATGAACCTAGTTTCAAACCAGTCCAGTGCTGACTTAGTGCGGTTCAAGTCAGTCCGGTTGACTAACCTACCCGTCTATTTTCGGGCCCAGTAGCTTACCCTGCCTAACTTACTGACTTACTGCCGATCTCGTTAACATGAACCCGCTGACTGGGTCCGAAATTCCGAGTCACTGGATCTAGTCACTGCCATCCTATAAACCAGGCATAATTCTACCTCTAAAAGACAACCCACACCGTACCGGTACTTACTAATCTTCCCCGTACGTTATCACAACCATTCCCACACTAATACTAATTGAGTGTACGACTCTCGCCGAGGATTATGCAATAAAAGCGATAAGAAACGCCAATTGTCTGTGTTTAGCCGAAGCAGCTAACTTTTATGTTTATAGAGCCATAAACCGCGCCCTTACTGATTGCGGGGATGTCATTAAATTAAAATTCATTTCATTGCTAAACAATTGTGATGGAGCTGCAGTTATCTACTGCTTTATGATTATCTCAATTAAGCCTTACTTGAAAGCGTAACTTCTACTAGCAAGTTCATTATAAATCCGGTAGTGATTCCCGGAAAAGAAGGCTAAAAGGTATAAGTGTTGAGAAAATAGAGCGCGGGTTTAAAAAACAACAAACGAAAACGATTACGTCACTTTAGGCGCGCTCACCATATCTGAGTGCTTAAGCCCAAAGATATTTAAACTTTTAAAGTAGATATATAACACACGGTAGCAGATTTTTTTTATACTAGCTATTAGCCCGCGGCTTCACCCGCGGTCGGAAATTATTCCTCGGGATCGTACTACCGGTAAGGTCGTGGTCTATCCACGTGTTCATCCAAATCCATGTATGGCGTGAAAAAGTAACAGATGTTATAAAGACAGAGTTACTTTCACATTTATAATTTAGTAGGTATGGATTTTAAGATACAGAAACCGTTTTTAAAACTCGATCTTTGAGTTTAATCTTGTGCCTCTACAAACGTAGTGACGGTTCTGTCAGTTCTTAATCCGACGTTGTCATAAAGGTATAAAAACAAATCTCTTTATAAAAACTCCGACTGCAAGGGTTAGCCGATTCTTTTAAACTTGTTAAGTAAAACATCGCCTTTTCCTTTACAAGTAAAACAAAATTGGATTTACAAAATATCCCAGAACTGGGACGTCTTAGACATTTTGACGAGAAATAAAATATAAGAGGCTGTTTTAAGTCCCAATCGTATTGCTACGCTGCTAGACTTTTATGATGACAAGAAACGGATATGCTATAAAAAACGGATTTGTTATTATTGGAAGTTATTGTACTGCCGAGAGCTGTAAACCTAGTAGGTTATTTATTTCACCAAAAAAGTAGGTACACCTGGCCATGTTTCAAGTTCGGTAGATATTTGATATTTAGGGAAGAAATATAATATAACCGAGTTTATCAACAAGAAATCCTAAATTCTTATAGAATATTTATGTTTCGATACCGACCCCCGACCGACGATTCAGTTATGCATGCCCTCGTCTTATTTTCACGTACAAGCAGTACGTGAAAATAAGACGAGGGGCAAACGGCTCCATCAAATCATACAGACGCGGTAAATCCCATGAATATCTCTACTACTGAGTTTTTCCTTCTCTCTACAATCGCAAGATTTGTCCGAATCAATGATTCGGCCGACAGACTCCATAGAGGCCGATATCGCCGGAGGCACACCACAGCTCGTATAATCCGCACTATTTACTTGCGAATCGGAAAAAGGCAGGCCTGAAACAAATTTCCGCGGGGTCCTAACGACCCCGACCGTCATTTAATCAGGCTCAAGTGTTGATGCGATAGCCGCCACCAACGTTTTTCGACGTATCGAAATCTATCATGAAATAACCATTAGCTGTCCCTCTTCCACGCTCGAGTGTGCGGGCGCAGAGCGCGATAGAACGATACGGTCGGCCATCTTAATCTAAAGACAGGAAATAACCAGTTCCGAGCGGCTCGGGCCGGACGTATCAGGATTTTTCCGGATTTCAGCCGTTTTGTGAGCTCTGCTGCTACAAAGAGAGGTACAGAAGGCCTTTCAACTGCGGCGGTAATTTATTCATTGATCAATGCCAAGGGAAAGAAAACAAAATGTTGTACACCACTGTAATGTTGATCAGTTGTCAGTTTCAATGAAAGGGTACTTTTGGATCAGGTGTTATCAGTTTAACCTCGACAGGATATTAATCAGTTGGCTTGCAAGTGTACCAATATTATCTCAAGCTGAAAAAAAATATCACCAACTTTTTTGTGGCACCAATGGCTGTTTACAACACCCGTGCTTTAGCCCCTCCCTTTGGTCGTGTCGTTCCATCGGCCTATGCGAGTGAGGGAAGAGAGAGTGCTCCTGTGCACACACTTTTGCCCTTGTGTCCCGAGCCGAAAGCTGGTCTCCGCTGAGAGTCACCATGACTGAAATTCGGTCTGGATGGCTATTATTACAACACACTCTAGGTACAATATGTTCACATTTGATTGAAATGGCCCTTCTGAACATTAATTCTGTTCAGTGTTTCAGTTAATGTAAAGTGGGGCAGAAGCTCCGATGTTTTGCTGCGAGATGCTGCGACTTGAGTTAGGCTTATGTAGTGGTAGTCGGTAATTGTGATGGTCCAGCCTTTTTGGTGTAACTCCGCGTGTGAGGCGCCGTCACGTTGTTTGTGGAAGTTTGAGGATGTGACTGTAACTTAATGTGTTGAAGGAATGTAGGGTGAAAATCATACTCGGTTAATGTATTATGATGGCTTTTGTTTATTATAATCTTTGTGATTGGCTATTCAGTTACTTTTATTTATTAGGTAAAGAAATTAGTTAGTAATTTTGCTTATAATATTACCGAAATTCTAATATCGAAGGAATAATTGATTAAGGGTCGTATTTTAACGAAGAGCATTGCCTAAGAGGATTTTTATTTACCTGAATGAAAACTGGAAAAACCTTATTTTAAGGAAAATCCGAAACTTATTGAAATTAAATAATGTTTATTGATGATTCTTAAATTGGAAGGCAAGTCAATATATTACACGTCATAAAACTAATCCAATCTGAATCAAAACGTTCATACTTAAGGCTACGAATTCTGCCCATAACTATTTAACTGCCATGGTCGCATAAATTCAGTTATAAGTTGCATAAACCATCGCCACCATTCAGCTCGTCCATAGTGGCGCTGCGTCACATATTGTTCACGGCTTTCATTCACTCACTCATTCATGTACCACTAACTATTAAATATTTAAATTAACAAATGAGTATAATTAGACTATGTAGTACGGCGGTGGAATTTGTAACTAGAAGGACATAATTTGGTTCATTATTTGATTTGAAGTTTGTGTGAACGTGTTTTGGTCTGGATCCGGGTCCTATTGTAAACCGGAACATAATAATAGTGATTATTGTGTTCCGGTTTTAACAATAAACGGGATAATTCAGAATTAACATTTATCAGTTAGGTCCGCAATCAATTGGCAAGTCTCTTTATTGTAACAGAGATATATTTACCTACATAAAAGGTTTGACGGTAGATTAACTGAAGAAGATTTAGTAGTTGTCTCCTTTCTACCCTCGGACCGCTTCTAAAAGTTACCCAAGTATTACACTAAAACTGCACTACTCTACTAAAAAAACCAGCAAATATTTCCCCCAATTCGCCACAACTCGTCACAAAATACTAATACACAGAAAGCCGGGTTCTTACCTATCAACAGTGAAAACAGGCGTCGCATGGTATAATGACATTGCCGCGCAAACAGTTACCATAAATTCGGCACATAATTCTAGAGCCAGCTTAGATTTTTTTTTGTTGGTTATTCATAAAACCGGTTAAAAGCGTGTCGGACCACGTAGTTGAAAAATATTCTCCCATACATCGATATATCTACGTGACGGTCAATTCCCCAATTGCAAATGTAATTATGGTAATTGCAAAAAAAAGTGTATCTACAAATTAACGATTTTCTGACTTGTTGTGAGACCTCACAGCACAAGTAAAGGAAAACAAATCCGGAAACGCATAAATGGCCGTATTTTTATTGCATTGACTTAGAAGCTTGATTTTGAGCTCCACGGGACCGCACACCTACCTTGATACCTCCACGCGTTCCTGAGGAAAAAGGTCTTGGCTACTCTTGACAGACGGATGGGCAGACGGATAACGAAGTGATCCTATAAACAGCTGATTTTATGTCAGGGTACGTTGCGGGAATGTCCGAAAGGGATACCGGGACCCTGGCAACAGGCAACTGAAGGAACACGGGTGGGTTTTAGTCAATAAAAGTCTGACACCGCTCCGCCCAGAGCGGGAGAAGTCATTTTATGATTTCCCACCCACAAGAAAAAAAAAAAAAAAGAATACGTAAGACTATCTCAAACTATGCAAATACAAATAATAAAAATGCCAGTCGCGAGCGCTTGCACTTGCTGCACGTAGATCAGTGCGCTTGCACTTGCTGCACGTAGATTCGTGTCTATATGTGCGTCTGATGTCGCTCGTTGTATTGAGCCTTCTGTACCTATCTATTCCGTGTCCTCGTTACTGAGTGCAGCGGTCACCCGATTAATTACACCACTCACTGTTTTTACCGCAAGACACCCGGCGGATATATTTGGCACATTGTTAGCGAGTGTGAAACATTCGTTTGTCTATTCTACGCTTCATCGCCAGATGTGAGCCGAATTAGTTGGTTTTTAGGGAGATATTGTGTTGGAAACACAGGCTGTGTTTTGTTTGTGTTGGGGAAACCGGATAGAATGGGAAATATCTGTGATATAATACAAGATTATGTTGGAATAATGCATAACATAACGTTAGGATAAAAAAAAAACCTCCACAAAACGCAGGTTGGGTACACTCTGGGTCGTCACCCTCGCTACCAACCTTGCTGACTTGCTAATCTATTCACTACGGTATGAAGAGACTATCCTTGAATATTTCGTGCTATCATGAGAAATGGAGAAAAGAGCTCCAATGAAGTTTTAGAAGACAAAGGTTGATGCCAAACGTTCTAATAGATTCCAAATCTACAATGAAAACGTTGATTAAAGTTTCAAAACATCACATTTCATGCAAAACGACACAACATTCATCCAATTTAAAAATAAGTTAATTTCTTTTTCGTTATTTTGTGGAATTAATTTTGAAAGATATATTTTAAAAGGTTTATATTTGAGAGCTGTTAAATGGGATTATACCCACCTGTCAGTTTATTCAGCCCCGGAAACAAGCGGATATCAGTGACTCAGACGAGAATCAAAAATAGGCTGAAGTATTTATAATTAATAGAGCTCCTTCAAGAATAAGTCTCGTCACTTCCGGATGTCGTAAAGGTTACTGAGGGAGTCAGAATTAGAAATAATGTTGAGGTGTTTGGCGAGAAACGATATTATTTATATTAAAACTTGTTAGCGTCGAGAAAAATATAGGCAGTCAAACTCAACTCAAACTCAAAGCATTTATTTCAATTAAACCATTTACAGGCACTTGAATTGTCAAGGAGTCAGTCAGTCAGAAATATGAAGCTAGTTGCCCATTCCAAAGCGTAGTAGGTACCTATGGAGAAGAACGGGCAAGAAACTCCATGGACACTCTTTTAAATCAAAATATTGTTACTATATAATGGTTACATCATTCATGTTGAAATTATACATGTGAGAACAATGTAGAAAGCACGTTAAAAGCGTCCGCAATTATAAAATAAGAACAATTCAAAAATTAGAATATCCATGGCAACTAAGAAATGACCAGTCACAACTGACGGCGCCCGTTCACGAACATGACGCATGGATCAGCACCATTTAGCTCAACCATTTTGAAGGGAGCTAAATGATCCAACACATACGCCACCATCAGCGAGACATTTGAGTGAGCATGACATTCCCAGTCGCCAGGGCACATTCAAGTCAGTGCCCTTGCGCTTCGCTTGCGTCGTCTTGGCGGGCGTACTCCCGTGCCCCCAGATTCTGATGATCCCACTCTCAAGCATGGTAACTATACCACTTTAACGAACTGGTTCAAATTACTTTAATAATAAAATATAGTACATTAATTCATAGAAATCCAGATGCCAGATGAAGGGACAGTCCAGCTTTCCCGCAATCATCACCCTGGTTGGGGATAACCCGTACCCGTATCGTAGAGTTTTAGCAGACCTGGATGCAATTGTGGTAAGTATTATAAATTCACCATCTTAACTAGACAATGGAGTTAGTGCCTCGGCCCAGCATTGAGTGTGCTAAGCGACCGCTTATTTCAAGGACCGACTCTATCAGGTCAGTGTATTGAAAAATATCTGCTTTTACTAAATAAAATTCAAGTTAATCCTTGTTGCGATACGGCGGGCGAGCGACGGTCCGTATTAAAATGAATTAATTCCTATTATGAAGCTAACAGTCTGTCTGTCTGTAACTTAACCCTTTATCGTTTGATCAAAGGCTGGTTTTCGAAGTTAATCCAGATTGTCAGCTGTAGTGATGACAGGTTGAGATCGGTTGGATTCCAGGCCGAAATATAATTATATAACTAATCAAAGGATAAGAATGAACAACTTTAAGCGGTAGAATCACTCCATTAGAAAACAACCTTGGGGTAGTTAAACCACCACTGCTACGCAAATGCCTCAAATCTTGCTCAAGTAAGCAATCAAAATACCTAAGTATTGCTGAGTGTAAGCAAGTAAAGTAATTAATAATTAACACGCCAAAAGCTATGTGACCTACTGAAAACCAGCAATAAGCCTTCAAAATCATCATTCATACTTAAACCCGTTGATAGGAAAATCCAACAGTGAAATATGAGCGGTTACTTCACAATCGCGTTGTAAAGTGTCGATCGATCACCCGACAGATCTGCTCTCCGCTTTATGTGTTCAACAAGATAAATGATATCTCCAGACCTGCTAACCCCGTGTGTTGGTGTAATAGTGCTTGCATACGAAATCTGAATCTAGTAGGTGTGAGACCTATCACGCTTTTGGTTCTCAGGAATGGTAGGCATTTTGTTGTACATTGGGAAATAGGCTAGTCGGTCACTCTTATAGAAAATCACCTGCAAACACCGTGCGCTCATGTTTTCCGGTTCACTGTTTGCCGATCCACAAGAAACCAAGGAGAAAAAGTTGGATTGGTTATTAAGCCAGCAAGTTCTATAGCATTTATACTTTTTTAATCTATAGCTAGAACTAATATTCTAGTACCAGACCGAAAGTGTACAAGTGTATAGATGTGTGTAGTACAAGTGTATGTTTCGCTGGACAAATCCTTTAAACAAAACTTTACTCCTATAACTTCTTTCACATTTTGTTAGTCTGGTCTATGTACCTAAGCATAATGACACTAAAACTTTGCACAATATGGAGCAAGAATTGAGCTCACCTGTATTGTATAATCCAATGAATCTAAAGCGACTCCCACGTAGTCGGCTCGCTTTAATTAAAAATGTAAATTTCGATGTTAAACAGTGGAGTTAACGCGTAATAACCGCAATAAAGAAGACCTAGAAGGATAATTACTAAAAACACGTGAGAAACAACAAGACTAAAAGCCTGTACTAATGCTGATACTGAATGCACGCCTTGTGCACATTACCACTTTCCTAAAGCTATCTGAAAACACAGCGGATTAAATTTTGGTGACCACTTTCACCATCTTCTAACCTACACTACGTAGTAGTGGACTTGTCTATACCACAACAAGCTGTTTTTTCGCCACTATTTGTATCCATGTATAAGTCAATAAAAGTTAAATTTAAAATTTAAAAAACCCCCGACAAAAACAAAGCATTTAAAAAGTAAAAAAATAATATGTATTGGCCCTTTAAGTTTAATATAAAAGTTGTAGGTAATATTTTGATCCAAGCGTCGCGTCGTCGCGTCGGGGGACGGCTAATGAAAACGCCAACATACACTAGGAATAATGAATATATGCTATTGTAGAAAGGATAGCTGCTGTTAATTTCCTATTTTCATGAGCCGTCCCCCGACGCGACGACGCTTGGATCAAAATATTACCTACAGCTTTTATATTAAACTTAAAGGGCCAATACATGTTATTTTTTTACTTTTTAAATGCTTTGTTTTTGTCGGGGGTTTTTAAAATTTTAAATTTAACTTTTATTTCCAGCTTTTTAAATTTCATATTATAATACTAGTAGAAACGCTACGATCAACACGCGGCTCGCCGAAATCTGCGTAGCTGTACGTACTTTTACCACAGTGAAGCTAGTTACTAATTTAGTCTCATTTCTCTTTCCTACTCCATCATCAGACCCTGATCACCATCCATCTGTAACCTATTTTTTGAGACCTTTCCAATGAGCCCAAACACGATACCTCTGCTGTAAGTTGGTGAGGGAGTTGGGTATCCTGCATCCAGGTGATGCTGCAGCATCAGTTCCAGGTTACTATATTCTTCTAATATCATTGAAGTAACAGAATTCTAAATTTCCAATCGATTAGACATGCGAAAGATGCTCACATCCATTCATCAACTAGAAAAGAGCTGATAATATAAATAGATAAATACACAGATACACACGTTAAACTTATAACACCCCTCTTTTTCAGTCGGGGGTTAAAAATATAATGACACTAAGATTTCTGTAACTATCTGTACTTTGAAATAAATGCGTATTCCGGTAGCTGTATCGATACATCTTGATTAAACTTATCTGTGTTAAGCACTGAATACATAAGCGGTTCTCTTGGCACGTGCAGTAAACTGAAAGTAAGTACCTCACCCTTATCTTATACACACGAGACGACGAACTAGAGAAACGTGGAATATTGATCAGGTTATTAGAAAGGATAACGAAGAACAAATATCGACTTTCTTATGTAACTTAATTTGGCATGTTAACTTACTATCTTAATTTTCGTTAACTAAACGAACTCCAGTTTCTTAAAACCTGATTGGTTCTTTTTTAGCAGTTTGATGACAAAGCACTCATAATCAAATTATAATTATTATGTAGTTTTGCCTTGGAGAAACTGGAGTAAAGAGCTTATCAAAACCAAGAAATTAACGTATATTGACTACTAAATAAATTGTTTTTAACATTAATTCCTTTAACAAAAACCGATCCAATAATTCTCTCAACAGCTGCTCGAAACTAATAGAGTGTTTACATCCCATTCCCGCTTCAGTAAGGGGTGACATTAAGCGTGGCGACCAAAATAATCATTGGTTGATGCACACGGGCATTCGATCGTAATAGTGTGCTGACAAACAGATTGGGGAGCTGTTTACACGTCATAATTGAGTCGACTTTCGATATGTGTGAACTGAATGGGATGTATTGTGTTAAGGTATTGGATTGTGAGTAAAACCTTCAGAGTGAAAATGTCAGTATTATGTATGGTAAAGTTCATGGAGGTGACACAATCGACCAGCATGCTTATTATCATACCCTCCGGGTACGAATCTATGTATAAGAGTCAATATCAACAAAGTGCATTTTTCTTCAATTTTGGTGGCGAAATTTTTTCTTCTGTTTTTGTTAAAAATAAGGACCTGGTATAAGAGTAGAAAGTCCAAGCTAGAAGGATCTTCAAGAGGTCTGAGAATATCTCGATAACTTTTTGAGATATTTTAGTTTAAAGTTTAGTGGGGCCACCAAAATTGAAAATTGAATCGAAAGTGCCCACCAAAATTGAAAATCAGTGGCACCAAAATTGGATTTCTCTGTCACAAACCTCAATCTTACTAATTAATAAAGCTCAATGTAACCAATCTCACAAGTTTCTAA
This sequence comes from Lithophane ornitopus, assembly GCA_948473465.1. NCBI lineage: Eukaryota > Metazoa > Arthropoda > Insecta > Lepidoptera > Noctuidae > Lithophane > Lithophane ornitopus. Next base: position 546,705 of record OX419623.1, read on the forward strand.
AACTCTTTATTGTTAAAACATATTTATTAGGTATGATTTGTCTGATAAACTCATAATTTTAAGTTACAAATAAATTAACATAACTGATTTATGCTAAACCTAAATCACTACCTATAACGTGTAGCTTACTATTAAAACACTTTAAAATCAATAGCAAATCGATCCACCAAAAATTGAACAATTCTTGGCCCCCGTGACAACCAAGATGATTATTACGCGCAAGTGCCGGCGCACGCCTGTAACATGCGAAATAATAAAACACGATGAACGCACACGCACGAAACTTTATGTTATAGTAAGTTGAACAAGTGCCACCAAAATTTAGATTTTTGCTTGGACAAACTTTGATCGAGTATCCTCACTGTGCTTTTAAATTAGATTTTCTAATATGTTTTAATTGTTTTTAGATAATGTGTCTTATGCATATACTAACGAAATTGTTTATTTTTTATTGTACCTCAAATTGTTACTTTGGTGAACGCAATTATATAAAAAAATGGAGCTGGGACAAGCCACCCAACTTGAATTTTAAGGCGATATTTTTCCCCTTATTATTTACATACACTTATATTTAAAATAAAATAAAAACATCCTTTCATTTACCTCGATTCTCAACGTGGACACGTATAATTTGCCGCCGGGATATTCACCCATAACGTTCTACGAAGATTTTCCGATCCCTATCTACTTGGATCGAAAAAAATCGGTTAGTAAAAACTTTAAATCAGTTTTCACACTTGTTTATAACAGTTAGGAATCACAACTGCTTGCAGAAAATATTTGGTGTATAATCTACATGCTTCATAAAAATGAAGACTTCTGGCGTTTCTGGGAACTGGCCAAGCCTCTATTCCCGCTCGACGGAAACGAAAGATCTCTAAGAGCCAAATGATAGTAGTATTTTCAAATTAATGAAATACGAGCTGATACTTAGCACGACACCAAACTAAAGGTAAACCAGCAGGGCTAACATGACAAGCACGAGAACGCTCTTTTTCTCGTTTTGTCGAAATTTGTCGTCGATTATGACGTCATTCTAATCCGTAACAAGACCGTTACGCACGAGTAAGCTCGACAAAGGCAGTTTGACACTTCTCTATCTCGTGACGAGATACCGATGTAGCAAATTATTAAAAACAAATCATTTTTATGATAGCAACATCAGCTTGAGGTTCGGTTTCATTCATTCGATTTTACGCATGGAATTAGTATGTTCTTTATTAATTTAACGTACACTTCTTTTGTAACCGACTCTTTTGAAAAAAATTACATATTTTTCTTTGGCATACCGAAATTAAAATAAAAAATTATGGAAATGAAAATTAGTGGCATAAATATCATTTCTTTTTCGATAAGTATTGAGGTCCTAAATGAAGAAGTATATAAACGATACGATTAGAATTCGTGGATAATAATGCCAATGAATTAAATTTCAGCCTGTATGCTCACTAAATAATCACCACAAATAACAAAGGGGCCGATGATCGCAATTTAATAAAGCGAAGGTTGATATCGTAACAATCACCATAAAATCCGTGTTATTGCGAATTTTGTTAATCTGCAACCTTACTGACTGACGTTCAGTTAAATATGCAGCTGGAGTTGATTTCGTTATTATAACCACAAAACACTAAACGTAGTTAATCAGCATCCCATAAAAATTAACTGGCGATTTTAGTAATTATGTTGCGAAGGTATGATACTGCCATACAGCCATAATCCCTATACTTCATTAATCACCATAATTGGCAAAGTGACTGGTTATTACTGAAAGTGATGCTCATCTACTTAATAGTGCTCCCCTCCGCCACAGTTTCTCTCGTAGCTGCCGAAAGGAACTTTCGTTCCATTAAAAATTGTACCTAGTTTAAAACTAAGTTTTTCATTATTAGATATTGCAAAATAAAATTATGACTAAAATAAGTACAATTTAAGAAACTGCCATGATATTATGGAGTTTGTTTTTTTTTTTTTTGTTTAATAATTTTGTCTACTCGTCTCGTCGTAAAAATCGACGACGAGTAAAATGACAGAAAAATAAGAGATATCTCGTGTTTAATTGTCAAAAGTCGAGATAACTTAGGTGCCATGTTAGGGTTTGCAGAGAAAACATCAAGTTTGACAGAACGAGTCGAGTATTTTGTATGGCAGCGCTGTCAGAAAACGAGAAAAGTGACGAAATAGACAAAAACTACTCACTCTCGCGTGAGTAATTGTCTCGTGTGTCATGTTAGGCCTGCAGAAAAGCATCGTTTTGTGAAATCTACAAAATATTTAGTTTCGAAAAAGATAATAAAAAATCTGGAAACATCATATTACATTTGACGCCTTTAACCCATTTGACGTTGTGAAACAACAAAAGCACGTAGGTAACTCGATATGTGTCATTGTTAACGCGAATGCGAACACACACTCGGTCGCGTCAGTCGGGATCGAGTTACCTTACGTTCTATGGTCTTTTATGTTAATGGCATTAACATTTTACCTTTTTATGTTGATAAAATTAATGTTATGGAGGCCACAAAATGGGTTGACCGCTCGAATAACAAATGTGTGGAAAAAAATTCAAACTTTCGGTCAAGTGGTACCTAAACGCGAAAATGAAAATGTAAGTATAACTACCCTGTTCTAGTGTAATAAGTTTACCTACTATAGTGTGTACTAGTGTGTAACCTACTTGCTATTAATACCTTAATATCAACGATTTGCTGGATTCAGTCGTCAGACGTAAAAAACAACTTTGAATTGCGTAAAACCAACCAGGTAATCCCAATGGTGCAACGTCGAATTTGGATTTAAAGGTTACATTACAATGACTGACATTTGTGTGTGATGCTATTGGAATAAAACAGTAATTGGATTCCAAACACGTCGCGTTATTGGGATTAGCTAGTTGGTTTTACGTCATTCAAATGTGATAGTGAATATCTTACTTCAATTTGCCAAACGTGCCTCGTCGTGGACCACATAATTATGTTAGTAGCCATCCATCTTTGCCATTAATACAAAAATACTTACTTTGATAAACAAACATCAACAAGAAAATCAAAACGTAATCACACTCCCAGGCATTCACCAATATTATTATTCACAAAAAACAGTTCAGAAATCCATCAAAGTGTCATCAACAAGGTTGTACGCGACACGCGTACAAAACATATTCGAAAAAAACTTTTAAATAGGTGTCGGCAAAGTTTGCATGAAGTTTTGCTAGCTAGCTTGTATGAAGAAAGTTGGGATTGTTTGCCGGCGGCGTCGCAAATAGAACCAATAAATCGATTACCAATTTTATTACGAAACTTGATTCATCTCTGGGCAAGATGTAGATGAAAAGGATAAACGTATAAGGCCGCGTTCTAACCAATGCGATAGTGCGTTTAGGCAATCGTGGCGTTAATATGTCACTTTTTGTTCAGCGAACCCGAACGTGTGGTCGCACCGACAGAGGGAGCCTTCCAGTTTTCCGAACAAACAGTGACATTTAAACGCGACGATCGCGTATTCGCGCAAACGATCATTATGAATAGGATGCTGGGTAATGCGGTGCCGCATTGTTGTGCAAAAGTCTGTAGATCAAAAGTTTCTGAACGCATCGCACATACCTACATACTTGTCATAGGAATGTTTCAACGCTGTGCAGCAGGGTGCATGTCAACGCGTGAATGAATAAGCGGTGACATTTTCTTCTAACTGTGGCCCAACCTTACCTACTGATCTTTTCACTTTTCAAATATACGTAAATACGTTGGAGACGCTAAGTACATTAATAAGTACAATAAAAATAATAATACAGTTATCAAACAATCTCAATTGTAAAATCGACAAACGTTGTCTGGGTCTAACGAATAATTATTGAATAAAATACAACCTAATTTTTTTTTTAAATTTAATCACCTATGTAAGATGAACACGTTCACAACTTGATTGTGACTTTAGTTTTCATATGTGTTAAGTGCCTGGATGCTTAGATTAAAGTAGATAACGTAATAATTAATATAATAATTATTTTTACGTGCTCTATGCTCTAATTATTACTACTCATATTTTGTATTTGTATCCAGCCAATCACCACATGAATTCCTCTCATTATCTCTGCAAGCTAGTGAACTCACATACTCCACAAAAATTAAAAAAGCCACGTCGTTCCGCTTTAAGTTTGCAAGTTTACCCCCCTCCCTCCCGTTCGCAGTTCCAAGTTCCCAGATATTCATGAAGGGGCGTGCATTGGAGGGAAAAAATGTCAGTCTCGTCGCCACCATAAAGTGCACGTGTGACGGCACATCGGCGAGTTCGCGCCAACTTTCATATAACACAAGTTTTTCCCCCAAATGTTGGTGGAGGATTGGTGATTCCGGTACCGTTGGGGGCTTTGGTACTATAATTTAGTTAATGTCAGTTTAACAAAACTATTGGCAAGGTAATTAGGATTTCTGTATGTACTAGGTAATACCTACAGAAGGTAATACCTACCGACAGCTGTGCACCAGTTTTCAAGTCTCTAAAATTACTCACCTTCCCGTCTTTGTATAAACTTGAAGTTGCAATATTTGTTAGAACAAACATACACCTCTTTACCCTAATGGACGATATAAGAACACGTGCGGGATCTGTTACATCGCAATATAAAAATCTAATGTTTACAGGTAGGCACAAAACAGCAGTATTAAGAAAAAGCTTGCTTTCAATGGGGTCCATCATCTATAATAAAATACCTCATGCCTACAAAGAAGAGTAATTCCGTATTTTTAACAACTACGACTAAAAAGGTATAAACAAGACACCACAGACAGACAAATTAAAAATCCGGAGTCACACGTGTTAGGGCATAAATCGAACAGATTACGTGTGACTCCGGATTTTTAATTTGTCTGTCTGTGGTGTCTTGTTTATACCTAGTTAGTCGAAGTTGGGTTTTAGTTTTTAATACTTTTTTTTTTTTTTAATTATTTTGGGTTTATATTATTTATATTTTTGAAATGTGCTCATTAAGCCCTTTCATTTGATACCCAACGTGGTACGATTAAACAAAAATTTTAGTCCCTGACTTTATGTCCTCTAGACGGCGCCATTTTTAATTTAATGTAACGTCATATAGCCTATAACCAGCGGATGATCAAGACGCTTCCAACGATACCTCATTTATCACATTGTGATGAGTCATTTAACAGATGTGAGGGAACAGATGAACATACATACATACCGGTCAAAATCATAACCCTCCTTTTTTCTTCGCCGTAGTCGGGTAAAAAGAGGCTTACATACTTACTTATAGATAAATGTTACTATTCTATACAAGATTTTTTGAATGACAAGAGTTTATAATGTTATATTAATTTATTATTTTTGTTTACGCGATTACTCCGCAAATTATGAATCGATTTTGATGATTTTTTTTTTGTTTGGTAGGTCATGCTTTCGAGGTGGTCCCATATAAATTTTATTAACTTTGCTTGCGTAGTTTTAGAGTTAGCTTCAATATTACGTATTTTTCCCGCTTAGTTTATCTAGACGATATCCTGTTTGACTCCTTCACTGTTATTTACATAGCAGGTAGTGGTATTCGGATTTGTGTGGGGTAGGTACCACAACTAAAAAGTGAAAAATAAAAACTTTTTAACTTTTTAACTAACAACCGACTTCCAAAAAAAACGGAAATTGAAAAGCAAAGACACCTACTTCCGAAATTAAAGTTATTTTTCACTTTTTTAGTGTTTTTTTTGGAAGACGGTTGTTTTTTTTTTGTAAAAAGTTTTTATTAGGTCTTTACCTATGAAATTGCCGCTCTGCAGTACTGGCCATTTCAAATCAAAATAATTTTTGTTTGGCTAAGAATTCTAATTACAAATTAATTTTATTTTAAAAACATGGATTTTTTTTTCCAAAAGTAGTCATTTCTTTATTGATTAGTGTTACATTTTCATCGCATTTCAATCTTTTTCGTCATCATGGATACGTTAAAAATTCGAGTAATTATGGAATATGAGTACCGTCGTGGCAGCAACGCGGCACAAGCGGCACGCAACATCAACGATTTTTAGGGAGCTAACACTACAAACCAACGCACCACCTGTTATTGGTTTGCTCGCTTCCGTTCTGGAAATTTCGACCTGAAAAATGAACCTCGCGGTCGTCCGAAGACTTTGGTCGACAATGACGAATTAAAGGCGATTGTGGAAGCTGATGATACACAATCTACGGCTGAATTAGCAGCAGCTTTCGACGTTAGCGTCAAAACAATATTGGTCCATTTGCGTCAAATTGGCAAGGTAAAAAAGCTTGACAAATGGGTGCCCCACGAACTCAATGATCGCCAGCGCGAAGTACGCGTCGAGACGTGCCTTGCACTGCTCAACAGACACACAAATGAAGGAATTTTGAACCGCATTGTTACGTGCGATGAAAAATGGATTCTGTTTGATAACCGCAAGCGCTCAGCAAGTTGGTTGGATCCTGGTTCAGCACCTAAACAATGCCCTAAACGAAAACTTACCCCTAGAAAAGTGATGGTCACTGTTTGGTGGTCTAGCGCCGGTGTGATTCATCACACCGTCTTACCAAACGGGGTGAGCATTACTGCAGATGTGTACTGTGAAGAACTGAACACAATGATGGAGAAGCTGGCGCATCTCCAACCAGCATTGGTCAATCGCTCGTCTCCGCTGCTCCTGCACGACAACGCGCGACCTCATACTGCACAGCAGACGGTCTCCAAGTTGCAAGAACTGGGGTTGGAAGCTCTCCGTCATCCGCCCTACTCACCAGACCTTCCGCCTACAGACTACTACTTTTTCCAGAATTTGGATAACTTCTTGGCGGGAAAAAAAATCAATACCCGAGAGGCAGTACAAAATGCCTTTGAAGAATTTGTTGCCTCCCGTCCAGCTGATTTCTTTAAGAAGGGCATCAATAAACTGCCACTGCGATGGCAAAGATGCATTGATTGCATGGGTGATTACTTCGATTAATACAAATAAAAAATTCATGAAAAAAATTCGTTTAAATTTTTTCATACAAAACGGCAATTTCATAGGTAAAGACCTATTATTTTTGTTAATCTAATCATTTGTAAAATATAGAATTAAGATCGTTGTTTTGATGTATAATATAAATAGGAAGGCTGTAGATCCGGTTAACTGTACTTTTTTGTATTTTTTTTTGTTTTGTATAATTGGGTAGTTAAAACATTTTTTTTTTTTTTTTACTTTTGCATGCCTTAAGGTAGAGTGTGTTGGAACTGCTTTTACAATGTTTACATCTTATTTTGTACCCACATTCATTGCAAAATAAATTATTTCTGATTCTGATTCTGAAGGAATACAAACATAAATGGTTAAATTAATAAAACGGGCTTCCACTTATCCTGGCACATCATTGGGTTTTTTAAACCAACTACCAACCACTATGCAGCTTGTCATTCGAAATAGACCTATTACCATGGGTTCATCTTTTCAAATCGTAAACCAAACCTCTATAGTAATACACAAAGTTAAGGCTCTTACATACGCGACTTTTAACAAAACAATTTCTGAGAAAACTTCACGGCGAACAATGCGGCGGCGTCGCGTCGCGCCTGTTTGTGGGAGCCTTTATCCAAGCTAAATAAATAATAAAAAAGTGAACAAATCCTGATTTTCCGCACGAGAACCACGTAATTTTACATCTTCTATACCTATTATTATAAATTAAAGTCGCTTTCATGTTCTTCTAAACCACGCAACAGATTTTGATGAGGTTTTTACCATCGTCGTTTAGAGAATATATTTATTTTTTAGAGAAGGTTTATGATAAATGATTTATTTTCTGTAAGTGGATTTGTACACTTTTACATGTCAATCACATTTTCAATAAATGAGGTCGGCATTTTCTGTCTTACTACTCTGAGAAAAAAGGCCGATACAAACTCAGAGGTCACAGTCTCTTTTAATTAAATTAAAATTCATTTATTTCAGACTAAGAAAATGTCTATAATGTTAGTAACAAAGGTCTTAAACAACTATGTTAGTATTGTAGCATTTTCCAATTACAAAAATAAAAATAAATCACATAAAAATCCTATTAATGTCAAAAAAATAAAAATATTGCGTCATCTCGTCACGTAAGCCGAATAAGCCTCCCTAGCACTGCAGACTCCGGCCTTTCTGATATCATCTTCAGAATTCCGTTGGCGCTCCCCCGGATCCTACACATCAGAGATGCTGGTTTTTTACGCATGACTTTTAAGTCCAGACATAATCTTGGTCAGATCATGTGAAGAGCATGTAGATTGGTATGTGTATAAGTTAATATTAATAGTTACATATACTTAACTAAGAAATCTCGATGTTTTGTCAAGTCCAAAAAACCATGTGAAGCACGAGCGGGTCGCTGGTGAAAAAAATTAAGTAATAAAAACTAAAACCGAACTACGACTAAAAAGGTATAAACAAGACACCACAGACAGAAAAATTAAAAATCCGGAGTCACACGTAATCTGTTCGATTTATGCCCTAACACGTGTGACTCCGGATTTTTAATTTTTCTGTCTGTGGTGTCTTGTTTATACCTTTTTAGTCGTAGTTGGGTTTTAGTTTTTATTACTTTATTTCTTTTTAAATTCTTTTGGGGTTATAATATATATATATTTTTGAAATGTGCTCATTAAACCCTTTCATTTGATACCTAACATAGTACGATTAAACAATATTTTTTTTCAAGTTTCTGACTTTATGTCCTCTAGAGGGCGCCATTTTTAATTTAATGTGACGTCACATAGCCTGTAACCAGCGGACGATCAAGAGGCTTCCAACGATACCTCACTTGTCAAATTGTGATGAGTGGTATAGAAGATATGTGCGAACAGATGAACAGATGAAACATACATACATACATACCGGTCAAAATCATAACCCTCCTTTTTGCTTCGCCGCAGTCGGGTAAAAAATAAAACGAAATCATTTTTTCCATTTGCAACAAATTCACAATAAAATACTAGGTACTTTTTTTATGAAACCCACAATCCCCCAAACCAATTTAAAAAACAGATTTTATCAGCATCCAATCCAACATACAATACGTACCGCGAGTACCAGGATCGCTTAACTCCTAACATGTGTTGTGACAATTTGTCTCTGCAACAATATGCGGCCATTAGCCAGCGCGCTGATTCCCCGCTGACGAGAGGAAAGAAAAGCATTATAACAACCATTCATCTTGGGCAAGTCGTAATGTAGGCCGCTGAAAAAGATCATTTGCAGCCTAGGTCGTCAAAAGAAAAAGTAGTTTTCTGTTGGTGTCGTAAAGGCTACAAAAGGAATCTGGAGAATCCTAGCAATATTTCATGCTCCAGCTGCGATTAATAACGCGTCGACTAAATGCGGTAACCGAGTTGATTTTCTGTGTCAAAAGATTGACTTACGTGACGCAAAAACGAACAAGAAATTATAATCCAATTACATGACACACAAAACTCAATCAGCTTGTATGTAAATAAGTATGTTACTTGTAGAATGACTTCAAGGTTACTAAAATTCAGGAAAATAAAATCTAACCATATCCGGGTTGTGTGGTTAGACTTTTTTTAGACAAATAAAATTGAATTTAAAGCACCCAACTACACTTCACAATTAAAAATCAAGGAAAACATCACGAGGAAACGGCATGCCTGAGAGACATTTCTTGACGGCATGTGAAGCCAAGTCAGAGGCCCATGGGCGGCTTTAAAACTCTGACACCAGGTTAGTCGCTAAACACCCGAAAAGAAGAAGAAGGACAATTAAAATAGTACATTACTGTCGCGGTCTGCAACTGGCGCAAGAAAATGTGGGCCAAGGCGAAACCAAGGCACACATACGTGAGTCCACCAATGCGCCCAAGCCTTTTAGTACTTTTCTCAACTAATGCGTGGAAATTCAAACTGAGTAAATTAATTATAAATTCCAGAATCAATGACGGACAACGATAATTTTTCACGAGCGATATTCATTTGTTTCTTCGTCTATACACAGCTCGAAAAAAAAAATCGCAAATCGAAATTTAAATAATAGTTTAATATGCAATTAGTGAATAAAGGACGGATTTAAAGCGAGGGCCTAGGTAAATCACGAGCAGGGAGTGATTCATGGCCCTCAATACAAATACGTTTTATTCAAGAGTTGCATACTATACTTTATACCATGACTACGAGAAAAATAACTTGCAACTTCGAGTATGTTATGTCAATGTGATGCCTTGGTTTTATAGTATTTGTTTAATTAGTGAATAAAGGACGGATTTAAAGCAAGGGCCTTAGATGCATCACGAGCAAGTGAAACCAAACAAAACTGAGCGACGAGAGTGATTCATGGCCCTCTATATAAATCCGTTTTATTCAAGAGTTGCTTACTATACTTTATACCATAACTACGAGAAAAAGAACTTGTTATTATATCAATGCTATGCCTTGTTTTTATAGTACACCGTAGCATAGAATACGTACTCCAAAATGTCGATGACTTGTTTTGCTTCGACAACTCATTAAAATAAGTTAGGAAAACAGACTCCGAAAATGTTCCAGAAGCTTGATTTTCATTTTTCCATTTGCAAAACTCATCGTAGGCTTTGATGTAAACCAGCCGTGATTTGATGGGTAGGAAGTTTTCTACTATATCGGCCACCCTTTTTTTCATATACTCAGGTGTTAACACATCTTCTTCATCACTTGAATGCATTTTCAATCGATTTATTATGAAGTAACACTAAACTTTGTGTTCATACAACTTACAGTATTTAAAATAGCGCCAATTTACTAATGACAGCAAAGAACACAATAGTTATTTGTGCAACAAGAGAGCAAAGTTGTTTTTTGGTGCGAGTGTTGATTTTGAATCCCGAGTAAGCGAAGTATTCTATAATTGAATCACGAGCGTAGCGAGTTATTCTAGGTTAGAATCCTGAGCACAGCGAGGGATTCAAAGACCCGAGATGCAAATAACTTTGGTCTCATGTAACACATACAACTTTACACCTCAGCAGCGAGAACATATTAGATATAAGAACATATTAGGGGTTTAAATATGAATTTGCCGTTTTGTACTGAAGAACAGAAACCATTTTTTTTCTGAGGTAAAATATATTTATTCAATCAAAGTATTTTCTCCATTGTCTACACATTTCTGCCATCTCATGGGAAGGTCACTTATGCCTTTGCGGTAGAACTCTGGGGACCTGGACTCAACAAACTGAGTGAAGGCATTTTGTATTGAAACCCCTTCATTTCTACAGGTTCAACAAGGTAGGTAAGGCAAGCTTCAACACGCGGTTCTCTCTGCAGATTAGTCAAATCATGGGGCACCTATTTTGCAAGCTTCTTGTCTCACTGATTGATGCAAATTGGTCATTATTTTGGATATGCTTAAGCTAACATCAAACCGTGCCGCTAGTTCCTTGGTAGTTTGATATGGAGCGGCTTCTACCATCGCATCTAATTCATCGTTATTTACCTAAGAGGCTGGTCTTTCTCGGGGTTCATTCTTCAAATCGAAGTTTCCACTACGAAAGCATAAGAAACGCGATTCGCGCTTTGCGATTTTTTGCGATTTCTTAAGAAATAAGGAGTACCTTTGTACTCATATCCTAATTATGTCGTATCTCTTTGTATTTTACTGTGTGTACATAAATAATAAATAAATAAAGCGATTAAACCACAAACACACGGTGCGTTCATTAGCCGTATCCTCTCCTAACACAACATTGATATTGCGAATTGTTTCCGCTGCGTTAGTTCCACGTCGGAACTCGTATTCAAAAATTACTCTAATATTCAATATAAGTACAGTACGACACAACTCACATGTAGCATCGGCAAAATTCGTAAAACCGATCACAATCCGACCTGAATGCGCCTTGAAAATCACCATTCTTTATTACTGCTTTAGGTGAAAATGATCTTTACGCAAACGCAATAACTTGTAAAGTTATATAACCAAATACATCCGTAAAATTGAAATTAATGAATGTAAAAAAAATAACGAATCATGTGAAAAAAGTTTCACTCGGAATCTTACACCGTGACGTAAGTTTAATTTTAAGTCAAAGTGGCCAGTACGTTTAAACGGCAATTTCATAATTTAAACCCATATTATTGCCTAAAGGTAAAAAATAAAAAATGGTAAACGTAAACCACATGTATATTTGTAAAACGAACAATATAAAAAAAAATTAAGTTAAATTACTTATTACATTTAAAACCTGTATGTGTATCGGAACGTTTTATTGTTTGTTTCTTTTTTGGGCCTACTAGATATCGAAATTAAAATCGAACTTCGAATCGACTTGTTTCTATCTCTCCTTTCGTATCGAAGTAAAAGTGACAGAACAAAGTGAAATTAAAATATTTCGAATTTTGTGAGTAGACCCATGAGAGGATCTTGGCATTTAGAAAAAAAAATTAAAAAGTTACTTTGTCTCACGCTCGCAGCAAAATTGAATTTTGCACACGGCTGTAGACAGCAAAACCTGCTTGTTTGAGGTGCTCAGGTGAAAAACAGTTTTTATTCTAATGCTAAACTCCGTGTCGAAAATGTCAACCAATCACATCGTAGTTTGTATCAAGTACTTATTTTTTCGCAAGGAGGTTGTACAGCATTGAGATGGAGTTCGAATATATCGATGTGTTCTAAATTCAAACACCAAAACAGTGACTAAAAGTGCTTTTTATTCACTGTTTTCAGTGAATAAAATAAGTTTTTTAGAGGGGGAATCGTATAAAATATTTTTAAGGTTACCTCCTTGGTTGCCATGTGTTAAAGTAAAAAGTTCGTTCCATTTTTAAATAACACGGCAGATAATTAAATTTTCATAGTACCTAATTTATTTGAACTAAACACGACAGATATAGATTTTCATAGTAACATTGCCGGCCGCATTGTCAATTGTACAGCAATTTTGATTCATCTCCAAGAAGGTTGTCAAATAATGCACGAACTTCCAAGCATGTTGAGAAAATTAACTTTTTACTAATTATGACAAATGATTCATTCTCATTCTCATCATAAAATAATTCATTTTTAAGTAACTGCTAATGAATTAGGTCATCTTTCGGCTCAATTAATGCCCGTAACTTCATTTGCAGTTAGAATTATAGTCGTTGGAGCTGTGCCCAAATATCGGCGTAGGCTTTGTGACCCGCGCCATATTGGAAACTAGTGTCAATTGGAAATTGTGGTTAGCTACCCCCGTGTATAATTTTGAAGTTATTTTTGATTAGGAGAAGATAAACTTTATAAACTGAATGTGAGCTAAGTTTCTTAAGGTTGACCTGACTTCGGGTGATATTCAGGTGTTTAAAGGTGTTCAAATGTCGCGTAAGATCCTAGATGTGGTACTACCTCATTTTTGTTACGGACCTATCTCAAAAACAATCAGTAAGTTAACGAGCAAAATATCTTCAAACTCTTTCACTACTGGATCCATAGCTTTTTTACGTGAAAACCTTATCTGATCAAGTTTCATGCAAGCAAAAATTCCAAGTACTAACCTATTACACACATACTAATTCTCTAAATTATTTAGGCCTTGTATTATTATTTTATGTCACCATTTTTCAGACTTAAGTAAAAATCTATACTAACACCAACTTTGACAGTACTTACGTGGCACTGGAAGCCAATAAAGTACTTCATTTTATTACTTAAGTATATGGAAAAATTTAGTTGCTTTTTGTATTTTATTCTTTGCTTTTAGTGGTAACAAATTTTCTCGGAATTCGTTCGTCAACCTCGAGAAATTCAGCTAAATATTATGGTTTATAGACTTTCGAGTAATAACGATACGCGAGTTTTGAGAAAGATAAAACTTTTTATGCTGAAAAATGTGAATATTTTAAAGAAAAGGCTTTAAAAGCGTTATTAAAGAAAACGCCGCGAGATTCGTACATCCTAAATACATACACTTATTTAAGCGCTCTGTATTTATCTTTGATATTCAGGTACCTAAGCCTGAAAAAACCTTTGACTAAAAAAAACAGATACCGTCGAATAAACACAACCATTTCCACGAGAACTTTTAAAAACTTCACAATGTTTTAAAACACCAACCTAAATATTCATATTCCTAAAGTAGGCCTTCTAAAAACTCCTAAAAGCAACGAAAAATTTATGAAAAAATAACAAGAGGCTTACACCAGTTTAAATAAGCACCGGACGGCTCCAACAATCCTTTAAATACAGTAACCCTTCGGCCGCGCCGTAAAAAGATTCCCTACTAAAAAGTACAACGGGGTTCGTTGGACCTCTGCCATGCCGCCCGCTGTCTGTTTAGAATGGAAACAGTGAAATGGCGCAGATTCAACCCTTTTTGTATCTAAAAAGATTGGATTGCATTCGCCTGATGCTAACATTTATGTGGGTAAGACAATGCTCTTTGTGTACGACGACGCACAGACAAGTTATTGAGGTATTCATTTGAATTTGTGTGCGATGTACAGCTGAATACAAATGGGCGTGTTTACTTATAAACACAATAGTAAACTTACTTGTTCCGAATCGTACAGACAACAATACGTTGCTTAATGCATGTAGTGCAACGCCTAGTCTATTAAAATATGACTCAACAAACAAGAACACGAGTGTACACATTCATTCTAAGATCATATCGAGTATAAAATCTCGGTATTAACAGTACTTAATTTGGAGTAAAGCTGACAGCGTGTCTAATGTGTGACAGAATCGCGGAGATCCGAGCCGAAGTTACGCCCGAACCGTGTTGGGATGAACCGGGACCCCGGGAGGTCGGACCGGCCGCGGCGGGGGGTTACACAAATTAAATTACGAAAAACGGTCGAATCAATGTCTGGCGCTTACGTAGCGTACCGACAGACCGACAGACTGACAAATATACGGAATCAAATTGCTGTGAACGCGCGGTTTCGGGAAATTGCGTGTGTGTCGGTTTTGTCGTGATTTGTTATAAAATAAAAGAATGGACCCGACGATACGTGTTGCGAGATTGGATTTGTAAATCATCCGCGTTTAAATATATTATCAAAATTCTGCTCTATTGAAATGTATCAATACTAACATTGCAGAAAATACACGCAGAATTTACTATAATAATTATTAAAAAATTACTTTTTAATTTCTCGATTTCTTTTTTTATTTGTAGAATACCGGGCTTTTGGCTACATTGTTTTAATGTGTGTATTTTATGTTAATTTTTTAATGTGCATTTTATTAGGGTTCCGTAGTCAACAAGGAACCCTTATAGTTTATCCACGTCTCTCTGTCCGTCTGTCTGTCCGTCCGCGGCTTAGTTCGGGGACTCTTAGTAGAAAGCTGTAATTTGGTATGGGTATACATTTATTACACACCGACAAAGTGGTAAACGGGGTACCTCCCCTGCACGTAAAGTGGTGATATTTTTCGTTCGTCGGAAAGGTCGTTCAAAAAATATTGTGAGTTTGTGAAAACCATTTTTGGATTCAGGGATCCATTTGCAAAATATTAGAATTAGACGCTTTATAGTGCTAATTTTTGTTAGTCAAGAGTGTCACCCCAATATGGTGCCAGCTAAATGGCTGTTTTTCGATAAGTATCTGAAAAAAATCAAAGTATTACTTTGAATTATAACGAATTTAAAAGGAAAACTATCATAGTTTTGTTGGCTTTACAGGTTAACGAGTGATAGTCGACCAACTTACATTTGCAGTTGATATGAATGGGAGAACATATTTTTTAAACTACAATGTTAAGTTTATTTTGGGATAAACTCATTCCAACTACAGAACCCTTCATGGTGAAGGTTCCGACATGCCCTTGGCCGTTATAATATTTATGCAGATGAAAACTTATATTGATACAAAATATCATTTTAAGTTTTCAACAAAATTCTAAAGAAATTAAGTGAATCTCACTAATCATACTGAATCATAATCATAAACACAATCACTATGTATGATTATATGATACCCTTGATGGGTAACGTATGCGAAATTTCCACTCGAGATACGAACGGATCCAATCTCTTACAAGCTTCCCATCGTTTGTGAAATATAGGGTGCAGGAGCCCTGGGGCTACGGTATAAAATAATATCGGATATGAAGGGAAAATGGCTGATAAAGGCGCCGCGATCGACGATGCTATCGGGAACTGACAGTAGGCCGGGAGCTGGGAACTAGTTTTTTTTGTTTCATTATTACTATTTTCACTAAAATATAAATATTGAAACAAAAAAGAATAAAGTTAAGTAATATGAGAGTTACTCTGTTTTTAAAATATAAGGATGAAACAAAATAGACAAAGCAAGCTTGCAATGGGTGTGTGGGTGATGTTAATTTTGAAAATCTTGACAACAAACTTATTGTGTAGAAGTAAATTTAAAATTTAAAATAAATAAGTACATTTAATGTAAGATTGTCTATTGCGACATCCCAAATTTTCTCTAAATATACCTATTATACCAGTCTTTTCCATTTTCTTTTACAATGGATAACAAAAAGATATATTTGTATTTTTATGTAATGCAAACATGAAAGTGCATTTTGCGCCATGTCGTTAAAACTCACAAACATATTATTATATATTAGTAATGTGCCAGACTTGAAGGTAACTATAGAACACAAGTGCTAGCTTGTGATCCAATTCTCAGCATTTGACTTTTACGCCTAAAGATAAGCATCTGAAGAACTATACATTTCCAACTCTCAAGTGCTAATAAAAACGGTACGTGTTATATTTCTGGAATATCTTCAACATCAAGTTTTAACCAGGTGTCAAAAACTTTAAAAATAAATCTAAAAGTTTCCATATAAATCCAAGTTCGAGTTAAAACCTAGATACGAAATCTTAAAAAGGCAAAAATAATTTTAAGAAAGAAATTTTGGAAGAAATTTTAAAAGTGCTATTTGGCTCTCGGCCTAAAACCGTTCTCCGTATGAGCAAGTTTTGTTCAAAACAAGGGGTGAAGCCGGGCGGCGCGTTATATCGCCGGAACATTCACTACTTGCCCCATTTATTTCGTTAAGATACAATAATTTTGCTCTTTTTCGTATCTCCGGTCTGGCGTACCTATTGCTTCTGTCTGTACAAGTTTTCTTGGACAAAGAAATAAATACGATCCGCCATGTTATAGTTTGAACCTATCTTTACAATGTCGCGAAGAATTTAATTTGTTGTAATTTCTTATTGTTTTGTGAAACTCGTAAATGTCAACAAGAGATGATAAGGTTTAATTTATGAACTATGTCTTTATTTACAATAAAAAGTACCTAGCTTGAGTTTTCAAGGCTAACCAAATTGGATTTCGCCACAATTTATGACGGAGTCAACATTTTTCATTTTGTCGTCTAAAATGTTATGAGCGTAATAAATTAGTAGAAACATGAGCATCGAAGGTCTTTACCAAAATTGCAGCGATCTATATAAAAATAAGACCTCAATGGAAAACGGAGTTAAGTTTTGATGTTTGATGAATTAATTACTTTTGATGAAAAAGGTATTAATAGCTTTAATGTTTTTCATTTGAAGCAAATATTCATATTATTTGATCGATTTTTTTTTGCATGAAACTTGATATAGAACATAAAGTATTGTTGGTAATAGGAATTTGTAATAACAGTCATAATCAGGAATACGGATAAAATCCACTTGTACATAAAGGATTTAACATTTCTAAAAAAATTGCATAATGATTATTTTCTCTTAGATTTATTTATTATTTATTTATTTATTCAAATCTTCCTTACAACTATCATTAAAGGTATATACTTACTTTAAAACCATAAACAAACCTAGTAGTCATAATAACACCTAAAAATAATAATTACTTAACTAAGATCGCTAAATTTAAAAAACACAATAGGTACATAAATAGCCTATTCTAATCTAAACTGTATCATAAAATAAACAACAGTATTTTTGCGAATTCACTCAAATGGCATGTAAATACTTTACATAATCTTTACGTGAAGATCATTAATAATTAATCGATCGATCGTTTTGTTAAATTTAATTATTTAAGAAAATAAATATACCACAGTTTTATTTCCCAAAGAAGTAAGCGAGACTATAACTCCTTATACCGAAACATTATTCAGTCCACCCACTAAGCATGAAAATAATGACGTAATTTAAACAAAATCGATCGCTACATTTGAATTTCAAATCTAGTTATGCAGGTAATAAAAAATACAACTATTTTTATGAAGTCGTAAAGTGCAGTCAGAGCTCCCGCGCTACAATCCGTGATGTCATATTTCAAGGGAAATGAAATACTTTTTATTGCAGAATTTCGCAGTAAAATGCTGGCAACACTGTACTGGCGAAATGTTACGGATGATTCATTATTTAATATGATTTTAAACAGAGTTATTAATGTTTGCCAAGCTACACGATTGAATAAGATTAATCGTAATTTAAATTAATCCGGTCGATGAATTCGATGTTCGGGGGAGGCCTATGTCCAGCAGTGGACGTCTTTCGGCTGAAATGATGAAATGTTAAATCACATGTAATCCATATCCATTCAAAAATATGCAATTTTATGAATACTATATTTTTTGTTTTGGCTAAAGCAACTTTAGACAAACTACTTTTCTAAGTCAAACCACTCGAATTAACTTAACTGACCGCCGCGCCGTCCCGAAGCCCGTCCGTCAACCCCTCAAGGACCTAAATATAAATATCCAAAACCGTTTCATAATACACACTATTAACGTGGTTTAGGGGAAAAATCTCAAGTTCCCCCTTTTCGCAATTTACCGTGAAGTTGGCCGATCGTGGCGGGGAGACGTTTATAGCCCGAGCCCTGCTTTATTGGACTTTATATCCTGAGACCCTCAGCAAGCCCCTCGATTTTTACACCATATATAAAAAACATGTGTGATATTGGTTTAGTAACGTTTATACGACACACGACGTCCTCGCAGACATTTTTTTGATGATGAAGTTTTTAGTCTTCGAAATGAGAAATATATGGGTTGTTTATTGGCGCAAAATGTAAACTAAACTAACTATTTGATAAAAAATGGCAAAAATTACAAGATAATATAGGTACATTGGTACATCTTTAATTTTCTTCGTAAAATTAATGAAGAAAAACCAAATTGAAAGCAAACTAGGTTATTATGTTACATAACTTACCGATAAAAACTGAAACTCACCTTAGATAACTTGCTCCTCTCTCAAAATTACGAAGATACTGAAAATATATTAAAAAGTATAAAATAAAAAATAATTCAATACAGGCCCTTTGTCACACTTAAACACATACACACACAAACACACAACCCACTTACACACACATTATGTTCATACACACACGCATGATAGTAAAATAAAGTATAAGTAAGTACTTACTTTTGCACCGCACCACACTTGTAATGGCAGCTTGGTCACTGTGGTGACGGAAGTAACTGGTGCTTATAGCACAGGAATCCTCCTAGTTTAAGCCCAGTTTGCACATGTATTGTATCTAGCCACTAAATTGTAAGGACCAATTTAAGGTACAATAATTGTAATAGGCTTAAGTCTTGAACAAATAAATATTGTTTATTATTGTATTTCTAGATAAATGCTTACTGAAATATTGTGAAACTAAACATCGAATCGTTGCGCCGCCCGTTACCTTTTTGTTCTTCATATTTTGGCTTCCCACAGTTCCTACTCTGACACAAGCAGAATTTCTACGTTAAATTCTACAAAACTTCTAAAGTACAGACTACTCCGTCTTATTTTAATATTATTAATGAATGCGAAAATAACTCTGTCTATGTGTTACCTTTTCACGTCTAAACCACTGAACAGATCGATATGAAAGACAGATAGGTAGCCTGGAACCTGGAGAAGGACATAGGCTACATTTCATCCTGAATATTCGAATTAAAATGATAATATACAAAACACACAGACTAAGTAATGTATACCTAAATTATCAGCAAATAAAATGATTTCTTTCAAAGTACTAGGCTTGCATGAATTCACGAAAGTATTTAATTAAGTATAGAATTTGAATGACAGAATTCATGCAAGCCTAGTACTTTTTGTTAGGTTATTGTGTAGAAATGGTGCACAACGTGTTGTGAATAGAATATCGTACCGTACGTGTTAAATTAACGATCTGTCATTCAAATTCTATAAGTTAGATAAAACTAATGATTGAAATACTATCTTGAATTCATGCAAGCCGCGGGAATAAATTTAATATTATTTATTAAATTCCCGTTCGTCCCACCAGTGGGACGACGCCAGTGGGACGAACGGGGGGTATACACGTATCATTATACTTAACTAGCTGTCACCCGCCACTTAGAAAGAAAGAAAGAAATCATTTTATTTGCTGATAATTTATTTAATTAGACGGTATTCTGTGCAAAACACTTTGTGCACAGAATACCGTCTTGTATGCATGCAACGTACTACATAAATAAAAAGTATCCAATGTCGTAACCCAAGTCATGGTCTACCCATGAGCCAAATTGCATCTAAATCATTTAAGCCGTTTTAGCGTGAAAGTGTACCTAAGAAATAAACAAACAAACTCTTACTTTTGCATTTATAGTATTAGTTAGGATAAATAAGTGCAAAATTGAACAACAACCAGACTGAAATTATTCAGTGGGACCAACGGGATTTAAAAATAAAATTATAAATCATTCCCGTTCGTCCCACTGAGGACGTCAGTGGGACGAGCGGGAATTAATTTAATATTATTTATTAAATTCCCGTTCGTCCCACCAGTGGGTCGACGCCAGTGGGACGAACGGGAATACACGCAGCTAAAGTCTGCTCCAACCAATACAATACAGACAATGTAGACTAGACTAGTGCTCCATACAGCCATAGTCTGCGGTGTTAGGTTCGACTTTCAGAGAGAAGGAGGTTTCTTGTTCATTTTCCTGCTAATAAGTAAGACAAGCTCATGGGATTCCAAGTTATGAATTTGTTAATTATTGCTACATACTTCATGTATTTCAATACTGATCTCTCAAAGGATAGATTATTGAATAGGGTTTGTTATTTTGGATAATAATATCAGTTTACAATTTTCGTATTAATATTGGTGTTCAATAAATTTTATATAACTTAAAATATAATTGAGTGCTCAACTATACATGAAAATCCTTTCAAAATGACGGAAATCCAAATCGTATCAAAAACTCTATTAAATCCCTATTTCTATAGAGCTACTTACGAAAACAACTACCAAAAGTAATCTTAAAAAAAATATTATCGAGCACATTCAGGAACCCTTCTCACATCGAAAAATAGTTCCTCGGGCTAAACAAGCTTCAGCGAATAGGCTATTTTACAGAATAGATGTTTATAGCCAATCCGTGCTTGATTTATAGACTATTGGCCGTTGTTATTTGAGCAGTAAATGATGGTACTACTTTACTACCTATGTAATATTCGAAGAATAGAAGTAATACTTATGGAGTAATACTACGGAGTATTGTGTTAAATGAGACTAGGGTTTCTTAGGAAATAACTCATTTATTGGTAAGTAGATGAATTAGAGTTCAGTGTGATTAGTTTGTTTTCTTAGAAAAGTGTTATCGTGGTGTTGTCTAGACTTATTACGGACCTACTGGTATGGTTTTGTTTAAGTTATTGGGATCTTGTAATTTACTGAGAAAAGACAAATTAACGGAATTAAACGCAAACGCTAATTCATTAGACATCCCTATTAGAACTTTAGAACTATATTTTCTAGAGTATCGTGGATGTGAGCATCATGGTTTATTGTGATTGAATACAGATTAAATTAATCTTATCGAAAGTGAGTTGTGTATTAAGGAATATCTGAAAAGCCTGTGCGGGTTGGATTGAACAATCTCATGAAACTTATCATAAAGACGTCATCTAAAGCTTAAAAAAATGTTAATCACCCGAGCTCAATTTTAAAATGTCATAAATGCTCCTGAATCTTCCATCACAACACATTAAGAAGTAAAAGTCACGTAAAACAAACAGCATGTGTATGTGGGTACAACCGGGTACAAGTGTACAACGGCAATATAAACATTCCGGCAAGGTTCGGTTCGGTTGGGCCTCAGGACTGTTGGGCACCATCGACCCGCGACACGTGCCGACAGCGTGACGGAAATTTAAACTGCTGTATTGACGAGCATGTGGAGGTGGTGCAGAAGTATCGGGGGTTGGTTTTGATTTGTATTTTCTGCATTGAATCTGAGAAGGTCAATGGTGTTGATATGTATCTCCTAAGAGTTTTATAGAATGCCATGGTTGATTAAATGAACTTGCTATATTTAGGGCTTGAACCTATGACCTAACTCAAGTAGACTTATAATCTAGGGTTATGTTTTCAACGCTTATCGATGTGTGTTATCTATCGGTTCATCTAGGTCGCGCGATGGTTATAGGAAAAAATAAAAAACCTGATTGATCTAGGTCGGGTTTTTTATTCTATTTTTCATATTAATCAATAACATTTGCCCAAAGTGAACCTACTGTTTAAAACCCCTCCTATGGCGTATGCGGCAGTCATAATCGTTAGTGGTCCCGCCACAGACCTGCAGCCCGCAATCCGTAGAAGGGAAATCTTTTCCCTTTTAATATTTATCCCTGAAAACGTTTCTTGAATATTTAACCAGTCTATATTGTCGGATGTTGCTATTTTTATTTGGTTTTCTAACAGTTATAATCGATGGTGGGCGCCAAATAGTGAAGAGGGACCGTTTTTCGTAACCTAAGTGCTGATTCTCAATCTAATTTCATTTTTTTTTAATTTACCTAAATAATTAATTTTTCATTTTCATTTTGTTCCATCTCAACCCACTGATCCCACTGTTTAGTGACGTAGGCGACAGTCATAATCGTTAGTGGACGTACCACCGCTGCAACCCGCGATACGTAGGAAGGAAGTTTTTAATGACGTCATCCGTTTGTGCCGAATGCTGCTACATCTTCGTAGCAGCAGATAACCGCCTGTACGATGCTGCTCCGATTTAATTTTTATTGCTTTATTAGTCTAGTAGCAGAGACAGGGAACTGTGGAGTTTCTTGATAGTTTCTTCTACAGTGGAAATGACAAGTGTTCTATAGAAATTGAAAATCAGAAAATAATTGTTGCACTTTTCGTAATAGACCCTATTATAGTCAAGATAAATTCGCCTACCGTAAACCTAAACAAAACAAAGCCTACGATCCTCAAGTTTTCGCAAAATGCCTACGATCCTCACCCTCTGCATGATGTTAGGCAGACACATTTAAATTCGAGATTTTCTATTATTCACCTAAATTATTTTTACAAAATTCGTAAAGATCACAGAAATATCCGGAAAATAGCTACTTCAATCAATATTTCTTGCGATCCACATACAGATTAAACCTGTACATATTATATTCTATCGACTGCCCCGAGTCCGAGTCGCTAGGCGAGCATCAAGGAAATGTACGCGTGAATAAACTATACTTACGTAGGGAAAGGAAATAAATTGAAATATCGATAAAAATATATAGAAAATGGAGGAAAGCCACCCACGATTTATATAGTCCTATTTCATCGGTTGTTAAGGGTCTTGACGATGTAAATGATGGTAAAAGCTCACAATTATGGAATTAAATCAGAGACTCAATTATGGTTTCAGAAAATGGTAATGGTATGTCGTTAACTGTTTTGAAATGAATCTATAACTGCCCGGTAAAGTATATAAAGGGACATCAGGGACATCAAATGGTAGAAAATAACAATGATATAAGAATTAAATAAAGACAAGTGTTATAATATTCCAAATACACACTTAAAAGAGTAATTGTCATAAAATTAACATTAATTTGTACCATTCCACTAACATCCAGACAGTGTCTAAACTAAAACAAACAACCACGTAATAAACTAACACATAACTTGTGCTCTAATCTGCTAAGCCGCTGCGACAATTTTGATAAACTCACCGCCAACTCACCACCGACTCACCTGCTTCATTTGATATTCTAAACCATTTAATGTACACCATAAACTTCTAGAGACAGGCCATATCAATAAGATATTCATTCCGGTATATCAGTTATTTATGAAAACGATAATAACCTTAAAGCAATATCGATTACGTATCGGTTTTGAATATCGATTTAACTGTCATCAAGTCACCTACGCAAGAGTTCTTGGAAACCCTTTATTTATTGAATATCAAATTATCAATATAACGTGATCATTGTATTAAGTTTCAAAATTGTTGTGAAATACTATTTACTGTAACGAATAGAACTCAATAAAATTCAAAACATTATTTTCACGTCGTGCAATGTCACTTATGAATGAGATGAGAAGAGCTGGCACTCGACGCTAAAATTATTTTACAATCAATTATACAAATCTTTGTAAGTCTTGCAAATGAGACTACCATCCAGCTTGTTCTGGGAACTGGCAAAGGCGACAGATCGAAGAGGGTGATAATCAGCTAAGCTCGCGCGGAGTAAACGTAACGTGATTTATACATACGATTTTAAATGTATAAAACTAAAACTAAAAAACTCACACTTTAATATTTATTTAGTTTTAAGTCTTTAGTAATATCAATGGGTGAATTATGTTATTACAGTTGTGCATAAAAAACAAAAATGCTATTGGTTAATTGCATTTTCGATTAAAAAATCGTTGGAATTCGCGACTTAGTGCCCTAGCACGGCACGACATAGCTAGCTAGTATAGCTGGCATAGTTAATTTGAACCAGAGGCCCTTCATCAGTTTTGTGTTCGTTTCAAAACTAAAAAAAATCTCAAAGCTTTTATTTTAATTAAACCATTTACAGACACTTTTGAATTGTCAAGGAGTCGGTCAGTCAGAAATATAAAGCTAGTTGCCCATTCCAAAGCATAGTAGGTACCTATGAAGAAGGACGGGCAAGAAACTCCACGGACACTCTTTTAAATAAAAAAATTGGTGAGGTACATCATTCATGTTAAAATTATACATTGTGAGAACAATGTAGAAAGCACGTTAAAAGCGTCCGCAATTATAAACTAAAAACAAAAACTAAAAGAGATGACCAGTCCCAACAGACGGCTGCCGTTTACGAACATGACGCATTGGATCGGCACCATTCAATCATTTGAAGGGAGCTAAATGATCCAACACACGTGCCACTCTCTCCATCAGCGAGACATCTGAGTGAGCCTATCATACTCCTATCCGCCAGGGGCATATTCAAGTCAATGAAAGATTATATTACCTGGTACATGGTAGCTCTATAGTACATAGTACATAACACCTGTGCTATGCAATTATATAATACAAAGGAGTTTCAAATGGACTATGAGAAAGTAAAGTAAGAGGATGATACTTCAAGAAAACAAAGAAGAAACTGACACTCGGTATGGGCACAGTTGTATCTTGGAACGATTGAAAGATAGGCATAAAAGCGACATGTCAAGTGTCACTAAAGTTTATATCTTCTGCCCCAGTCTAATAAACACCCCATTATAACTATATCAGGCGCAGCTCAGCTCTGCTTTAGTTGCGGCTGTAAACTTTACGAGCGCTAGTGGTGGCCAAATAACGTTATTAAATAACCGTTATTTACCGGTATTAACCTCTATTTAACGATAATAACTCAAACATGACAGCCAACTTTTGTTGGATGTTTCATTAATGGTTGGGGTTAATAATTGTTTTCGTTTAAACACTTTAATATAATAATATTATTTTTAGTAAACGTTTTAAATAATTGTGGTTGAGGTTAATTTGATTTACGTAATAGATAATTTTGTTATGATTGGTATATAATTTTGCAAGTTTGGTTTTGGCCGGTGTTCCCTTGTTTCGCAGACAGAAATTTCATAGAATTTCGTTTCGTAGAAAATGTTTCATATAATATTTGGTCCTTGTATTTTTGTAAAAATACCGATTCGTTCATTATTATAGATACCGAAATTTACCGCATGGGGTTGGACACCCTATGACTTCCGACCAGAACACGTCAAATGGCTACATGCCAATACACGGCCATGTAGCAGCGCAATTTATCGGAAGTCCATCTCTTCATCCATAACCATTTAGACACCGCACAGGTCCGGTATATCCACGGAATATTCCAGAAGAATTATGGTGAGACTAGTTGGCAAGTATAAAATAGTCGTTGATGGTATAGGATGGTCATTGATTGAACTATTGGAAGTTGGAGCCAAGAATTTGAAGTGAAGCCAAGAGAATTCGTTTTGATATAGCTACAAGGTCCTTAAGAACTCAAATGTTTTTAGATGGGAGATATACGTCCGTCTGTCTGTATTTTCAGCAAAAAGTAGGAATAAACAGGAGTTTAGATACTACGTTTAATTTCTAAGTAGATATATACCTACCTACTTATTAAAATATGTTTTTGTTGTTTTTCATAAAACTGATTTGAATTTCTTACGTAAAGACCCGCTCATATCATTAACTTCATTGATGATTCGCTTTTTCACCTCGGTATGATAAATCTTCTTAGGGAAGATATCTTTTCATATAGCTCAAAAGAAAAAGAAGTCTGGTGCAAAAGACATTTAATCTGCCTTCGCCCTAGTGACAAATTCTGCAATAAAATATATATACCTATTCTATTCGAAGTATCCCCGCTGTCACACAATTGAACAAAGGCGCTCGCCAACTAGTTGCGACAAGATAACACTAGTAGTAAGCCCGCGGTCGGCTATGTACACAATTTGTACATAACTACATAAGCACATACGTAGATCCTCTCTAGGGTGAAAGCGCTGCAACAATATAGGTAATACTCGGATTATACGCGCTGTCCCATGTCGGTGTCTGGATGCGAAGCTTTCTGAACGCGGTTAGATAGTATAGCTAAACTGTTTCAATCTAAAACAAAAAAGTATACTTTGTAGTATTTTTAACGAGTATTTCCCTTTGATGAAAAAAAAACCGTAGGTATTTATAATCGAGGTTTTTCGTATAGATTCGGAAGTTCCTATGAAGACTGCAAAGATTTGGTTCTAACCAATCAATGTGGTGTAAGATTCTTCTGATAAGAATTTATCCGTTCGTTGGATCGTAGAATAATGCTCAGTGAGTAGTAAAAGCTACATGAAAGGATCGGATCGATATAATCGTTTTATCGGCATCAGCTTTTGAGTGTAACGTTATACTGTGCTGCGTTCAGAACGAAGAGGTGTGCTTAAAAAAGGTGCATCTATAAAAAGCATTAAAATTTATGGCAGAGTGTAATGTAATGAACTAACAGAATACTTGATATTTCTCTGTTTCTCATGGACATCAACACCAGAGTAGTTTTTGATGAGTACAGTCTTCAACCCGTAGCTTTCTATCGCACAGCATCCCCAGCCACCCTGCACAAATTAACTCACAAGTTAAAATAGCATAACTTTGTGGAATTAGTATGCATTGTGGAGCGTTTGGTTTATCTAGAGAACAATGCACTTGTAACACTGCTCATATTATTTTGGGAGCTAGCTGCTGCGCCTGGGTCTGCTCGCGTAGTTTTGGTAACTTTGTTTAGGAATAGAGCAGAAACGTCGGCAGTGGCAAACAATGTTAGTGTGTACGAATTTTGTTGAGAGCTGATACTGAACTTTTTAGTATACTGTTACGAATATTCGTCTGAAACAGTCTGTGTATATGAACAAGTCTTCCACATTCATTTCAATAACGGATTTTTTTTTCAGAATTTTCGCAAAATCTATCATGCATTTAAAAAAATAATATCATCATGGGTAATTTATAAACATGAGATTATATGATTTAACAACGTTCAGTCGAAAAGATTTTTCTCGCTAATCAATTAATAAAGTGAAACAGCAAATTGACCTTGACAGATTATTCAAGCTGTTTTCTCTCTTTAAAGAACCAAAGGTTTTTCAGTTATTCACAAGAAGAAAAGTCAAAGACTGCCCAGTATTCTTTATGAGTTGAGCACAAAAAGATGGTCAACCTCACAAAATAAACTTAGTACCCAAGCACTGAAAAAAGTGCTAACAGAGGGCGTTTCAATAAAATTTTATTTAGTCCTTGAAGAGACCTCTGAAGAGTGTGACTTGTGCTAGTAATCACCCTATCTGCGTGACTACTATAGTTTTATGATCGGCTATTGTTTCTAATGCCCTTTCATAAAATTGTATGACATGATGAATGGAGCGATCTGTCTGTGTGCAAATGTT
The DNA here is from genome assembly GCA_948473465.1 of Lithophane ornitopus. Classification (NCBI taxonomy): domain Eukaryota; kingdom Metazoa; phylum Arthropoda; class Insecta; order Lepidoptera; family Noctuidae; genus Lithophane; species Lithophane ornitopus. Next base: position 574,792 of record OX419623.1, read on the forward strand.
ATCTTACTTCGTAGTTGTAAAGCTTAGCGTAGATGAATGGAAATTTAATAAGGATTTTTTTTAAAGGATGCGTAAAAGTTATGTGTATCGTGCAGAATTATTGGTTTATCAAGGAAACGTAATTTTCGTATAGAAATAGCAGACATTTAGCTCCTCGATACGGACATAACACAACAACAACCATCACAAAGTAGCGATATAGCAAGCGGAGAGTAGATGTAAGCTACTTAGCTTCGCATAGTGCATTTGAAAATATGACTAATAACTTCAGGGCAACACAAAATAATGAACTCTCTCATTCTGTCTGCTTTATGATTCTCTGTGTCCTCACATAACTCTTATGTCACAGTGTGATTTAAGCCCGGCTTATTTCATCCGAACCCGAATGACTACACCAACTTTTACGACTCACTTCCCGCTGCACCGCGATATTCTGATTTTTACAATTCATGTATCACAAGCTTTACAACCGAAACTCAGAAATAGCGCAAAACTAAGCAACCTCTTAGAAACTTCACTGAACTAATTTTAAACCTAATTTACTTTAGTATAAGGTGGATATTTGTATATTTTCTTGAAATTTAATTTAAAACTGCGGTGTGCACTTATATCTCGAGGGATTTAGCGTCAAATTGGATTGCTTTTCTACAAGTTGTGCATTTGCATAAGGACAAAAGATGTTAACGCCATTGGTCGGGTGTATTTGTACGTTGCAGAACAGACATTGGATATAATTTGAAGCTTTATCTTGAATATGTAGATCATAACAGAGTAAGTATGCAGTTTTTAATAAAGTAGCCAAATAACAAAACTGCAATATTCTTTGTAATAAAAGCTCCACAAAACAGCTTGATATATTTTTATCTCATGTGGTCAGTACAAAATGTTTAACAGTGGTTATTTTAAACATTTTAAAAACTAAAGCAAAAATTTCATTTGGTACCAGCATGTTCACAAAAACATTTGGAAAATGTTTCGCAAATTATCAAAGTGGAAAATCTGCATCTGCATTTTTATCGCGAAAATACTCTTAAAAACGTTCAAAACATTCCGACATTTTAAAACGGTTTAAGAGCTAAGCTTTAAATAATATCAGTTTGTACTCCTGCACTGAAAAATATATTATAATTGCGTGAAATTAGAGCTCATTTTGGTTTGGAAATAAAAGTATTTACAAGGAAAGCAATGCATGTTGCGCTGAATGAAATATTGAAAATTCCGCGGAACGTGTGTGCAAAACCACTGAAATTCGTTTTACAGCTATTTTGGTCCTTACGGTCCAGTGTATAAGGACCATTTTTGTGGTAGTAAAATTATTATAAAATATGTTTTGTACGTGTTTCTGCGACTGGCTTTGACACTTGTCGCGATGTTATTCAGTCTTCGCTCTAAAGACCTTCCACATGCAATGTTTGTCACGTCTATATACAATTACAGAATGTAAGCACAGTTTATTACTTCTACCTAATCCATTAAACCTATTAGGTACTTCAAACAAGATTTTAGGTTTACCTTAAGATCAAAAAACTCTTCTTCAAGTATTTTAATTTTTCGGAATTCAAAAAAAAGTAGAAGTAACATCTATCTACAGAATCACTTCTATGTACTCAAACCTATCAGTCTTTTCCCTAATTGCCAATAAGACTAAAAGTCACTGTAGGTTGTGCATTAATCTTGTTACTATTTCAAATTACTAACTTACGACTAACAAACGAGTGATTTTTTCTTTCCTCCTTGCAGGAAATACCAAAGGCGACTTATATTCACGCCTCATAACTTCTACTACAAACCGCAGCGACGCGCGACGTCAACGTATCATGTGGCAGCGTCTTTAGATGGAAAAATATTAGAGTACGCCATGACACCTACTGTCATATTAGTGGCACGTTGGTAAACGTTAACAAATTGCATGTTTAATGTGATTTGTAAGCGACAGAAGCGCAGTGAAGCGCGTACATTGCTGCTTTTCGTTGATAAATGGTATTACATTGCGTTATTAATGTCGACGTGTAGCTGCAAATTGCATATTTGTCGCGTGCGTTTGAGCTAAATCTGCGATTATTTGGAATTCTTCTGTATTACCGTGTTTGGGATTTCTAGGATTTTAATTAATCACTTTGATATTTACTAAGGAATCTAATTCCTCATTTCAAAATAATGAGGTTAGATTATTAAAATCACTCGTGTACTCCAAAACCCCAAGTTGTACTTACTACATACATAAAAAGATGCTCGTAAATGACCTAAAGCTGGAATGAGCTGATTTCTCGTCGATGTTTTTTTAGAGAGTTAAAAGACTGGTAAATAAATTAATATATTGTCACAAAATAAACAATTGAAGACACACTGCAAATCACGACCATTCTACTAGGAATACGTTTATGAGTCACGTTTTTTCTACTGATTGGACAAAGAAACATAGGTAAAGTCCAGTTAGTAACTCCCCTCCGCAAAATTACTTCTTCTTCTTTCGAAAAATCTAATCAAATAACATTTCAGTCATGTAGCGATAAATCTAAACATTTTCCAGAAAACTTTGTTGCGGAGAAATAGCAAGTGAACGTTTTCAAAGGCATCCCCCGCGAGCCGCGACTCTGTATACCGGAGTCAATTTATTTCTTAAATAAAACTTTCCACGCGCGAATATCGGGACACAAGTTTAGTTGCGTGGGTTCTTATACTTACTTTAGAATATTATGTTTAGTTGGGTTTCACACTGGGTGGAAAAGTCGTAGCGTGTTTAGTTTCGACAAAACTTTTTCCAAATCGTAAACATGGTGCTGATAAGACGGAAACGTTAGGTACATAACACATACTGCAGTGTTTGCATGGCTTTTTGATTTTTCCTGAAACATATTCGACGTAACGGAAGTGTAGCTCATAGATTCAGTGTGGTGAGCTGTTAACAAAAAATTAAGCATGAAAAGTCTATGAACCATATAAGGTCTTTGATGATGATTTATTTGTGTAAACTGAGGGCCTAGACAAGTGAAAATCGCTTCGAAAGCGATTCGTATTTCTACAACGACTTTCAACAGGATTGACATAAGCTTTTCGATAGCTTATGTCAGTCCTATACCTTATCGTTATAGAATGACACTTTGTCTAGGGACTCAGGTATCTTTCGCGACGAATTGAATACCTAAGTTTTGTATCAATATTAAGAACAGTGTGTGCTTAGATAACACGTGAAGCAGAAGATCCCGCCCCTTATAAAACCGTCGCGTTATATACTCCCAGTGCGTAAACTACATACGGCTGGTCTCTTGCGAGTTTAAGCTAAGTGTATGGAGATTGTGTAACCGAGGCGGCCGCCGTCTACAATGTTCATGTACTACATAAGTGGACCTAATACAATACAGTGTTGTTTTGTTGTGTTTCAAGAATTACTCGTAATAATGTCACATTTTTGATAATAACGACCTAACTACAAACTAAGAAACAATTTTAAATTAACTACCAATTCCAGTATTTTTAAGAACGTTCACAACATTCTGATATCAGTCTCAATCTGTCATACCTCTAATGTCCCTAATTGTTGACAAGTTTTTAACATGTCACTTCACTCACGTTGCTGAGAAAAGTATTGAGACTAGATGTTGAATGTTAAATAAAATTCCCTTCGTTTAACGAAAGGAATTTTATTTGACTTTTGATAGTGCCATTTAAAATTTATTCGAAACTATCAAACCAGGTCTCTCCGTAATCTTTACGTAAATCGAGTTATATTATTATGCTTAAGCATCGTTCTAGAATACGGGAGCAATCTCTGAAGCAGTGTTGTAGTTTTGTAACATAATATCAAAATCGTGTATCACATTTATGAAGACACATTGATCGTGTACACGGATGATATACAACCGTTTTCATTAACCCTTACAAGGATAGAATAACAAATTCATCTCGAAACATAATAGTCATGCTCAAATACAAATCTAATATACCCTATATATACTATTATATAAATCATGAAAAGGAACATCTTACATAGCACTAAGCACTAGCTACTGATGACTCATACTATCAAACATATTCATGTTCTACTCTTTTAGCGAAAAAGTATTATCATTATATATACTTACATATTTTATAAATTAAAGTCGCTTTTCTGTCTGTCTGTGTGACTGCGCTGTTCTTCTAAACTACGCAATGGACTTTGAAGCGGTTTTCAAAGGTTTAGAAAATGTATTCCAGAAGGTTTATGTGTATATAAATATGTCTAATATAATAAATGAATTTAAGGAGCTCAACGATGTGACGAATAATACCAAAAACAGGATATTTGGGTAGACCGCATAAATTACTCAAACTGCCAGACCATGATTAATTAAAACTAAGGAAAAATAAATAATAAAAAGAAAAGAATGATCCACATAGTCTTCACATTCACACCTGATAACTCACCTGTTTCGCGTTAGACACCCAAAATGTGAGATGATCGAAAGATAGGAACCGCCCCGCTTCAGGTTTTATACCCATATAATAAATTATATTAGAACCAGACCAGATCAGATGTAAGAACGTAAACGAGGCTAAAGGAGTATACAGTAAGGATCGTAGTAAGTGGGGTTCTGTAGTTTTTGCCTACCCCCATGGGAAGAAGGCGAGTTTATGTATGTGTTTATGGGTATTTTTATTAACATGAAACATACAAATATTAAAGAAATCTCGATGTTTTGCCAAGTCGTAAAAACCGTGCGAAGCAGGGACGGGTCGCTAGTATATTCATATAAAATTGAGTCGTAAAAAGCAGTTCTCAGATCGACAAATCATTGGGCTGCTGGCTCATTACTCTCAAGTTGACAGACGAATTTATAAGGGCGGCCATCTTGTGTACACATCTCATTTGTCAGAGAGTCTCGTAAATCCTTCCAGTGTATCGCAGCTCGAGCCATGCTGCTGTGCTGATGTTTTTGAAGTTAGTTTTGCTGTGTTAATGGATCATTAGGTTGATATTAAAATAGGGTGGGTGACCATGATGTTTGTTGAAAGCAACTGCATCATTAATGCTAAGAATAACTACTATTACCAAATTATCTTCCACGCCTAGTTATAGTATCGTGATAGGCTAATATTATGAGACCTGTGAGGTTATGTCTTGGCTCTCTCCTATGAGACCTGTGAGGTTATGTCTTGGCTCTCTCCTATGAGACCTGTGAGGTTATGTCTTGGCTCTCTCCTATGCCATAAGAGCCAGAAGATTAACATCAGTTTTAACATTGATTCAATAAATTAAAAATAACCTAAAAGGGGACCTAATAGGAATAATGTTTCTGACTTGAATATTTATTAGACTCATAAATTCAAGCATGAGGATAACTTGCTAATTATATTCATAACTTTATTCATAAACAAACATTTTCTGATTAAAATCAATTCACGAGCTTGTTAACGTATAATTCAAACATCAAACATACACAACCTAATATCAAACAAACAGTAATTAACATATTTTTACAAAATCAAACGTCGGGTTAAATAAATTATTCGCTCGTTTACTTTATAACTTGTCTGTACAAATAGCCCGGGGTTAACTTGAGCACACGGGTTGTACCCGGGTTGGGTTGCACCCGGTTAACCGTAACCGGACCCTCAACACGATGCTTTGATGGTATAAATTTATTGAGTACCTACATAATTTTATGCGCACTGGTTTCCTAGGGTTAATTTTTCGGTTTTTATAAACCGGACAAAAAATGGATTGAAATAAATTGAAACATATGTATGCCGATAAAATACGTTTATTCATAATGCACACCAGTTTTTCAACATTATGGAGTTGTATGATGAAATAATTATTGAATAATAATTATTTCAACCAGGAATACTGGCGCTTTATTTACGAAAATCTGAGGAAAATGACGTTACCTAACTAAATGAGAAATACCTACCGTAGTACAGTTCATAAAACTAATCACTGGAGAAAATATGTATATTCTTCAATTGTTTGACCATCAAACCTTTCGACAACAATAAAATAAATTACCCAGAACTTAAATAGTCAATAAAAACGCGAAAATATAATATAAATAAATGTCCTCTCCAACGAGATTTGTTTAGACAAAACACTTAACTGATATTACAAAAGTAATGCAATAAAGAGACGTACCTATTACGCCCCATGTAACAATTACGGACGTCTCCCTCGCGTTGTAAGTATATTAGAAGGAATAACAGTTATGGAGAGAAGTGGAAGTTTCGATGCAAGTATTCCATGGAGTGTGCTGGATAACAAGAGGACGCGGGTGGATAGGCAATCTGTCTGTCAAAATAACAGGCCTCTGGTGAACTTAGTTTTGTCAGAGGAAATCTTAGAATCGCACAGAATAGAATGTCACATGTCATGTTCTCAGACCAAATAAAAAACCAGGACAGAGCGCTGTCAACAGTGACGTGAGGCCGGTTTCGTAAACATGATGTGTGCACATATTTTTGTGTAGTTTGATTGTAAATGGTTGTAAATGTATGCGTTTGAGCGTGTATGCACAGAGCGGTGAGTTTTGGCATGCTTCACTGTATTATTTGCAGCGCTCTGTCTTGGTTTTTTATTTGGTCTGAGGTCATGTCTTAGAATTTTTGGTTTTAGGACATGCCGGTTTCCTCACGATGTTTTCCTTCACCGTTTTGAAAGGAATTTCATCTGGAACTTTAGATTTTTCTAAGTCTTTTCGCACAAGAAATAACCACTATTATCACAAAAAGCTTACAAATTAATTCGATGCCCGTACACACGAAACACACAAGAACATAAATCATAACTCGAACAGATTACGTGTGACTCCGGATTTTTAATTTGTCTGTCTGTGGTGTCTTGTGCATACCTTTTTAGTCGTAGTTGGGTTTTAGTTTTTATTACTTTTTTTTTTTTATTCTTTTGTGGTTATAATATATATATATTTGAAATGTGCTCATTAAGCCCTTTCATTTGATACCCAACATGGTACGATTAAACAATTTTTTTTTTTAGTTCCTTACTTTATGTACTCTAGAGGGCGCCATTTTTAATTTAGTGTGACGTCACATAGCCTATAACCAGCGGACGATCAAGACGCTTCCAACGATACCTTTCTTGTCAAATTGTGATGAGTGGCTTAGAAGATATGAGGGAACAGATGAACATACATACATACATACCAGTCAAAATCATAAGCCTCCTTTTTTCTTCGCCGTAGTCGGGTAATAATAAGTATAATTATTCATATCGACAAGCACCACCAACATAAGTAGCCGCAAAAAATAAAACTGCTGAAGGTAAATTTACTAAAGCCATTTCTGTTTAAATAGTTTAAAGTAAATGAACCTGATTGTAAAATTTATTTGGATTAACAAATACAGATAATATCTGTACAACCGGAATCATTTAGTTTGGTACCCATTCGTTTGCAATTTAATCGGTGTTGAAATAAAATTATCGTAACGTAAATTACTGTTGCGTTCCCAAACAGTTTAATGTTTGCAGTTGCCACCTGTTCTGCTAATAAACTAGCTATATTAAATTCTATCTGTATTAATTATCAATTAAATGGTTTTAACATTGCATAATGTTTCAAACAACATATCACTTGAACGACTTACTGAAATGTTTTATCTAGTTGAAGTCATTTGTGTAAATAATTATTGGTATTTCAACACGAGAATTATTCAATTTATCTTAACAGTTGTGAGTTCGCTTCAGTGCGCTTTCTGAAGTCGCAGCCCTATTCTGTAGCTTGCGGAACTCGCGAAGGCTTCTTTAATTCCGGTCCATGGCGCCTCAGATAAGAAGTAGATCGAAGTAACTTTCCGATGCGAGAACTTCAAACAATTAAGCCTTTATTTCGCGCTTCCAACAATGAGAAGTAATTAGCGGAGTGCTTGACGATTCCGGCATTTTTAACAAACGGAACTTTTCAAAATGCCCTCCTATTGTTCGTAAATTTTCCATCAAACTCCGCGCTGACCCGGGGAATCTTATTAACGGAGCGACGCTTCAATGTTTTATTGAACCTATTGAATCTATTGCACGGAGGCTCGACGGAAACAACCAATATGCCGTAGATAACAAATCTTTGGAGCAATTTAAAGGGCCGTTTTTGATATCCGCTCGAGGTCAACATCCTTCCCTTCGCACGGCCCTGCCAGTGCCCGCTGCTCTATGTATCATATTAAATTGAATAAAGGTTGATTTGTAGGCCTGAAAGAACGTTTTCAATACTCCTTATTGAACCATTATGTCTAATGGCTGTGACAATAGGACATTACAAATTTGTCTCGTCGAGCTCAAGCCGGGTGCCATAGGAGCCAGAAGAGGAGAGGATTTATGTCGGAAGACAATGTAGATCTTATCGTTATCATGTGAAGGTTGTTTTTCGGGTGGATGCGGGAGATGTCCCAATTGAGTTTATCACCGGATATTGTAAAATGGTCGTAGCTAGTGCACAATGTGTCGGCAGGCATTGACGGCCTGCGGCACGCTTGCGGCCCCCGATTGTGTTTGGGACTATACTAAAATTAATTTGATGGGTACACTCCACAGCTTATGGTATTACGTTGGAAGCGATTGAGGCGTAATTAAACCTCAAAATGAAGCAACCAAGCGAGCAGTAAACCGGAACACAAAGTAACTAAAGACTGGAGTCCTGTTGTATCAAATTTTAACGCTGGGTATTAAATTTTTAAGCAATTCCATTCGGGTTACTTTTGTTGTATACAAAATGTAGCCGCTTACTGATAATATTTATATGGTAGGTAGGAATATTTGAGTTACTCGAACAAACAACGAATTTTGAAGCCACTAACCTGGTGGACAGATGCAGTCTCCTACATCTCGCTCCTTCCGTGACAGCTCCGGTCCTGCACTCAGAACCGGTTCCTCCACCTTCCCTGCGGCTCCTCTGCTTAACTCTTCAAACTGCTTCTCCAACACTATCACACGTTGCTCCAGGGTATGCTGCCTATACAACCCATAGCCACAAATGATAAAAAAGAATAAACAACAACACCACAACACTACAATGTTCAGGACATTTTTGTCACCGTCCTGTCTGAAATTTGGATTAGCCATTTTTAGGTGAATGATTAATGATGGCTAAGGATCATTGTCAAGACCGCTATGGCCGTAAGGTCAGACGTGTGTGGATCAATTGACTCGTGTGGTCTGTGGCTCGGTAGGCCGGTGGGTTGGCACTGGGGCCTCTGCGCGCTCCCGCGGGAAAGGAAGTGGCCCGTCCATCGTTAACTGCCCTTCTAGTTGTGCCGATTACCGCTCGAGTACCCTAACAGTACCCACTACCAAACTTTGATGGACGTGTTACATTGTGTGTTCCGGATGCTGAGGTTTGAGATAGTTGATCTGATCTGTTCAATTATTTATGTATGTATTATTGGACAGATTATGCGCTGCATGTAGAGATTGCTATAGAATGACGTTTGATCTAAGAGCTCGGTATACTGTGCCAATCACGGTGATGGTTGACATAATTATGATTTATCTACATAACGTTCAAGTTTAAAAAGTGGTATTTTATCTTGGAAAGAAATATTGGCCAACATCAAAGAGTATTTTACTGTTTTCCTGAAGTATTTACCTACGTGTTTCTGCGATAATGAAACGTTCAGAATAATTCGAATCAAATTACGACACCCTTTTCCATGAATGTGAAAATAACGGATTCATGCAATTACAGACGGTTAGGTACTGTTATTATAAAAATGTCCAACATAATTTTGTTACAATCATAAATAATTAAGCACAGAAATATAGAACACTCCATGAACTATAAAAAGAAATGCCAATCTGGCTGTAAAGAAGCTAACAAAATAAATACCTATAATCCTTAGCAGTAATTCCGCACTCGAGTTCAAGGTTCGCGGCCGTCGTAATATCTTCAGAGTACTAAACAAACCGCACCCAGCCACCCTTTATGATCGCAGTAAACATTAATGTCATATAAAATCAGAAATCTTCGGCTCGTTTACCATGACAATAAGCAGTAACTAAACGATTTGCATATATATTGCATATAAATTGTTCTTCAATCGCGTCACCAGCAATTAAGAGTATTTTCTGGGTCCTGTTTTACATGGCGGCTAATGTAGTAATGTCCCGGGGTGACGCTGATAAAAATGTAAATGTCCAAGTTAACCTACGGGTCCTATTAGTCCTGCCAACTGTCCGGGTCTAGGAATGTTTCATCTCCCCCGCTGTGAATAAATCTTTCGAATCTAGAAGACGGTGTAAGGATCCCCCTTTCTGTCCTGATAGTGTTTGCAAGTGATAAATGGTACGGCGACAGGTGAATCTCTGTGCGTTTAGGATGGCCCAATCTTGGATTGTGGATTTGGGCGTGAAATATGGAAGTGGATATGATAAAACGTTCTTGGGATGGCCGCGATTTTTGGGGTATCGACGGATATTGATGGTGTTTTTTGGGGCAGTAATGACTATGATAATAATAAATTATTACTTACATATTTTTGCTGTTGGTGACCATTTGACATTTTGATATACTTATATTAATTTCAACGTTAGCGAAATAATTTATAATGAAGTTTTTTTTAATAAATCGTGATTTGATGAAAAGCGGTGCTTCTTTTGTATCATTTCTAAGAGTGAGCCAAAACATGTTAGCAATGTGTGTGTGTGACATTAGATTTGTTAGCTAGAAGAAGCAAAGATTCCTCACATTCTCCCGTCACTCTGTTCAAAAGCGCATTCAAAAATAGGCGACATTTAAAACAAAACAAAGTTAAGGAATTCCTCGTATCCACTAACAACAGGCCGTCAGCGATCCAGACATTATTGTAGCACATTACACCGGTAGTAATGCGACACGCAGTGCAGGGTGTCTCCAAACATGCCTCTAACAAGGGTAAATTAAAATTCCTTCCCCGTTTTATACGCAGTGGGGTCACCCTTGTTTTGAGGCAAATATCTCCGCAGAAAACTTTAGTGAAACGGCCTTTTCTCGAATTTCTTCACCTAATGCTCGTTTCGTATACGACAATACGTTGACTACAATGTTAATGCAGCAATGTATGTGGAACTAACCGATGTAATAAACATTAAAAATCACCTCCGTTGACAAAGCGTGAGGTGTACATGTAATTTATGGGTTACCTGGGACGCGACGGGAAACAAGATTTTATTACACACTTGTTTAATTTCCTAAACATCTCCGAAGGTTTATGTTTATAATTAAGTATGGTGTTAATTAAGGGGCAGCACTCGAACGGGGTGGTTGACCGGGGATTCCGCAAATCTTAAAGTTAAAGAGGTAAGTACTGCGCATGTCTTGAAGTTCGTTTTAAGCAGAGGTTGTAACTTCATTGACAATTAAACGGAACCCAGCTAAATAGAATGAGGGTTTGCTTTTGTAAGTTTATGAATTTGATGGCCACATAATGTTCTTCTTATAGGTACTTACTTACTTATTATTATAAAGAATATGATAATTTTCTTCAATTTTATTTTATAGCACATTTGGTGTATCGTTAATATTCTTTAAACGTTTTTATGGTGCTAAAGATAAATTGTTGGTAAATTGCACTTGAATCGTTTAGATTTGTTTCAATGTGTATAAACAGCAGTTATGTTTATCAAAAAGTCTGTGCGTTAGCTGCTGTCTTTCTTAAGAAAAGTTGAGACAACTTGCAATATTTTAATGCAGTGTTTTCAGTCGGCTGTAGGCTGATCTTTGGAAACTCCAGCTCCCATTGGCAAGAAATTGCCACAGATTGAATTAAGTAGCGTTCTCTAGAAAATACTGGTCACAGATCTAAGAGATTTGGCAAGTAAGCAACGAAGGTTAAGACTGTGACTAAATCTATCGAACCAATGAAATCAATATTCTTCTTCAGGAAGTTACCAAACTCAAGGACCCATTATGAACCGATGATTCAAGGCTACAATGCAGATCTAAAACAGTTAGCACAAAAAATGCAACAGATTAAAATAAAAGTATGTTTAAAGGAATTTCCAAATTCACTCAAAAAACAACACGAACCCGTAAAGGCCAAAAAGGCTCAGAATCTAACAAGCTTAATTCTAAAATTCAATTAAGCACTTTTAGGGGAGAGACAGGAGACACGGATAATGAGTTACAAACGCCAGAGAGCAAGCTCGAACCGATCCGATTTAAAACGACAAAAAACGGAACCCGGTTAATCGGCATTAGATGGTCTGGTGAGCACGATGGACACCTGTAGTACTGTATACATTTGTGATTGGTAGCTGTGCATGTGAGACTGAAATAGGTGATTGTTCGTTTTGGTGAAATGTGTCTAGGATTTAGGTAATAGTGAAAAGTTTTCAGAATTTTGCTATGATTGGAATTGAAAATATTGTAATTGGATTTTCGTATAAGTCAAATTCAGCACCATGCGTTATTGTTTCTTTGGAATTTAACTAATCTTACGATTGTACTGAGCTCTTTGGAAGTCATTCTTAGTTACAAATTAGAAAAGCTGTCAAACTGTTGTCAACAATAATATCCAATTGGTTATTGTTGTAACTAATTCGTTTTATATATTAATACTAATGACCATATCAAGAAACCAACACAAAATAACGAGTCCAACCAATATTTACATCAGAATCTTATCCCAGTTCCACCACCCACGCGAATTTCGGTCGTTGCAAAAGTACATGTAAATCAAAATGTACGTTGTTTTAATATGAATTTATGGCATGTTAATGGCGCTTGTAATTCCTGTAACGACAGCCAGAGTGCTAGCATTAATCTAGTCCAATTGTGAGTTATTGTGGGCCTGGACTAGCTGCTAATTGACTAGGTACCTCGATACACCTAGGTGTAGGTGGTGCATTGTGTCTCTGTACTCGGGTTCTGCTATTGCATCTATACTGACGATTTCTTGTTAGTGGGCTTTCGTTAGTGGCTAGGCTTTGTTCCTTGGTTCGTAATCCTAACTAATATTATAAATGCGAAAGTGAAATTGTTTGTTTATTTGTTTGTTACGCTTTCACGCTGAAACGGCTGAACGGATATGGATGAAATTTGGCACAAGGGAAGACTATAACCTGGAATAGGACATAGGCTACTTTTTATCGACGTAACACGCGGGCGAAGCCGCGGGCGGAAGCTAGTATTATAATAAATATTTTTTTTAACTGACACTGCGTTTTATTTAAAACACATAATCAAATAAAGCAAAGGATCTGTCTAAATCTTACAAAATTTAATTTAGCTATCACAGTTTAAATTAGGAGTTCTTGAATTATTTCACATGTTCATTGATTATTTTTTTTATTTTCAGATGAAGTCCAGTAATGAAACTTGGGTAGTTTCATTACTGTCAAGGATTACCAATTCTTTGCTACGACTGTGGAGCATCAATTTCATCAGAGACATGGCTACTGGCAGCAGCTCACTGCAGTAGTGTCTTACTGAATCTTTGTTTCAATTTCTGATGAATCTTAATTCATATTCCTGTCAGCTATAAACTTACTTAGTAATCTTTGTTGCTGTCTTTATCACTCTCAAGAACTAATGTGTTTTATCAATTCGGTAGCAGATTCAAACGCCAGTAACAACATCACAATGCTTCAGTGTAACGATTTATTGTGACGTCAGAATCTCCCAATGCTCTAAATGCTTCCCGTACAATTAGGAACAGTTATCTGGCGAAAACTAGTTGCTTCATAGCTTTTAGCCAATACTCTGTCAATATAATTGCCTTTAGAAGTAATGTCTCAATCATTTGAAGGATTTATTGAAATTGTATCAGATCAATCTATTCCCCCTAATGGTATACCAGAGCGTATAATTAAATGTGATTTTAACTACAGATTTATTGGTAGTATTTATTCCAGTATTGCGAGCAAACTGGTCTTCGTAGGAGGAGATGGATTGGACAATAACATTTGTCTGTGATACGACGAGACATACATTCATCTTAATTACACGGCTGGAAAACAAGAGAGGTATGTATAACCCTGCTAAGGCTGCAAATACCGCTGAAGAATTCAAGCAGTGAAGCTGGACTGACTCTATTATGTATATATTACAGTTACAGGGTTTAGACAGATGTTTATGTCAAAAGTACTATTGACTGGTTAAGAGTTTTGACTGTGACAGTACTACTATACATGGTTTAATTGCTGTTCTTGGGTCGTGGTTTGTCCCCAATCCCATGTGATGAAAAATAGCCTTAGGAAGGGGTTCTTGTAAATTTTGACGCAAAGAGTAGTACAATTATTGCAGTGGATTTGCACATCTAAAGTTATGCAGCATGATTATACATTTTCTAGAAATGCTGCTTCAAAAGGATAATGAATTCTCTTTAACATTAGTTTAATCTACAGCAACGTGCAGTGAAGTGAACCGTCAGATTATGAAAATAGTTGGAATATTCCGTTTTTTCTGTTAATGCAGTAGGATTTGTTCTTACAGTGGCCGATTCAAATGTATACAACAGTTTTAGTCACTTTTGATATCCTCTATAGTCTAGTCACTGCCTCGTTTGTCTAATAGTCGTAAGCCCTACTGCTAAGCTTGAGGTTCGATTCCCGGGTCGAGCAAAGTATTGGGTTTTCTCATCTGGAATTTATCTATATTTGAGCCCGGTTGTTGGCAATAGGCTCACCCCCTATTACATGGGACTTAAACATAAATGTGGGTGTACGTGCACCTACTATTAGTACACCTCTGCCTAACCTTTCAGGGAACACATGCGTCAAGTTATGTTAGTATTTGTAAAACAACATTTTCACTATTACGGAGAAGAGAAGAGACCTTTGTTGACTCAGACAGGACCCCTAAGTTCTTTTTGTCCGACTGGTCAGGTGGAGTTATTGCACCATTCTTCCTTGAAGAGGCTACAGGCCTACAAGACAGGTGCTGTTGTAACTGCGACTGGCAATTGGCATTTTTAATTTATTTCATCAAGTTAATCATTTAGACCTAGAAAACACGTGGTTCCGATAAGATGGAGCCAGAGAGCATGCAGCACGATGCAACTATGAGAGGTATTTCCGAATATATTTTATATTATTGTTTCGGACTGTTTGACTCCTAAATTCCCCAGATTCGTGGGGTCCTTGACTCTTTTCTCTTCTACTCTTGTCTGTAGTGTTTTCTAAAGGGACGTGTCATGGTCAATATTGTAAACACTATATTTGTGACGCTGATAGTGAAATCTACACTAATATTATAAAGAGGAAAGATTTGTATTTTTGTGTGAATGTTTTTAACGAATAAACTCAAAAATTACTGCGCCGATTTCAAAAATTCTTTCACCTTTAGTAAGCTACATTCACCTTGAGTAATATAGGCTATATTTATTGCTAGAAAAGATTAGGGATCCTTACTAAAACTACAATAATGTAACCCAAAGTGTAAAAAAAATAGCTAAAATATTCTTTATATCGCGTGCGCTGCGAAAACTATTGAGGATAGAATAAAATAATGTGCTACGACTTTGTAGAACACATTATTATTTACAAAAAGTGTCGCGACAGCATATGTCTAACTATTATAGTTATGCCACAATAAGAGTTCTTTTATTTTGACATTTTAATTGAAATGACGCTACTAGAAAAGGCTCTTTATTTGTATCTTTGTATTAATCCTTATCAAAATAAATTACTTCATATTTAAGATTGCTTCAATACCTTTATATAACTTTTTGAATTATTCAATTCAGACATTCTATTCGAAAGATATCACGAGTTTAAAAATGTAAGTATAGCTCCAAAAAATATCGGCACTGTAGACAGGTTGGTAGGTATGTATGTAGGTATACATAGGTAGGTAGGGTAGGTAGGTAAGGTAGGTATATACGTAGGTAGGGTTGGGAGGTAGGGTAAGTTGGTTGGGTAGGTAGATATGTTGGTATGTGTAGGGAGGTAGGTAGGTATGTAGAGTAGGTAGAGGGCAGGTAGGTAGGGTAGGTAGGTAGGGCAGGGTAGGTCGGGTAGGTAGGTGGGGTAGGTGCGCCGTAGATAAGTACCGAGTGCTACCCGTGCGAAGCCGGGACGGGCAGCTAGTATCTAATAAAGTTTGCGAAAATTTGTTGAAAAATACATTTTAAACCAACAGAAAGGTGGTTGGCATTTGGCGTACATAGTGTTTCATACAAAATTGCCTGTTTTAAAAAAATATGGGAAAATAGTAATCTTCGTTTGTAATCAAAAATATCTTAATTTAAAGTTGTAATACTACGAAATTACTATACTGTGACTACTAAGATTACGGAATAGAAATATAAGGAAGACGACATGCTGCGCTACTCCAAATAAATTGCAATAAGGACAGGGGATAGTTATGATTATGACTGCAGTATATTGTATAACATCAATAAATAAATAATAAATATTTCATATTTTTCTTGGATCAACCGATTATTCTTGTTCGAAAAGACGAAGAAATATTTTTCGTAAGGGAAGCAAAATAATTCGACTTATTTCGTAACTATTCTTTGATTTTATAGTCCTAGTCACATGCACATGGAAAAGCATTGTATTAGGTAACCAAACTAAAAGCACCTCTTAGTACTTAGGTACTAACGAGATGCTACTAAAACTAACCAAAGAGGAAATAACCATAATAGTTTCAACAGCCACCGAACGGCTCTGAAGCATTTTGCATCCTCGGAGGTAGTTGTCAGAAGCAGGCCAGAGTCACCTCAGAGTAATCCGAAGCACTTTAGCAAATGGATCTCATTTAGGAGCTGCCGTTACCAGCTAATATCTGTCGCCTTAGTAATTAATTTACTAATTAGTCGATTGAGTGCGAACCAGCCGGCTCGGTAATGGCATCTCGGCATAAGATGACATTATCTTAACTTACTTAGACTGCTACTTCTGCTATATTAAGTCAATAAGTATATTAGGGAGTCTGTAGTGGAGGAAACTTGTGAGTAAGTGAGTTAAACTGTAACTTGAGATAATAGTTCAGTTTCGTTGTCGGCTCTTTGCGAATTTTTAATTCGTTTTTCTTTAAATAGTTGGTTATTTTCATCAAATTGAGTGGCTTTAATTAAGAATACTTTACTAGCTAAGCTAACATATTTAAGGATATAATATCATTAATAATAAGTTCTCTTAAGAAATTGAACATGAGTTCTAGCTTGTTAAACAATTAGTCATTTATGTTATGATATACACGAATAATTTTACTCATGACACATAACAATTCTAAGTACTCAACAATCCCCAAAAAATATATTTTCTTTCACAAATCCTTATAATTCATTTCACCGACTGCACAGAAGGTCATAAAAAAGTGAAGAACACACTTTATTTAGTGTATAAAATAAATCTGTTTAGAGTTAGATCGTTAAGAGCCGCGGAGGGTAGTCGCGCGTAATCCGAGGCACTCTCACAAATGTCACTTGAGGGAGAGCAGCAATAAAGTAACCAGTGAATACTCAACGATTATTGTTACAGTGCCTGAAAGGCTTTTGTTTTGGTACTTCTTCTTAACTTTTTCGCTTTCCCCTTAAATCTGCTTTGAATTGTCTTGAATTGTTTGTTTTTGTTTTGAATTTGAGGCCAACAGTGTGCCTAAAACATAAAGATTTAATCAACACGCTATAGTTATAGTAACAACTTGTAAGATCAATATTAACCAATTTCTGTCTTTACTATTTACGAACACAATATTAATATAAATGTTGTGTTATTTACAGACTTATAAATAATAATTCAATAATGGTGGTATAATTTCATCGTCATCGTTTAATCGTAGAAAAACGTACAATAATCTTGGAACTTACTTCAAAATTATGTTTACTGATGAGTACTGGGCCACGATAATAAAACTCTTGAGAAAAAAAAAGAGAGTAAAATAAAAATTACAACAACCGTCCGGAAGTCCTAAATTATGCATTGCCCAATGTTTACGATGAGAAAAAAGTCCAAATAAGAAAATTATTAGCGTTAAATTTAAATTTTATGAGTGAACTTAGCCGACCCTCTGAGAGAGGTCTCTCGACCCTCCTCTCTAAATAATAAACCTGGCTAATGATACAAAAAAATCTTAATGAAAAATCCCCATTGAATATTTATTAGGGAAATATTAAAGTTGGGTAGATGTAGAACACGAAGGTACAAGAGATTAAGGCTTGTAAGAAATAGAAAGAGGAAGGTTTGAATAAAAAAGTAATTCTAAATGTTAGCTTTGATCATTGAAAAATAGGGTGCAAGCTTAAGTAATTTTAAAACGCCAAAACGATTGTTGTAGATATCTGCTATAAATAATTTTGTAGCAGATGTTCCTCCTATTGATTTAATCTAAACAATAAACTTTTATCAATTACTGCACAACAAGCTACCCGAAATTGCCAAACTTTCCCAATCAAACTTGAACCTAATACTTTATCGATAAAGTTTAAAATCTAAAAAAAAAAAAACAACCGACTTCCAAAAAAACACTAAAAACGTGAAAAATAACTTTAATTTCGGAAGTCGGTGTCTTTGCTTTTCAATTTTCGTGTTTTGCCACCGACTTCCGAAATTAAAGTTATTTTTCACGTTTTTAGTGTTTTTTTGGAAGTCGGTTGTTTTTTTTTTTTGTAAAAAGTTTTTATTTTTCACTTTTTAGTTGTGGTACCTACTCCACACAAATTCGAATACCACTACCTGGTATGTAAATAACAGTGAAGGAGTCAAACAATATATCGTCTACATACACTAAGTGGGAAAAATACATAATTATTGAAGCTAACTCAAAAACTACGCAAGCAAAGTTAATAAAATTTATATGGGACCACCTCTGAAGCATGACCTACCAAACAAAAAAATAATCATCAAAATCGATTCATAATTGGCGGAGTAATCGCGTAACATACATACAAAAAAAAACATACAGACGAATTGAGAACCTCCTCCTTTTTGAAGAAGTCGGTTAAAAAAGGAAATTGACAGATTGTAGTAGCTTGATGTGCTGGCGACTGTACTTTACTTACTGTGCTGATGAAGTAACTATAACAAAGCCAATAATAATAAGCTAGAGCAAACCTAGACGACTTATAAAGCATTGTACGAGTACCTACCTAAGTATTATAATAATGTAAAGAGTTATTTTATAAGGCCTCTCAATAAATTATGAACAATCCTGTAATAATCAAATTAACACTCGGACAGAACGTGGTCATCCATTTTACACTAAAATTGTGATTTTTGTCGTACATGGCATCACTCCAAACCATCACTAGTTGTGCTCAGCTCGGGAGCGAAAAAAACGCAAAAAGCGGAGCGCAAACTACATTTTCCGGATCGCCGCGCTCGGGACACGCGGTTCAAGTTGCAGTCCTGTACAACATAATATTGTGTATGTTATACTTGATATCAGTAGCGTAAAACGCAAATGGTTATTTTCTGAAGAAATCCGAAACGCTGTAGATACTGCTTTGTAAGGAGCTTCGTGTACCTACTATACCCATGTTTGCAAAGAAATATATGATTTGATTTGATTTGATTTGTATTTGTTTAATGTTTTTCGATAAACAGTCTGCAGACCATTAAGACCATGATAACTATTAGAAAAAAAGAGTCGGTAGCGAAAAATTGCTAATTTATACATCGGTTTTCTATGGATTTATTTTTTAGCATTCTATAAACTGAGAGTAGACAGACATACATAATCTTGCAAAACGAATCGTAATAAACGCGAACTATATTTTCAACTAAGCTGTAGATAAAACTGATACATTTATGTGCCACAGCCATGAGTTGTAAACGTACCATAATACCAGTCTGCCGTCTGATACGTACTTAAGTTAAACTTATGTTCAACACATATGATATGCTCCCTAAATGCCAACATTACGCTTGACAAATGGTAGGACTTGCTGAATGTAAGCTACGTGGTCTGCATACAGAATCACAATAGTAACTAACATTCACGAGATTATGACGTACTGTTGCTAGACTATTTATTGTCTTTTGTCTTTTTTCTATTCTTTGAATAAACTTGGATACGACCTCATAACACAAGCAAAATAAAATAAATAAATAACTTCTAATATGTATAACAATGCTCAACTTGAAAGAACGTGATCGTATTTAAGAAGAATTTCATTTCTTAACCAGACCCTGATATAAAGCCGAGGTAAGCCAAAAAATCGATGTAGATACCGAATAGTATACTTAAATCGATGTAGATACCGAATAGTATACTTAGATAACTAACAACTGTAACATATGTCATGGACACTTCAGCATTTTACTAATAATTATATCTCTCTATCTGAGAAGACAATGAACTCTACAAATATCATTTGAGATGAGTTTTTCGTTTACATGAAAGCAGCGTGCGTCCTGCAAACGAGTATTGATTAAGTTGAGTAGTTCCACTAAGTAATACTAAGTATAAACGATTCATCAAGCTCATTAAAGTCGGTAAACCAAGTTGGCCGCAAAATAAAAAGAAGTAAATCTGAAGTTTTCACATCGGGAGAAGCAATAAGTTTGTTATAGCGGTGCAAGTTAGAGGATAATAGCGATTTAATGTGTGACTTAGATTTGTCATTACTTAGATAACATAACGCCACGCCTGTATTCCGAAGGGTTAGGCAGAGCAGTACACTGCAGTACAATTACTTGTTGATATATTGATGTTTGAGTCGCAGTTTTTACCAGTTTAGTTAGGGTTGAAATGGTCAAATGGGTGTAGGTATTGTATTTTTTTCTTTAGTTTTATCAATATTTTTATATGTTTTTGTATTTTAAAACATAAACTTAGTACATATCACGTTAACATTTTCTTTTATCATAGGTTCCCGTTTCATCCCTATCACACCTAATGGTAAGCGATGATGTGGTTATCGATGGTGCACGCTTGCCTAGAATATTTTATTCACACGGTTATACATACCCACAGACTTCGGCACAGGCAAGGCATTCCTTAAGTATGAATATTATCCCGAAAACCACAATATTACCTAGTCTGTAACTTCCACCAACCCTGGGTTCCGTAGAACAAAGTGTGGTTGGTCCACTTCGAGTTTTATCAGCAGTTTATTGGGCGCGTTTCCAACGAAGCTCTAATGAATAAACCACTACGTATAGGAGACAAACATTTCTTCTAGGAATTACGCGGGACCAATACAATACAGTTACAAGTTGTATGGAGACCACAGAGAAGTAGAATAAGGAGTTTATGTTACCTATATGTAGGTGAGTGTGTGGCTTACTGAAGATAGTTCGATATATTTATATACAGCAATTGTTTTTATTTTATTTAAATAAAGTTTATGGCAGGATAAGTTAAAAAAAAACTGGTGCAAATGAATATTTCCTCTGACTTAAACTTTAATCTGTGGATGGACCTGAACAGCACAACTGATTTTGATGTGGGAAGGTTTATATTGTCTTAGGCAGAGTACGTATCGTAAAGGGCCATTTATCGAGTTTTACAAATACATAAAAGATTTAATTTATATGTAAATAAACGCCTTTCCAATGTAACTCATGTCGTAAACAGTATTGCAGGCAAGTATGGGCTCGGAAATGAAAAACATTCGCAGCTTTGTCCGCAGCGTGCGGACGGGCGGAAAATCTCACACTTTTCCGGTCACTACGCTCAATAACTATGTGCTTTAGTGGTAAACTAGTAAATATAAACTGATCAGCTTGTGGGGTTGACTTTCCTTATATTATCAAATAGTATTATTATGTATGTTTGTTAAATGTAAGTTTCACAAGCATAAATAATTATTTTTTTAATTTGATAATTTCACCATGACTTATCTACATATTATTTTATCTAGAATAAAATTTTTCAGAATCTACCAAAATTTTTATGAATAACTAAAACTAAAATAATTTTGCTTTAAAAGCAAAATTATAAAGAGTACTGTAAACCTAATAATTCTTGTACCATGCCATTACCAGTATCTCGCATAAACTTGCAAACAAAGAATATCGAGCCACGCCAAGCATATGAACTATATTAAAAGTGTGCAGTACCCGCATATGAAGTAACAAATCGAGCCATATGCTATTTTATTGGCTTGGAGTGATTCCAACATTGTTTGCGTACAGTAATCCGCACGTCCATGGTTACAATTTGTCATTAACAGAGCCTATTTATTGTAGCGGTAAGGGTGTTTGTAGGTCAAGTGTTACGGCTGATATGTGGTTGACTGCACCAGCCAAGCAGACCAATATTTGTAAGTCCTGAGTTATAATAAGGACATTGGCATTGGACGCCTTTAAACTTGTGACTATTTTAGAGTAAGAAATATTCCCGGATTTAAAATTCAACGTTAAAGAAAAGCTAAAAGTAGAACAAAGATAAGAACGCGAAATTTATTTGCGTGTAAAATTGCAAACCAATGTATCCGATATGCATCATGTAAAATATTACGAAATGCAGTCACATTCTGTTTTATCCAATACCCAAATACGAACAACAGTGGTTTCATACACGTCCGCAGTATAACTTAGGTACATAATCGAAAATTGGTTTGTACGGATTCAACACCACTATACGCAATATAGTTGGATATATCAATACATGATATAACTTCACGTTAACAGATTGTATATAGATAAGTCGTGTTTATGACAAAAAGAAATAAGATAAACTATTATTTCGATTATCTATAGACTTACATTTTATATATAACTAGCGGGCATGAACAGCGCCACCTACCGGGTTCAATTGTATTTTCAATCCAACCAGGGACCCACTCGAATATACGTACAAAATTCATCCAAATCGGTCAAGCCGTCTAGGAGGAGTAAGGTGACAAACACACGTACAGAAGAAAATAAAGATTTTTTATATGCTCAATTTGAGGCTTCCATGCGGAAAATAACTATGTATGTATGAATGAGAATGTATGAGAACTGATTGCGAAAAACGATCGGCGTACCCTGATGAAGTCTTGTTCGGTTTTCCTCGTGAGGAGTTGATGTGGAAGATAAATAATGTGGCGTGATGAGATGTTTCTTTAGATGAAATTGTTTTGAAAGGGTAAGTGTGTTTATGTGAGTGATGAAATAAAAATAATGTACCTAATAAATACAAAATATGCAAAAATGTTGAGGCAAATAGAGTTGCTAGCTCGTCAATTGAATAGCTTTCATTGTTATTTTACAATTTGTGTCGAATTGTACATTTACATGACAAAGAAGACAATTCCAATTCAAGGATACGATAATAGCAACAAACATTATAATAGCGAATGAAAAATATGGCATAATTTAACTAAACTTTAATGTGGCTGGTATATAAACTTTACAAACAATCCAAAATTAATAAGATTTAAAGTCTCAGAAACAAAATCCGAGGACGTTTAACGAGTAAAAAGCATTATAAAAAGTGGTGCAAACTGGCTCCGGTACAAAGGCAACTTTTCACAACGCGCTATGAAACTGTCACGCCTGTGGCTGTTGGAACAACTCCAAGCTTCAAGCCTTTCTTTAACCAACCCCCAATCTAATTACGATCTTAAGATTGTGCACATAACGTTCATTGTTGACTGGACTTTCCTTATGCAGTTGATGCGGTACTTCGTTTGCTTTAAAAAAAAGTCCTTTTGCCAATTTTTTGTTATTCTTAAATGTGAAGGATTTTAAAGGCCTTAACTGTTAGGTTAGTTAACTTTGGTGATTAAAAGTTGTTAAGCCTTTGAAGCTTATCATAATCAGCCTATAATGTTCCCACTGCTGTGACAGAGGCCTCCTCTCAAGAGGGAACGAAGCTTAGTTTCTACTTTATTATACTTTATGTAATGTAACTCAACTATATTCACGTTTCAACTCAAATTATAGATGATTTTAAAGATGATAAAATTAAATAATAATTGATTAAGTAGCTTATTTTAGTTGCAAATATAATGAACCCAAAGGCAAAACCATAAGTATAGTAGGTACAGATTTAGCAATTCCTGAATTTTGAAATAGGATTAACTGTTTACTTTACGGAAACATCCTAAACTACCTATGCCTAATTGTTATTGAAACCATACAAACATCAAAACTAATTTTAACAATAACAGAACTAATTATAATAATAATATCAAAGAAAAACATGTAATATCTCTAACTCCATGAATCAGTATCAGAGAAGACTTTGTACAAACCAAAGGGTTTATTGTTATGAATGTTGTTAGAGGCAAGGTAACCGTACAAATTATTGTAATTAGCCTTGATCCCGTACAAACTTGGCAAATAGAACCCATAGTTTGATAGAAAAACAGCTAGCATTGGGTCTACGGGTAAATGATTCAAACTATTATATCCGTATGGCAACGGAATCCGGTAGGCAATAGATGTTGGATTTTGAACTTTACGCTGAAGAGACAAGTCATAATTTTGTAGTTTATCTTCACTGTTGATATTGTATTTAGACAGGATTTTGTGCAATGTAGATGTTAGATTTTGGTTTTCGTCAGTTGGTGGGTTATATTGATACCCCACATTTTCTGTAGTATAATTATCTTCTGTTGCTGTTGATATATCACTATCTTCAGTAACTTTATATGCTTTTGATGTAGCCCCAGCTATTAAAACATTATCAATAGTATTTTCTTCATTTGCCACACTGGGTTTAGAATCAATTTCATGTAGGTGAAGAATATTTTCTTCACTAATATCGATATCATGGTTCCACACTTTTTTAGCACTTCTTGTGTTTTCCTTACCGTTCACCATTGTTTGATCGCTGTTGTCTGTTTTATTTGCGACTATGACAGTTTCAACGGACTTTTCATTTATTTCTTCAAAACTTCCCTTGAAATCTCTTAACTCTTTTTTGTTATTAGTTTGTTTTTGCTGTAAATTATAATCAGAAACCGTGGGAGGCTTCATAGTCAGGTAAACAGGATATTCAGGTAATTTGATTTTATTGAGAGTGTTTCTTCTTATTTGATTGTAAATAACATTGTGCGAAATTGGTATCCAGCCATTGGTATTAATTATTTGTTCCGTTGATACTTGATATATGTAATAGAAGATCTATAAATAAAATAAATTGATTAATTAGACATAACATATGATTTTTTTTATTAAATCACCCCGCTGAAATACCTTAATTTTCAAATCAAATTGCATTTTGCTCCTGAACGACGGAAACATACTTGATAAAAATGAATGTAATTCCAATCAACATACATCACTAACCAATTAATTCAGCATTCTAAATAGATCTTTTTATTTTATATCTCAATTTTCACCATTACCATCAAACACGAGTAACCTCGCAAAGAAAACTTTTTCAAACAAAACATGAACTTTCCACCAAAGAAAACACTTTTGAAACAATAAAAAAGCGACTCACAGTAAGTAAGACGAGGCCCCGGTTCCTCAGCATGTCACCACTTAGGACGAGTGGTCGCAGCCAGCTCTCGCGCAGGTATGACATCTTTGTGCAGCATAGTGGATGCACGCATTTACGTAAAGCTGAGTTACACGTGAAAGTCAGGATTTTATGGGCCATTGTCGCGAGTTTTGGAATGTAAGGGATAGTTCCCATAATATGAGATTAATAAGAAAATTCAAGGACTGGTAAATATTTAATAGGTTTTATGAAATTATTGACGTTGGATAAGAACAAGGGGATTATAATTTCAAGAATAAAATATCACTGATTCGGCTTGTAATAACAGTATTTGGAAACTTCGCTACTGCAATTTTTTTTTACAAGAATCCTCAGATTTGGAAACGTGGACAAATGGAATCCCACGTTATTGAACATAAAACACTTTAATGTTTCGAAATGTTTGTAGTTCAAAGGTGACATGAATCAACAAATACTTAAAATCTTCCTCCAATTTTTTTGCAAAGAAAATATTTATAAAATCACATGCATTCTTTCCTGAGAACGCCATCATGGCCGCAGCTTAAGGCGAGGAGCACAGGGCGTGTACAAGCGTTTTCTCATCTTAATTGCTTCTTTGCGCCACTCAGTGGGACAAGGAATTGCTTTCAAGCGCGAGCCGCAATCGCACCTACTACGTTTACATTGTCTGTCTGTTTGTTTTACTTTATTAACTCTAAAGGGTTTTTTACTTTCTTAATGATAAAATGGTTAGCGTTGCTTTCGTTTAAGTACGTTGGTGATGCAAAGGGATGGTTTGATTTTTTTTTTGTTTTATTTTGTGAATGTGTCGCTGTGGTAGTGTTGCTATAATTATTTGTCGTTAAATATTCAATATCTTATAACTTCCCTCAACTGTTTTAGCTTTTATACGATGATGAAAAGCACGTAATGCTTACCTTTTTTTAATTGAATATCTAACTACAACTATTACAACAGCATTGAGTACAAGTATCCCTAAGATCATCTCATCATAATTCAATGCAAATCTTTTTCCAGCAGATTTCTAGGAAACCGAAGTTTGATGATGTAATTATCGAGACCATGTCCGATGCATTTACAAGTCATGGGAAACAGATCTGATGCCGCGATGCCCCTTAGCTAAGGTTTACTTCGCTTCAAAACTCTTCGCAAACCACTGAAATACCGAAAACCGTCCACACCAATTAACATGCAGATAAAATTCGGGACGCTCCGTAAATTTTTGTTAGCTGCGGTCGACGACAGAGGGCGTGCGAATACACAAATTTATCTAATTACCGACCGTTAAAACTCTCCTGCAGACTTCAATTATGCGTTCAACAGATCTAAGTGAAATCTCTTAATTTGAACAAGTTATTAGTACCTGTTTTAAGTGTAAAACTTGGAGAATTGGGCTTTTGAAGTTTCTCGTCTTTTATGTGTATGGTTGGAGTAAAAGTAAGTAATGACTGTGTTGCGTTCTGGAAAATGAATGGGACTTAATAAGGGAGTTTAGATTATTTCTTATTATGTACTATTATCAAAATAAGATATTCTTAGATTTCCTTAAAACTAATACAAGTAAATTATTACTAATACTAATAATATTTTTTACAAACGAAATATAATTTTAATATTAAGTTGTGAACTCCACACTGGGCACGACCCAGTGTGGAGTTCACAACTATCTATCTCGTGAAGTCCTTGAGAGTTTCAGACAGTTCGCTTCCGGGTCGATACTGAATTGTAAATTTTACGTACAGATTTGTCCTAAATTCATGATTCTTGATAAGATCTACGATGATAATAATATCTTCTCCAACACGGCACCTGCCAGGTTCGTCTCATAAACACTCGTCATTCAGACCACCCCGTGCCGCGTCATTATCATTAATCACTTGACTAAGATTGATGACTCAAATATATTCACTTTCCATATTTTTCTCGTTAACACGGTTAGATTTTGACTGTTTTGCGGTTTAGGAATGAAAATGTTTTCCCTAAACGTCAGCATTTCTGAACTTTGTTATTTAACTTCGTACGTTATTTCGTTCTAAGAAGTTAGATCCAATCGTTTTTTTTTAAATGTATTTATAGTCCCGACAGGTTTTTTCTCAGAAAATATAAATGGTGTTTATTCTTGAAAGATACGAGTCGTCTAAAGTTCTTAGCTATACTATCGACTCAGTACTTAAAAGAAATAGGTACAATAGGTATATTTCATTGCAATAATCCAAGATCAAAGTCATTATTATTTTAACGAAGATTTATTTTCTCGATATTTCATGCATATGCTAATCAAAACTTGATGCCAAAATTCAGTCTTTAGTTAAATCTATAACAACATCCTTATTTTTGGCATCCAATATTTCCAAACACTTGAACTTTCTGCGTGTTGGTACTTCTTCTGAAGGATCACCATCATTTAAAGGCAGCTGAATATTGTTGGATGTAACTGGAGCCGAGGTATTTTTCACAGG